>CM054143.1:60736503-60749003 GCA_028751875.1 Rapana venosa
TGGTTGGCTGGTTAGTTGCTTGCTTGGTTGGTTGGTTGGCTGGTTGGTTGCTTGCTTGGTTTGGGGGGTTGGTTGGTTAGTTGGTTGGTTGCTTGCTTGGTTGGTTAGTTGGCTGGTTGCTTGCTTGCTTGCTTGGTTGTTTTCTCGGCTAGAGCTCCGGGGCTCCCCACTGGTGAGGCTTTAGTGTGTCTGCAATAGCTTCTGCCCACCATTCAGTATACAGACAACAACAGTGTCCATGCAGGTTTTTCTCTAAGTGCTGTCTTCCCTTCTAACCCGCAGGAATGGTCTACTCTTCCGAAAGACAGAACGGGTTTCAACGTGTGCGCAAGATGGTCTGCGTGCGTTCGCACACACTAGACCTAGGGTTATATGGTCTCACTGGAGTCAGTACTGGTGTTAACGCCAGGAGGGAAAAATCTCCTTGAAGGGGCGTCTTGGTGGCGTCTGGAACCTGGGTTCGATCCTCGAGCCGTCAAAGGGCGAGCCCAACATTCAAACCACTGGGCCATACTATACCACCCCCCACCCCTCACCTCCAGAGAGAGGAAGCGAGTGCCAGGGAAACACTTCTTTAATTGGAGTTTTTTTGCCTTTAGTTCCTCGGCTAGAGTTTCGAGGTTCCCCGATAGTGAGATGTTGCCGTATTCCACCACTGCTGGCCCACCATGAAGGTAGCCGCATTCCGACTTCCGGGCATATATGCTGGGTATGTTCGTCACTGACGTTGAGTTACGGGATCTTTAACGCGCATTTCTGTTCTTCTGCGTGCGCATATACATGAAGGGAAATAAGGTACTGGCAAGTCTGCACTTGAAGTTGACCTGGGAGTTGGGTTTTTTTTTAAAAATCCCCTCGCTTAATTCACCAGATGCTCGGCTGCCTGGATTTGACCTCACGACACTCTTTTACATGAACACCTCCAGGAAGACTCAACCCTATACCCCTTAGTGGTGACTCAAATCCGCCGTCTCCATTACCGCCAGATCCCAAGTTCAATGCTCTAACCACAAGGCTCCCCCCTCTTCCCCCCCCAGCTCCAGAGTTCAATGGTCTCGTCACTAAGCTATCCAGCCTTTTGTTCCCAGGGCAAAAACCAGTAATGTGGCTCATTACAAAAAACTGAATAAAGAGAGGAAGGGAGAGACTTGAGACACGTGTCAAGGCTTTTTCAGCTGTAGTTTCACTTTGTCGGTTTTACCTTGTTGGCTTTAGTCGCTAAGGTTTGATGGGATGTTGTTTACCAGTTTGGGGGCTTTTAAAAAAAAAAAAGGGTATTGTGACTGTCCTGTGATAATCTAGCGCACACTTGCACTCAACTCTTGTAGGGCTGGTTCGCAGAGACAGAAGTGCAGCTGCACTCATGGACTACAAAGTACGAGAACATAACAAACAAGAACACGAAACTACCAGACAGCGTACCGATCCATAAGAAATAGACGTTGACGTTAGACAACTAGGTAGGGCAACTGTCCCAGATCCAAGAACCGTAATTAGGTATACTTGGGGGAGCTGAGAAGGGAGGAAGGGAGACAATCGGATGACAGAAAACAGGCGGGCAGATAACACTGTGGACTGGTAAAGAAACCGTTTTGCGTAGACGCGGGTTCTTGACGCATGATTCAGATGAATGGAGGAGTTGTGGGTGCACAGCCTGTCAGTGTAGTGTCCCAAACATCCCAACCGAGTTCAGAGAGAAGATGGATGGATGCTGTTTGTTTTTAGAATGGCAAGCTTCAATGTTCGTTCAAGGGGAGAAAAACTTGATATATTCTCCACACTGTCGCCTGCATCCATTGTTGCCCTCCCCCCTCCTCCTCCTCTTTTTCCTCTTACTTTGTGCCCTCTCTTTCTGCCGTATCCACCAGTCTTTAAAAGAAAACTTGATCATACTTGTAACTATACCATCTATAGCTTCCTGGATTCAACAGAAAATCAAGTGCAATATCTTAATTATGGAATATCTAATTATTACTGTAAAGGAATATATAATATAACACTGACGCTATTGTCAAAAAGGGACAACAACGTGTTTATTTTCTAAGGAAGCTTAACTCATTTTTTTTACAAAAAGGATTCTTTCTTTGTTCTACGAGTCCTACATAGAGAGTGTTCTAAATTTTGTTTTCATCTGTTGGTACAACAACCTAAGTGTTAAAAATGAGAATAGTCTTCGTAGAATTGTTAGAATCTGCTAAAAAAGTAATTGGAGAAGAACAAAGAGATATCAAGTCGTACTGCGATCAGCAGCTTGTGTGCAAAGCGACTGCCATCTTGGCTGATCTTTCTCATGCTATGTCTTCGGAATTTCTGTTGTTGCCTTCAGGACACCGTTTTCGGTGCTCCAACAGTAAAACAAATAGAAAAAGAAATTCTTTTGTTCCAGTAGTCATTCGAATTCTAAATTCAAAACAGCACTGACCCAACAGTTTTACATTCTCTGATATGCCTCCTTGATTGTCAAGTGTGTGTGTGTGTGTGTGTGTGTGTGTGTGTGTGTGTGTGTGTGTGTTTATGAAAAAAGTACTCCTGTATCTTACTTTTGGCTTAAATGATTTTTAACTTGTGTGTGTGTAAGTTTATGTCTTTACTAGTCAAGGGCCATTATGGTGTGTGTGTGTGTGTGTGTGTGTGTGTGTGTGTGTGTGTGTGTGTGTGTGTGTGTGTGTGTGTGTTTACTAGTCAATAGCCTTTATAAAATTGTGTTGATATATTGGTGTATGTGTATGGGTGTGCGCACGTGTGCGTGCGTGTGTGAGTGTGCGCGTGCGTGCACGCGCAAATAATTTTTTGTCTTTTCCAATCAATGGTTTTTGCAACAATGTATTCCTACATTGGTGTATGTGAGTATGTGTGTGTGTGTGCATACGCCGTGCGTGTGTGTGCGCGCGTATGGGTTTAAGTGTGTGATTTTTTTAAAACTGTCTTTGAATGTTCATACCACTTTGAAATGTATTTTTCTTGTGTCTTTTGAGATGATTATATGTATCAATGTGCCTGTCAGTATTGTAATTGCCCTCCATGAGATGATTAAAGTGTTTTTGACTTGACTTTACTAATATAACTAATAAATGTTTTCTAACATTACGTTGAAAGAGTTGCGAAGGGGTTTTTTTAATTGTAACAAAAACTTAACGATTCCTCCATTCACACTCTTATAATAAACTTTTTCAGTAGCTTTTCGTGGTTTTGTCGTCGTCGTCGTCTTCTTCTTCTTCTTCTTCTTCTTCTTCTTCTTCTTCTTCTTCTTCTTCTTCGCAATTCTTCTTCCTCTTCGAAATTGTTCCTCTTTTTCTTCTTCTTCTTCTTCTTCTTCTTCTTCTTCTTCTTCTTCTTCGCAATTCTTCGCAATTCTTCGCAATTCTTCTTCTTCTTCGCAATTCTTCTTCGCAATTCTTCTTCTTCTTCGCAATTCTTCTTCGCAATTCTTCTTCTTCTTCGAAATTCTTCTTCTCCTTCGCAATTCTTCGCAATTCTTCTTCCTCTTCACAATTCTTCTTCTTCTTCGCAACTCTTCTTCGCAATTCTTCTTCTTCGCAATTCTTCTTCTTCCTCTTCACAATTCTTCTTCTTCATCTTCGCAATTCTTCTTCTTCTTCTCCTCCTCCTCCTCCACCTCATCCTCCACCTCCTCCTCCTCCTCCTCTTCCGTCTTCTTCTTCTTCTTCTTTTTCTCCTCCTCCTCCTCCTCTCCTCCTCCTCCTCGTCCTCCCTCTCTTCTTCTTTCTTCTTCTTCTTCCACGTCTTCTTCCACACGTCTGAAGTGACTCTTTCATTGCATTTAACAAGACAATGTACATACACGCAAGACTACACAGAAACACTCAGGTCTCGACACGCTGACATACACGCGCCGGTACACACAAAGACACTGTCATAGAAAACACACACACATGCACGCACGCACACGAGCGCACACACACGCACACGCACGCACTCTCTCTCTCTCTCTCTCTTTTCTCTCTCTCTCTCTCTCTCTCTCGCTCTCGCTCTCCTTTCTCTCTTTTGTGTACACGTTAAAACCTGTGTTCCGCTTTTCGGAAGAAAAGGCCATTGTGTGCCGGTGGAAACAAATGGCATTTACACAACTGCATACACACAGAGACAGGATGTTTAAAAAAAAAACCCACATGAGTGCTTATTCTATTAACCTCGAATAAAAGAATATAATAAAATAAAATAAACCACACAAACAAGCACGCAGCTCTCTCTCTCTCTCTCTCTCTCTCTCTCCTCTCTTCTCTCTCTCTCTCTCTCCTCTCTCTCTCTTCTCTCTCTCTCTCCTATTCTTGGATGAGACTATAAACCGAGGCCCGTGTGCGACGCACGCAAACATCTTGCACACACGTTAATCCTGTTCCGCTTTTCTAAGACACCATTGTGTACCGTTGACAATACAGTTTACAAAACCGCATAACACCGACATTAAAAGCACATCTCTCTTTCCTCTCATCCTCTCTCTCTATCTCTCTCTTCTCTTCTCCCTCTCTCTCTCTCTCTCTTCTCCTCCACCTCTTCCCCTCTTCCCCTCTCTCCTTTCCCTCTCTCTCCTCTCTCTCTCCTCTCTCTCTCTCCATCTCTCTTCCATCTCTCTCTCTCTCTCTTCTCCTCATTCATCTCTCATCTCTTCTCTCTCTTTCTCCTCCTCTCTCCTCTCTTCCCTTCTCTCTCTCCTCATCCATCTCTCTCTCTCTCTCTCTCTCTCTCTCTCTCTCTCTCTCTCTCTCTCTCTCTCTCTCTCTCTCTCTCTCTCCTCTCTCTCTCTCTCTCTCTCTCTCTCTCCTCTCCTCTCTCTCTCTCTCTCTTCTTCTCCCTCTCCTCTCTTCTCTTCTCTCTCTCTCTCTTCTCCTTATCCATCTCTCTCTCTCTCTCCATCTTCTCCTCTTCCATCTCTCTCTCTCCATCTCTCTCTCCTCCTCTCTCATCTCTCCTCCCTTCTTCTCCTCTCTTCTCTCTCTCTCTCCCCATCTCTCCTCCCTCCATCTCTCTCTCCATCTCTCTCTTCTCTCTCTCCCCCTCTCTCTCTCCATCTCTCCTCCTCTCTCCCCCCTCTCTCTCTCTCTCTCTCCTCTCCTCTCTCTCTCTCTCTCTCTCCTCTCTCTCTCTCTCTCCCTCTCTCTCTCTTTCTCTCACCTGGACTTCTGCCCGTTCCTGGCAGTGCCGCCAGAGCAGTGCGCGGACCCGGACCTGTCCTTCTCCTGCTCGTTCTGCAACAGCTGCCGGTGAGGCCCTGCCACCACACAGCGACACGAGTTGGAGGAAGTCGGGTCCGTGGATCTGCAGGTATCCCCCAGCAAGCTGCCTCCGGGGTCAGAGTCCCCACCCGCTCCAAACCGCCGGCTGTCCTCTCCGGGAGAATGTCCCCCGGCGCGAAACGTGTGACCGTTGACATGGGCCACGCCGCTTTGGGAGTGGCTTCCTTTGTCCTGGTCAAAGTGGTTCCTTATCTTTGTCAGGAAGGTTTTGCCGTCATGGCGAAGCGTCTTCTTGTGAGCTCGAGCGTCTGTCCCGGGAAATTTGTTTTTGTGTGGATTTTTTGGGCTGAGGGGGTTTGGACCCCTTTCCCATGCTTTTTGGTAAAACCCGGGACTTGTTGTGGGGCCCCGCGAAGTCGGCGTCTCGCGTGCTGCGTCCAGGGGTTCGCGCCCCGGATCTTTGTTTTTCGGGGGGTGAAAGAGGACCGCGGCGGGGGTTCTTCTTGGCCCCTGCTTGGTTTGGGATTTCAGTAGGGGCCGTAAAGTAAGAGGGCGGGGAGGGAAAAGTAACAGATCCCCAACCCTCCCACCACCCCGCTGTCGCCGGGGCACCGTCTACCCTTAATCCCCCCCAAAAATTTCCATTATGATCCCCAAACAGGGGGAAATAAGACCCACAAAAAAAAAAAAACGTATCTTCCTTCACAAGAACCCCTTTTAAATCATCCCACTGGCCTCCGCCATACCACAACATATACGGACACTGTCACCCCCCAGCAACGCCCCGGTACACCATCACCCCCCCGGGGGGAGTGTGGGGGCTTGAGGGGCGCACGGAAATGAGCGGACCATCAGGCAGAACATGAGGTCGGCAGGGCCCAGGCCCCTCACCCCCGTGTTGGCGGAGTCCCATCTTGGTCAGGATTGCGAGCTTCTCCTTGGTGAGACAGCAGGCCGGAAGTTCCCCAGCAGCCCAAAGCCGTGAGGCCCGGGGATGCGCGTTTCATGACGTGTGGTCCACCTGCAGGGCCAGGCCCGCAATTTGGGCCCTCCCCCTCCCCCCCGGTGCCGCCTCCCCTCCCCCCCACCCCCACCGGCTGTGTTGGGAAAGGACGGGGTTGGTTGAGGCATCCCCCATCGTCCCCATGTTCCTGAGTCGCTTGGGACGTCGTGTCACGTCGGGGCAGGTGACAGTTCACACCTGCAAAAAGGGTGTGTTTTTTCGTAGTTTTACGTCAATATGTAAAAAGTATTTGTTTTTTTAACTCAAAAAACATCATTAGCATGGTCTCATTTTTTGCTTTGTTTTAAAGGGTTTTGTAATAGTTGCTAATAGTGTTCGTAAAAACACCATTGTGGAACTGCTTCCGGAAACATAGGACAACAACAGCTCAAATTGAAACCCCAAAAACCCCCCAGAAGGTAATCTTGTCATTGGTTTTTTTTCCAGTTATATCGCAATCACAAAGCAAAAATTTTTTCTTTTTTACATATCAGGAATTCCTAAGTAGAACATTTTGTATACAGTTAGACATGAACTATATTTGTTGTTTTTTTAGAAAATTGCGTTTTGTTCAAATTGTAAAACCTAAAACTGTTTTTCTTCTACCGTAGTCAATAGGTAAAAAAACAAAAAAAATATCAAATTCTAGTAAAAATCTGTAACATTTTTTGGACAATTATCGGTACATCCCAAATACTGACAAAACCTTTAAATAAAAGATGCCCCTGAAATTTATTATCGTTTTTTTGATAATACACATCTCGAAAAAGAGCTACAAGGGGCACCGCCAGGTTTACCTGCCAAAAAAAGCACGTTTGACTTTTGAGCTCTGTGCTTCAAAAAATCCTAGGGAGTTATGGGTGAAATAAGTAAAGTAAAACTGAAGTATACTTTGAGAATATAAATTCAAGTAAAAATAATCAAGTCAACACTTAAATGTGAAACAATCAACAAAAGTCTACATGAGTGTAAAAGTCAAGTATACTCAAATAAACACTTTGACGGGCCATAAATCAAGTAAAACTAAAGCCATTTGGGGCGTAAAATAGTCGAGTCAACTGAAAGTCACGTTTGTGTAAAATAAGTCAACTAAAAGTAAACTTTTTGACATGTGATCAGTCAAGTAAACTAAAGTCCATTTGATTTGACTAAGTAAATGAGGGCCCTTTGACGTGATGTAGATCAAGTCAACTGAAGTTACACTTTGATATTAAACAATGCAAGTCAACAAAAGTCACATTTTGATGTGAAGTAAGTCAAGTCAACTCAAGTCACACATGAACGTGAAATAAGGCAAATAAACTCAATTCAACACTTTGATGACGTGAAATAAGTCAACTCAATTCAACATTAGAGTTTGAAATAAGTCAATAATTCAAAATTTAGATGTGAAATAAGAAAACTAAAATCTAACATTAGATGTGAATAAGTAACTAAATTCAACATTTTGTGCGAAAAAAAAGTAAACTCAATTCAAACAACACTTCGACGTGAAATAAGTAAAAATCAATTCAAGTTCACAAATTTGTGTCCTTTGGTCTGCATTGTGTCGGGGTTTTTAGGGCAGTGTTCAGGTATTTACCTTTCTGTGTTTTTGGGTTCCCTTTGTGGTAAGTGTCTTTTTTTCCCCCGAGTTGCCTGCTTCCCTTGTTGTCTTTGGGTGTGGGTTGTGTGTGTGTGTGTGTGTGTGTGTGTGTGTGTGTGTGTGTGTGTGTGTTGTTTTGTGTGTGTGTGTGTTTTGTGGGGTGTGTGGTGTGTGTTGGTGTGGGCAAGTTTTAGCCCTGATTGCTTTTTTGTTGAGTTTGTCGGGTTTTCCGTCAATTTACACACCCCTTTGGGTTTTTGGGTTTTTTAAATCTCAATTTACTGTAACTTTTTGTCTCTTGAAAAAATTTTCTCCTTTTGGGCGTTTTGTAGTTTTCAGTTAATTCAAGTTTTTTGAAAGGGATTCGCTTGGGTTTTAATGGTGAACTTTTCTTTGATATTTTTTCCCGATCTAATAAACTATTATTCGGTTTCTGTGTGGCTCGCCCTTTTTTGTCTCAGTTGTTATGGTGTTATTGTTTGAGGGGGTTTGGGGGATTTTTGATAAGAAGCGTGAGGGTTTGGGGATTGGGTTGCTTTAAATTTAAAACATGGCTTGGCTGTTGTGCGAAATGTTAAAGGCAGAGCGTTAGAAGTAAAATGTCCCTAATGCGTCCCCGACACCCCTTCCCTTCTTTCGTTTTATCCAACACTCAGACAGCAACTTTTGTCTTGGTTATAGGCGAAAATAGCACGCTCCCGTTAAGAGCTGCAAGTCAGGCCCGCTTCATTCGACTTTGATGCAAAGAGACTGTTATTTTTTTCTTTAAAGTCTTTCTGGGGGAGATTGGACAAGAAAGCATATTTTTTTTTTTATTTTTTTATCAAGGATAAGGAAATAAGCACTTATGTGCTTTTTTTATTTCGTCCCGCAAAAAGTAAAAAAGAGGGGAGTAGAAAAAAAAGGCAAAAACAAAGAGAGGGATATTCAAAAGGAAATTTCTGGACGAATTCCCGAAGGGGGGTCCCATTTGATCGACTACCCCCTTTGGGATCCCACAGGGGGTAAAGGGCGCCCTATTTGTCAAAGGGATGATGTGAGGTTTTGGCCTTTTTATTTTTCCCGCTGTTGGCATTGAACATGTGTGGTTTGAAAGTGTTACGTTAGGAAGCCAACAACAAAAGCGTAGCCCTTTAATGATTTTCCCGTTTGTCAAGAAAGAATTTGGGGATTTTCTTTTCTTTTTTTGTTCCAGTTCCCCCCTGCCCCTTATATAGATCTCCACCTTGGGGAAAAATTTTGCTGAAATGTCATCTTTTCTATTCCTTCTTTGTTTTTGCCTTGTTCCTTTTTCCCGTCCCCTCCCTTTTATCCGTTTTTTGTCTTCGCGGGCCCTTCTTCTGCCTTTCTCCGAAAGACTTTAAAAAAAGGGCATTTCTCTCTTATGCCCCAAGTCGGTGCCTGGGCCTGATTGTCAGGCGTTAACGCCCGCGTGACACATTTTCGTCACATAACAGTCAACAAACAGTTGTTGTCAACGTTCGAAGAAAAAAGAAAAAGAAAAAGAAGAAGAAGGGAAAAAAGAAAGGAGGGGAGGAGGGGGGGGAGGAGGGGGGGAGGAGGAGGAGAGAAGAAGAAATTGAAAAGAAGAAAAAGAAGAAGAAAAAGAAGAGAAGAAGAAAAAGAAAGAAAAAGAAAAAGCTACTTTTGCGTCATAAGATATGGCCGTGGTGACCCGACCATCACTTCAATAAAAATCTTGGTTTTTTTTCTGTTAGTCAGACCTGTACCTGTTCTTTACAAAAATAATTAACGTTCCCTTTATGTAACCAGTTAAGAATTTAATTTGGTGTGTTTGTCATCGTCAGCATATTTGATGAAATTAAGGGGACTGCCGATCGTCACCCCGGGGTGGTTATTGAACATTCGGGGGGGAAAAAAATTTTTAAGTTGGATATTTTATTGGAGGGCAGACAGACAGACAGGACAGAGGGTCGTGTGTTGTTTGTGTTTGTGTGTGTGTTTTTTGTTTTGTGTGTGTGTGTGTGTGTGTGTTGTGTGGTGTGTGTGTGTTGTGTGTGTGTGTGTGTTTGGTGTTGTGTGTGTGTGTGGGTGTGTGGTGTGTGTGTGGTGAGAGAGAGAGAGAGAAAAGGGGGAGAGGAGAGAGATGTGTCAAGTCAAGTAAGTCAAAAATTTTTTTTCCCGTGGTAATTGAAATAAACAATGCTTTGCTTTTTTTCATCAAGCCTTATTAGAACAAATTTGTAAGATTTTACTAATTTACTCTTATGCATCATTTACCCCTTAAATTAAACGTAAAAAAAAAAAAAAGGAAAAGATCGTTTAAGGAAAAAAAAATTTAAAATACAAATTAAAATATACATATACACGACACCACATTTCTCATGCACACCTGTGCGGCTCCGTCCACACCACATTTTAAAAAAAAATGTTTTAAAAATTAAAAAAAGAAAAGCATAAACGTCAGGGACAAAAAATTATTCACTTACTGTTTCATCCATTTTTATTTTATACTTTAGATATAAGAAAAAGGGACAGGAAAAAAAAGGTTTGAAAAATACTAGGCATTCGTCGTTATGTAATTTTACCTTCAAAGCCTCCCCCCCTCTCCTCCCACCCGCAAAGGGTGCTTTTTTTTTTGCGCCATACTTTTCAAATAGCGCTCTTTAAAAATAATATTCACACAATAACATCAAGAAGAGAAAGTCAAATAAAATTCAATAAAGATTATTAAATAGAGTACAAATTTTAACAACAATCACCCTTTACCATGAGAAACAATATAAAAATGATCCCCCCTCCCAGAGACCAAAAAAAGTGATAAAAGAAAAACATGGAAAAGGATGGGGGTGGGGGGGGAGTATCAAGGGGAAGGGGGGAAAAAACCTTCAATCAATAGAGAAATAATTTTTTTTTAAAAACCCAAATTTTTCAAACAAGTTGAACCCCTATACGATACGAATTCAAAAGCCCATAATCAAAGGGGCTTAAAACTAAAAACTATCAAACCCAAAAAGTATCGTTTAATAATACTAATTATTATCTCAACTGCAATAAAAACAATTCCCGATAAAATCATTTAAATTTGACAAAAAAGGGCATGAGGAGAGGAGAGGAAAAGGGAAAGGGAGGAGAGGAGAAGAGAGAGAGAGAGAGTGAGAGAGAGAGAGGGGGAAGAGAGAAAAGAGGAAGGAAGAGAGGAGGAAGGGGAGAGAGAAGAGAGAGAAGAGAGAAGGGCACATATCAAGCTTCAGGTCTACCTAAAAAAATTTTTTAAAATTTCCTCCTTTCCCCCTTGTTTCAAAATTTAGATTTTTTCTAGCTTGCATAGATTCTCTTAACTTCTTTGCATAAATTTGTGTGCCTCTTTCCCGCCTCCCCCCCCGGCCACACTATACAGTGTGTTACTGAGAATTTCAGTCACAGTAAGATATATTTGAATTTTTTTTTTGGTTTTAGGGGAAACCTTTGTGCGGTAAATGTAAGTATGGTTTATTTTGCCGTATTAATCTGGTTGTTTTTCCCCTTTTTAGTCAAATTTCCCGGCATTCATGCATTAAATGGCTTTTTTCTGTGTCTTGAACTGATTTTTTTTTTTTGATACTTTTAAACGTTTTTGGGGGTTGTTCCCTAAGATACCTAGTACAGGAACTTGTTTTTTAAAGTTATTTTTTTGGTTCGGAAAGTTAGTGATGATTATGTCTGGTTCATGATTTTAAAACTTGGTGATCTTTGGAGGGGCATTTATTGCAATTTTGGACAAAAAAAAAGCTTTTTTTTTAGATAAAGTCTGTTTTGAAGGTTAGGATATTTGTTTTTTTTAAACGTTGAGGTTAGGGAGCTTTATTTTTGTTGGTTTCATGCTTTTTATATAATTATGAATCAATTTTAAATTGTATCATGCAGCTGTCCAAAAAAGAGATGAAGCTGTCAATATAGGCAAATTGGCCGCAAAAAAAGAGTTTGCGAGAGTGGTTATTTAGAAAATGTTTTATTTTTGATAATTGAAGTAGCTTGTAAGAAAGACGTTTTCCTAGCGCCATCGCATGGTCGGTCCAAGTAAGATTTTTGTCAATAATTACACCCAGAATTCTGTGGGAGTCAACTTCTTCAATTACTCTTTTATCTATCAACAGAGGTTGGAATTTATCTTTCATTTTTTGTCTCTTTTGTCTTGCTAGTACATACATACACTTAGTTTTTCGCGTATTTAGGGACATATGGTTTAGCTTAGTCCAAGTAACCAATCTGTCAATATTGTGTTGAAGTTTGATTGTAAGTATGTGGGGGTCAGAATCACTACAATAGAGGGATGTGTCATCAGCAAACATTTCACAGCTACATTCTAGAAATTGGGGTAAGTCATTTACATAGATTGAAATAGAAGTGGACCCAATATTGACCCTTGTGGTACTCCATGTTTAATAGGTACTAGTTCTGATGTTTGATTATTTGCAGTTACTAGCTGCTGCCTATTCGACAAAAAGCTTTTCAAAAGATTTATCATTTCTGGTGTTAGTTTATACAAGTGAAGTTTACGCAATAATAGGGAATGATTGATTACATCAAATGCTTTTTCAAAGTCAACAAAAAGAAGGCCTGTATATTTATTTTCATTGATGTTGCGTAGGAGACTGTCTGTACTTTGTGTAAGAGTTGTGTGACAGGAATAGTTTTTACGAAACCTGACTGATCTTCATTTAATAGATTGTTGTTTACAAAGTAGGAATATACGGATTTTTGGATATGTTTTTCA
>CM054143.1:60754003-60764003 GCA_028751875.1 Rapana venosa
GTTCTCTGTATGCAGCCATCTGTGCCCACTAGTGATGTAGCCGCATTCCGACTTTTGGGAATCCAGTCTAAACAGGATACACGTGTCAACGCATTTTGAAAGGCTTTGTTATCTGTTCCTACCGGTACTCAAAGGCCTACTCTTCCGAAAGACGAAGCGGGTGTTAACATGTGCGCAAGATGTTCTACCTGCGTTCACACACATGGCCTCGGTTTATGATCTCATCCCAATGACGTGGGGAGGGGGGGTGAGGGGGGGGAGTGAAGTGGGTACTGATGTTAATTCCAGGTGAAAAAACAAAAACTTAACTGGGTGCCTTGGTTGTGTCTAATGGACGGCCATCAGATGATGAGTGAAACCTCTTAACACTAGGCTATCCCCCTCACCTACCCACCCGCTCTGCACTATATCAACAACATAGTGTTTTTGACTTGAAGAAGAGCGAGAGAGAGAGACTTAGTTTGCCTTGACTTGACCTTTTTCTTTATTCTGTTATATCGAGGATAATGTAATAAGCACTTATGTGCTTTTTTTACATCCAGTCCCCGTGTGTATACGGTTTTGTGAATTCTGTCATCTGTTCCCACCAGCACTCAATGGCCTACTCTTATGAAAAGCAGAACAGGGTTTAACGTGTGCAAGATGTTCTGCATGCATTCGCACACGGGGCCTCGGTTTATAGTCTCATCTGAAGGACTTTTGGGGAGAGTGGAGTCTGCACTGATGTTAACTCCAGGGGAAAATATCCCCCTTGAAAGGGAATCGAACCCGGGTTGTCAGATTGCGAGCTCAATGTTCTGACCACTAGACTATCCCTTGACTTGACTTGACATGGTGTGGGCCTTGGCTCATAGCTAACTTTAAACAACTGACAAATCTTTTGGCTTCGGCCAACTCCTGTCATTTAGAAGCATCAGTTGTGAAGTTATCTGTTGAGAATGAATGATAACATGATGCTCCCTACCCCACACTGAACATACCAAGTATGAAATGCCCTGATTTTCTCTCTCTCTCTCGTCTCTCTCTCTCTCTCTCCTCTCTCTCTCTCTCTCTCTCTCTCTCTCGCTCGCTCGCTCGCTCACTCACTCTCTCTCATAGATTGTTTAAAGTAGGTCATTTGTCCAATATATCTATAAGAACCCATCTTCCCATCAATTTATCACGTTTTGGTAGCTGCCACATTTGTCTGGAAGTAATGTCTTGTTTTTGCTTTTGTTTTGCTGTACTTTTGTTCGACCCCATTCTTGGGGCTGGAAGCTTGAACATTAAATCCTGTTCATTGCTCTCTCTCTCTCTCTCTCTCTCTCTCTCTCTCTCTCTCTGACGGCTCGAAGTCATTTGTCTAACATGTAGAAGGACTCATATTCAAATGTGTCATGTTTTGTTCGTTGCCACATCTGTCTTGAAGCAATGTCTTGTTCTTTGCTTTGTTTTACTGTGCTTTTCTTCGACCCCATTCTAGGGGCATTGCTCGCTCTCTCCCTCTCTCCCTCTCTCTCTCTCTCTCTCTCTCGCTCTCTGGAGCTAATGGTTAAAGGTATTCATTATTAAGTTAATTTGCTGCTAACCAGAGATTACCTGATACCCCAGTTTCTCTCTCCCTTCCCTGCTCTGACAGAATATTAACTTGAAAAAAGCGCTATAATGCGTGTGATGACGTCTACAGGTGTGGAGCCTTCCTTACAGCTTACAAATCATTCCCTCATTAATTCATTCATTACTCATTCATTCCAGAATGATTCGGTAACTAAAGAGAAGAAGGATGGGGAGATGAACTCCCTTTTCACACAAAGAAATGGGTCATGGACTAGAAGCGTATTGTTTAATAGTGTAAAATGTAGCAGCAATATAAAAAAAATCAAAACAAAACAATAGTTATTCAGTACATGCTGTTTCAGAGGGAACATTTACTGTTCCTATCATTTTCTATTCCCATTTTTTATGGTGACAGTGGCTGGTTTTGCAGCAGCTTTAAATCTGGATACAGTGACAAAACTTTATATTTTATGGTAAGGGAGACCATCCAATGTGTATAACATAACGGCCATTCTTGTATACACTAACTTTATTGTCTTCAAAAAAAAGGGTTATGGTTTCTGTGGCTGCAGAAACTGTTTAAACGTGACAAAGGCTGGTTTTCTTTTCATGAAAACTAAGAGTATTTTGTGTCTGAAAAAGAGTTATAAAAAAGTTTGTGACAATGACTAGTTGAATAGAAAATACTGGTTCGGGTTTGTTTGGTGTTTTTTTTTACTAGAAGAGACTATTTTCTTCATAAAAATTGTGTTTCCATTATAAAAAGATAATTATTTTGTAGCAAGTGTAACTCACGTAAAAGCAACTGCTTCACAACAAATTCATAACTATTTCACAACAAAAAATATATGTTTAAATACCCAAAAAATAACTGTTTTAATACCAAAAATGACTATTTCATAGCAAACATCGCTTGTTTCCGTGTTTGAAAACTATTTTTGAGATCTTTAGGCACGAATGCACTTCCATAGTCCACAGACTCAGAGCTTTAGAAGATAACCAGCCATTCTACAAATTGCCCTCAATGAGCCTGTGACATAACTGTAAAGTGCAGGCATTGAAGCTGACTGAACGCATCAATACTGAGATTGAGGCATAAGTTATTTTCTGAATACGATCAATTACTCATGCATCAAATGAATGCAAACAGAATCCCTGGCCAAAAATTATGACTAAGCAGTGCGTTTTGTCATTAACTTGATTCATGTACGAATGTTGCTTCATTTCTCCATCATGGGTCATTCCGATGCGGTGACTCTCAGGGTTAGAGGTAGTTGATTTCTGTGGATTTTAGTTTTGGATTAGCATCACGGTGATTTTTTTTATTTCACAGGGAACCTTTTTCTAGTGTGGTGGTGGTGGTGGTGGTGGTGGTGTGTGTGTGTACGTATATACACACTATTTGCATGTCTTATCCTCTCTCTCTCTCTCTCTCTCTCTCTTCTCTCTCTCTCTCTCTCTCTCTCTTTCTTCTCTCTCTCAGCTCGCGCGCGCGTGCGTTTGTGTGTGTGCGCGCGCGCGCGGATGAGCGGGCGATCGGGCTAGCGCGCACCACATTCACAAAAAGACCAAAGTTTACGTTTATAACTCTACTTTTTGGGCAGATCAAAGCTACCGGTTCTTAATATTTAGGCCTTTCATCAGGGAATTTTCTGGTTTGGAATTTCAATGCAGGAACCTTTGTTGTTGTTATGCATTACTCGGCTTAATACCGGGGATGCCTCCTAAACTATGAGCTCTGTCTCACCCACCACACCTGGGAATCACTGTGAGACGGTAAATACAGAATGGATGAGAAGTTCGCATACATCGCTGTTTTCTGGTGCCTCGTCCATACAGGCAGCCATACTCCGACTTCCGAGGCTCTTTTACTGAAGAGTGTGTGATTGTAGTGCTGAGAGCTTGTCATGGCTGAAGACGGTCTCAGTGCACATTGTAAATGATACACATACGCACAGAAATAGACCCTCCCAATCCCAGGATGAATAGATGGTCATCATCGATCCCGATGGACGAAGAAGAGAGAGAGAAATGATAACAACATTCTAATGTGTGGTAGGCCTTACTGTTTTTTGCTCACATCAGTATTAACTGGACAAAGCTTTTGCCCTGTGTCAGGCAACGTTTTCATTTCCTTCATAGAACGCTCAGACAGCATCTACTGTCTCTGTGATATGAACGAAAATACGTAGCGCTGACGTTAAGCGCCTGACAAGTCAGGCCCAGCGCATTCAATTTCGGCGTTGTATAGAACTGTTATCTTTTAAGTCTTTTCTGGAGAAAAAAAAGGGGGGTAGGAGAATGTGACACAAAGAAAAAGAAACAAGGCAGAAACAAAGAGAGGGATAGAAAAGGGGTTATTCCCAGCACAGAATTTCCAGAAGGTGGGGACGCTGTTCGTGCTGAAAGGCCCCCGGTATCCCTACGGGGAATTCTCTGTGTACGAGATGGGGAATAGTGTTTGTCAGGCATCTGAACTTAAAAGCAAGTCCTTCGGATGAGACTATAAACCGAGGTCCCCTGTGCGAATGCACGCAGAACATCTTGCGCACACGTTAAAACCCGTTACGCTTTTCGGAAGAGTAGGCTATTGTGTGCCAGTGGGAACGGATGACAAAATTCACAAAACTGCATACACACGGGAACTGGAAGTAAAAAAGCGCATAAGAGCTTATTCCATTATCATCGAAATAAAAGAAAGAAAGAAAGAAAGACAGACAGACAGACAGACAGAAAGAGAGAAAGAGAGAAAGAAAGAGATAAAGAAAGAAACAAAGACAGCCTGAACTCTTCTCTCATCATAGCCTTAAGTGTCCATGACGCACATTCATAAAGCGGAAAGGAAACAAGCATTCAACCGTACCTCATTACAAAATCTTCATAATCTTGATCACACAACTCAGGCAAAGGATGACACAAGCATTCAATAATACCCCCAGTTTAAAATCTCCATGGACGTGATCACACAACTTTAGCCAAAAAGACAGTCACAAAAATAAATGCAAACCCAAATATGAAATATGCGTTCAATAATACCTCCACTTTAAAATCTCCAGAGACTTGATTACAAAACTCCGACCAAAAAGACAGTGTACGAATAAATGCAAATCAAATATGAAACATCTGTTCAATAATACTCCATTAAAAAACATTCACGAACTTAAACACACAACGCAGACAACAACAACAAAACCAACCGTTACACAAATAAATGCAAACCAAATAAAAAGACAACCTTCATGACAATTATGAACAATGGGTGGCGCTACTCTTGTGGCGACGCGCTCTCCCCAGGGAGAGCAGCCCGAAATTTCACGCAGAGAAATCTGCCATGACTTAAAGGGGTAGAAGATCAAATAAGGAAAAAAAATAAAAATAAAAACTGAAAAACAATCCCAACAACAACAACAAGAAAACAACAACAGAAACAACAGGCAGAGAAAAAGCGACAATGTCCACACACACAAAAAAGAGAAGAACAGCAGCTTCATAAAACGAGCGGACAATGGACAAGTGCGTGGACATTCAAAGAAAAAACCTTTTACGCGTTTTGAACTAAGTGTTTTGATTTGTAGTGGAAAAAGAGGAATGCAATGTCGAGAATCTTTTAGTGCAGAGTGGCGGTGGGGGGCGGGGAGGGAGGAGGGAGGAGACGTCTGAAGGTTGACACTGACAGTCATTGAGTGCTGGAGTGAGAGGAGAGAGGATGATGTGAGGATGACAATATTCCTCTCTCTCTCTCTCTCTCTCTCTCTCTCTCTCTCTCTCTCTCTTCTCTCTCTCTCTCTCACTGTTGATTATTTGTGTTTGCATATGTTGTTGTTTTTTTTATTTTTTGGGGGGTGTGCATTTGTGTGTGTGCTTGTCTGTTTGTTGTTGTTGGATTTAGCTTTGGTTCTTCTGTTTTGTTTTGGTTTGTTTGTGTGTGTGTGTGTGTGTGTGTGTGTTTGTGTGTGTGTGTGGTTTTTCTTTTCTGTTTTTCTTCTTTTCTTTCTTCTCTTATTTTTTAGAAATATGGTGCAAAGAAGCCCTGTGATTACCATTTGCACTCGATAAACATGTCGAGTTCTCTCTCTCTCTCTCTCCTCTCTCTCTCTCTCTCTCTCTTCTCTCTCTCTCTCTCTCTCTCTCTCTCTCTCTCTCTCTCTCTCTCGTCTTGAAAATCTTACTCCCTTTTGTCTTGGCCTCCTTATGCCCTAGTGCACTTATTTGGAATAAACGGGACATGTGATGTGATGTGATGTGTTGTAATGTGTGTGTGCGTGTGTGTATATGTGTACAAGTGAAATGTGTGTGTGTGTAAGCATGCGTGTGCGTAAGTGAAATATATGTGTGTAAGTGAAATGTGTGCGTGTGTCTGTCTGTCTGTCTGTTTGCCTGTCTATCTGTGTGCCTCTCTGTCTGTCTGTCTATTTGTCCATCTGTCTGTGTGTCTGATGGTTCGCTTTTGTTCAGCGTTCTTTGACATACAATTGTTTGATGTTACTTTAGAAGAGCATAAGATTGGAAGTGGTCTTGTGAGGGGAAAGCGAAGTGTAGCCGAGAGATTTCAGAGCCATGGGATTTTTTAAAATAAAGAAACCTTATAAAAGTACACAGATTTCAGAGCCATGGGATTTTTTTAAATAAAGAAACCTTATAAAAGTACACAGATTTCAGAGCCATGGGATTTTTTAAAATAAAGAAACCTTATAAAAGTACACAGATTTCAGAGCCATGGGATTTTTTAAAATAAAGAAACCTTATAAAAGTACACAGATTTCAGAGCCATGGGATTTTTTTAAATAAAGAAACCTTATAAAAGTACACAGATTTCAGAGCCATGGGATTTTTTTAAATAAAGAAACCTTATAAAAGTACACAGATTTCAGAGCCATGGGATTTTTTTAAATAAAGAAACCTTATAAAAGTACACAGATTTCAGAGCCATGGGATTTTTTAAATAAAGAAACCTTAAAAGTACACAGATTTCAGAGCCATGGGATTTTTTTAAATAAAGAAACCTTATAAAAGTACACAGATTTCAGAGCCATGGGATTTTTTTAAATAAAGAAACCTTATAAAAGTACACAGATTTCAGAGCCATGGGAATTTTTTAAATAAAGAAACCTTATAAAAGTACACAGATTTCAGAGCCATGGGATTTTTTTAAATAAAGAAACCTTATAAAAGTACACAGATTTCAGAGCCATGGGATTTTTTTAAATAAAGAAACCTTATAAAAGTACACAGATTTCAGAGCCATGGGATTTTTTTTAAATAAAGAAACCTTATAAAAGTACACAGATTTCAGATTGTGTGCATACAGAGATATCTAAAATATTTTTGAACTAGAAAACCTTAAAATCGGAATTAGCAAATAGCCTTATGATTTCAAAAAATCTTCCAGGATATCTTTTATTTTGAAATACTACTTATAGTTTCTTCTTAAGTGGAAATCCACATTCTTTATTCAAATATACGAGAGAGGAAAAATAAAGAGAAAGTGCTTCAATGAATAGCGAATGTAAGCAAAAGATATTTGGCATTTCAAGATTCTACACTGATTTTTTCCAAATTTAGTACAACTTTAAGATTTTAAACGTAAGTACGTGTCAGAGATTTGAAGTACATAATATTAAACAGGAGAATATAGCATATTTGTTCTGGAGAATATCAGCACGCGCACGATTTTTAAAAGGTTACTTAGTTCTCATTCAACATCACGGGTTAAACTGTCTAGCGAAAAAAAATGTCTGATGATGATCTTGGTCAACTTATTACAAAGATTAATAAATAGAACGAGCTCAGAGACTAGAAGGTAAGGTGTCTCATAACCTATAAGGTCGTAGGGGAGCGAAGCGTCAGAGACCTCACCTCTCTAGGGCCAGCATATTGAGGGCGGCGCCCATCTCCTCTCCCTCGCTGCTTTACCTTCCCTGACCCTAAAGAGGCAGGTACCCATTTACAGCTGGGTGAACTGGGGGGACTGTTCTGAAGCCAAGGCGCGCAAACGGTCACCCATCCACGTGGTAACCACGCTGGACGCTGCCTAACCTTGGCTGAGGGAAAGCGAGTGCTCTGACCACTGAGCTATCCCGTGCCCTCAAAGACTAGAAGCATGGATGGAATTCTTCAACACGTCCAGTCTTAGATCTTGACACCATTGAGATCGCTTTTGAGCGACCCCCAGAAAAAAGAGGACCATCCCCTTTATATAAGAAACACTTCACCTTTACCACCTACCCCGTAGTCGTGTAGACCGTTGGGGCACCACTGAAGATTTTGCAACCAGCTTCCTCCACTCCTCGCGGTTTTCAGCTTTCTGGAGCAAGTCGTTCCACTCAAGACCAATCCACTCTCTGATGTTTTCTTCCCATCGTTTTTCTTTGTTTGCGATGGGAAAACAACACCAGCACTTGCTCGCGCGCTTGAGAGAAAGAGACACAGAGAGAGACAGAGACAGAGACAGACACACACACACAGAGGCAGAGACAGATTCGAAAGAGTGACACAGAGATAGAGAGAGAGAAACAGACAGAGAGACAGACAGAAAACAGAGAGACAGACACAGAGAGACATACAGACAGACACAGAGAGAGACAGACATACACAGACAGAGACAGACAAATAAACAGACAGACAGACAGAGGCAGAAACAGATTCGAAAGAGTGAGGGAGATCAGACAAACAGACAAAGAAACAGAGAGACAGACAGACAGACAGAGAGGCATACAGACATAGAAACAGAGAGAGACAGGCAGAGAGACACACACACAGAGAGACAGACAGACAGACAGAGGCAGAGACAGCTTCGAAAGAGTAACAGAGAGAGGGAGAGAGAGAGAGAGAGAGAGAGAGAGAGAGAGAGAGAGAGAGAGAGAGAGAGAGAGAGAGAGAGAGAGAGAGAGAAACAGACAGACAGACACAGAGAGACAGACAGACAGACAGACAGACAGAGGCAGAGACAGATTCGAAAGAGTGAAAGAGAGAGGGAGAGAGATAGAGAAACAGACAGACAGACAGAGAAACAGAGAGACAGACAGACAGACGAAAAGAGAGACAGACACACAGACATAGAGAGAGAGAGAGAGAAACAGAAGCCAGATAGACACAGAGACAGACAGACAGAGGCAAAGACAGATTCAAAAGAGTGAAGAAAGAGAGACAGAGAACAGACAGAGAAAGAAACAAAGACAGACAGAGAAGAGAGACACAGACAGAAGAAACAGAGATAGACAGAGAGACAGACAGAGAAACACAGAGAGACAGACAAACAGCCAGACAGACAGGGACAGAGAGAGACTTTCATCATCACAGTCTGCACCAGGCTATAAAAAAAAAAAAGAACAGAAACTGCAGTTCAAAAAAAGCCGCCAAAAGTACACACAGCAAAGTGAGACCATTAACCCGCTGTCTAGCTTTGTCTGCCACCGCGGCGTCAGACGCTGCCAGGCACGGGTTGGACTGGCCAGACA
Source organism: Rapana venosa (assembly GCA_028751875.1). Taxonomy (NCBI): domain Eukaryota; kingdom Metazoa; phylum Mollusca; class Gastropoda; order Neogastropoda; family Muricidae; genus Rapana; species Rapana venosa. The sequence continues at coordinate 60,762,997 of CM054143.1, forward strand.
CTCCAGAGTGGTGCTGTTCTCATCCAGACTGCAGCAGAAGAAGGACAAGAAGCTGGTGTCTCCCGATACAGAAGGAGACTAGAGAACTACATGGAAGGAGACTAGAGTACTGACTGACCAAACCTCTGTCATCGTCCTCGTGTTTTGACCACTCAAGATATGAAAGTCCCAATAAGCCTGCTTAGTCAGTCCAGTTGGTTTAACTCAGTGACAAACAAACAGTAAAAAAAATGATTTTCTTCTTGTGTTTTTTATACTATTTAGAATTCAATCTAACTAAGCGATAGTCCCAATAACGAGCTTTGCTGTGTTGATGCACACAGTCAGTGCTATAAAAGAGATGAGCTTTGCAACACGATTGTGGTTACAGCAGGATATCTATAATATCACAAGCAGGAGGGCAACACTGCTGGCCTTAAGTTAAAAGCCAAAAAAGCAAAGTGATGTACATGAATGGCACAGTCACCCCTCAGAATATAAAAATCAATGAAGCAGATCTGGAATACTTCCGAAGTTGAAAAGAGACAAAATAAACGCAGCTGAAATGTGGTTCTACGGACGACATCTAAGCTTCAAATGGTCAGACAGAAGAACAAATAAAAGCATTCTTTATTAACTCTTAGTGCGAAGACAAATGTTGGATGAAATCAATAAGCGGATACTGAGATATGCAAACAGAAACACACAGACTACAATTTGAATCTGCTGACGACAGTTCTCCAAGGTAAGGTTGAGAGCAGAAGGAAAAGAGGCAGACCGCCAGCATCCTACATTGCCAACATCACTGAGGTCAGTGGTCTGGGAGTGAGGGCTACAGGAGATGGTAGAACTCAGCAGAAACAAAGAAAACTGACGAAAATTGATGACATCGCGTTGAGCTCCTACCGACGACAGCGGCGATGGAGACAGTGGAGTGGAGTGGAGTTGTTTGTTGGTATCAAGAATATGGGGACGGAATAGCTCAGTGGTCAGAGCACTCGGTTAAGCAGCTTCGAGCGTGGTTACCA
>CM054143.1:60766503-60771503 GCA_028751875.1 Rapana venosa
ATCTTCAGTTCAACGTCTATTCACATTTAGTGATTTTAGACGGGGGGAAATCTAACAAGAAAAAGCAAACGATAACTGATAAATGTTAGATAACAGTACTGAATAAAAACCAACTTTAACATACTACAAAAACTGAGTTATCGGACTTTTTATCAACCCTAACACAATGTCCAACAGTAACGATGGTTCAGACAAAATCTGATCCAGTAACAGACTAGGTACAGCAGGTAAAAATGCTTTTAAATGTCCACAACCAAAAATAACATGACTATTGGAGATCTCCCCACAAATGCAGTTTACATCTTTCACGTATTTCGTCCTGAAAGCATTTAGTTTAAACCTGTACATGAGGGATAACATATTTCTGCGATTATACCAACCACATACTTTGTTAGAAATAAAAGCATTTTGAAAATCAATCACATTGCTTCTACAGCTATTTCAAGACTCGTTTATCTTCTTTCTGAAATGCTTCCAGCAAGCATTTTGTAGCAATTTGTATCCTTCATGCAGAGATAAGGCAACATTTATTTTACAGCATATTTATACCTCGCTCCATATTTTGCAAGCCTGTCAACTTTTTCATTAAAATATATTCCAGTGTGTGAGGAAACCCAACAGAAAGTAACAGTACTACCTCTTAAAATCAAAAAGTGTACCAGATGCCTGATTTCAATGATAAGGTCTTTTCTTACTATACAAGTAGAATTTTTAAAGCATGCAAAACTGATTTCGAATCAACACACATAAGTATTTTGAAAATGTCTTTTGGAAAGTCAAGAACATAGTACAGTGCCAACAGTATAGCAGTTAGCTCAGCTGTAAATATAGATGTATTTTTTCCCAGGTTGACAGATCGTTCTACTTTCAATGATGGAATAACGAAAGCCGCACCAGCCTCATTAGTGTTTAGAACGGACCCATCAGTATAGATTTTGAGATGATCAGGATAAATAGTTTGAATATGTTTGAATATATGTGTGAATATGTTTGAATATTCTTTTACTAATGTGTGTGTGTGTGTGTTTACGTGTGTCTGTGTTTACGTGTGAGTGTGTGCGTGTGTGTGTGTTTACATGTGTCTGTGTGTGTGCGCGCGCGCGCGTATGTGTTTGTTCGTGCGCGCGCCCGTGTGTTCTTACACTGCTTGACCTCAACACAGTTTTCGACCCGATTGATTACAATACCATTCTCTCTCAACACAGAAACGCTTCTAATATAACCGGTTCTGCTCTTTCACTCGTTAAACCTTACTGAAAAATAGACAGACGGCATTATGTAAATGTAAGCCCTCAAAGGGCTTTCATTATGTCCCTAAAGGATCAGTACTTGAAGCTTTTCTGTTTCCAATGTTTACCAAACAGATAGTTAGATGATAGTTATTATTGAAAAGTGGGATGTTTTATGCAGGGACTTTGCCAATGGCACTTATATTACTTCATGGAGGTCGAAAACCTCTAACTCTATAGTGAATGCCATACAAACATGCATTGCTTTTTTTTAGAGGGCCTGGCTAGAGCTCCAAGGTTCACCATTAGTGAGATGTTTGCGTATGCCATCGTTTCTTCTCCACCATTTAGGTAGCCGCATTCCGACTTCGGGGATATATTTTGCTGGCTTAAAGTGTTCTTTAACAGGGATGATGATGATGATGATGATGATGATGATGATGATGATGATGATTGATGATGATGACGACGACGACGACGACGACGACGACGACGACGACGACAAAGGTTATAAAGATGATCATGATGGTGACGGCAATGATGATAGCAAAACTGTTAAGACAGCGACGGCATAAAATATGATCATGATCATAAAGGTTACAATGGAGATCGTGTTGATGATAAACTCGCTATAAGAGCCACGATGATGACCGTCATTCTGGCCAGATTCTAGCATTGATTTTGATCATGAAGATAACAAAACTATGCCGATAAAAACCTTGAGCTTTCCTGAATGGTTACATATGTTTGGCTAAATTCCTTCCATGGTACATGACATCAGATTCTGAAATACACCGAGAAGTGGCTCTTTTGGAGAGACTCTTTTCGATTCTCCACTATCATTACCGTCCTGGTATTTTCTGAGCAATATCCTTTCAGATTATACGCTCACAATTTCAGATGGTTAATATCCCCGAGGTCGACATGCGGTTACCTTAATCAATGGCGGGCAACAAATAGTCACATGCGCAAATGTCCACCATTAACTCTCTGTAATTTTCATGTCTGCGCTGCTGAGGTGGTCATTTTGTAAAGGTCACTTCCATTCGGCTGTTTTGTACTGTTGTCTGTAACATCCATCGTTCTTGTACACAAAAAAGCAGACAATTAAAAACACAACACACAAGTGTTTGGCAGAGCAATTTTGGGGTTCATTTAAAACCTTTCACAGGCTAAAAGATTTGGCCACCTTTTTCGTAAAACTAAATTTGGCATCCTTTCCTACCTTTCACACAATGGCCTACTCTTCAGAAAAGCTGACCAGGTTTTAAACGTGTGTGCAAGATGTTCTGCGTGCAGCGTTCTTGTGACAGAAGGGAGATCACCATATCCGATTGAAGACTGAGTAATTCACTCCCCCTAAAGTCCTTCGGGGATCCGACAATAAAATTAGTTCCCGCGTGTGAATGCGCGCAGAACATTTTGCACACACGTTAAAAACCTGGTCATTTTTTCCGAAGAGTAGACCATTGTGTGAAGGTAGAAAAGGATGCTAAAAGTTAGTTTTTAAAAATTCATGCACATGGGGACTGGGTATTAAAACTAAAGTAGTGCGTATCTGAAATCATCCATATATCTTTTTTTTTCTTTTAACCGTCTTCCCATAGGACTTGCCATTATGTACCTGTTGGTTTAAAAAAAGAAAGCTTTTATCCTGCTACTATAAAGTTAGCTAGTGAGTGTGTTAAAACGTTTCAGACAGCAAATACTGCTGTCTGTCGAATGAGCAAATATGCGTTAGGCTGCCGTTAAGTGCCTGACAAGTCAGGCCCAGCACATCTTACTTCGGCATGGGCGAAAATCGTTATCTTTTAAGTCTGTCTGGAAAAAAGGCAGGAGAATGGACCAAGAAGGCAGAAAATAAACAAGAAGGAGGTGACAGGAAGAAAAGGAACAAGGCAGAAACAAAGAGGGATAGAAAAGAGGACATTTTTAGTACAATATTTCTAGAAGGTGGGAATTCTATTCATACTGATAGGCCGCTGGCATCCCCCCTTGTGGAAAGTTCTTTATATTGATATCATACTTATACATCTGATCCTTAAAAGGGGACTCTGGACTGGCCACGACTGTCCTACAGGGAACAGTACAAGGAGGGAGACGAAGAGGCAGACAGAGAAAGCGATGGGAAGACAACACCAGAGAGTGGACTGGCCTTGATTAAAAACGATATACTGCAGAAAAACTAAAAACTGCAAGGAGTGGAGGAAGCTGGCTGCAAAATCTATCAGTGCTGCCCCAAGGGTTTAACAGACTACAAGATAGGTGAGGAGATGATGTGACATTTCAAAGGATTTTGTTGCTTTGTGTGTGTCTTTCCTGACGATGCCCCCCCACCCCCCCCAAAAAAAAGACAAAAAACATAACATACCGTGACCTCAAAAGATCCAACTATCTCAATAATAGAATTACGTCGGACAGTTACGCAGACATGTTATCAATAACCTGTCAAATAAGCAAGATAATAATGACCCAGATATAATTATCACCCGAGAGCCTGGTGCTATAATCTGATCATCATACCCTTTGCGATAATTATCATCATACCTGTACATTATCATAACGATACGGGGCGCGTAATGAAGATGGTATTTTGATTATATAATGATGTCGTCATTATTGTCTGGCAGGAAGGTAACTGTTTATTATTGGTGAACTTAGAAGATGATGATGACTGCCAGGCTGGGAGTGGTTTGTGTTTTTGACTTGAGTTTGGTTTTGATTGGCTGTGTATAGGATTTGGGGGGTGGGGGTATTTTTATATTTGTTGCCGTTGTAGTTGATGTTGTGGCGGTGGTGCTTTTTGTTGGTTTTGGGGTTTGGGGTTAGGGTTGGGGGGGGGGAGTTGGGTTGGTATATAATTTGCTTTGGGTTTGATGTTTTTTCTTTTGTTTGTGTTGATTTGTTTTGTTTTGTTTTTGTTTGTTGTTTTCTTTAGGGGTTTTTTTTAGTGTACTGTAAAAAGGATATAATGACGGGGAAAACTGTAAAAAGGATATGATGACGGGGAATACTGTAAAAAGAATATGATGACGGGGAATACTGTAAAAAGAATATGATGACGGGGAATACTGTAAAAAGGATATGATGACGGGGAATACTGTAAAAATGATATGATGACGGGGAATACTGTAAAAATGATATGATGACGGGGGATACTGTAAAAAGGGTATGATGACGGGTAATACTGTAAAAAGGATATGATGACGGGGAATACTGTAAAAAGGATATGATGACGGGCAATGCTGTAAAAAGGTATGATGACGGTGAATATTGTAAAAAGAATATGATGACGGGAAATACTGTAAAAAGGTATGATGACGGGGAATACTGTAAAAAGGATATGATGTCGGGGAATACTGTAAAAAGGATATGATGACGGGGAATACTGTAAAAAGGATATGATGACGGGGAATACTGTAAAAGGGAAGTGATGACGGGGAATACTGTAAAAAGGAAATGATGACGGTGAATACTGTAAAAGGGAAGTGATGACGGGGAATACTGTAAAAAGGAAATGATGACGGTGAATACTCTAAAAAGGATATGATAACGGGGATACTGTAAAAAGGATATGATGACGGGGAATACTGTAAAAAGGATATGATGACGGGCAATACTGTAAAAAGGAGTAGTAGGGCCAGTGATGGTGACTGGAGACACTGTTATAAAAGACGGACTCAGTACGGAGGAAACTCCGATATTTGCAAAAGTTCTGTTTGTACGCAGTCCTGGTTGACAATATACCCCCTTATTCTCTTTATCCTTTTG
>CM054143.1:60784003-60801503 GCA_028751875.1 Rapana venosa
AGTGTCGTATAGTATTGCATAGCACAGCGTACCGTGCCATACCGTGCCTTAGCATAGTATAGTATAGTGTAGCATAGCATTGCATAGCACAGCGTACCGTACCATACCGTGCCTTAGCATAGTATAGTATAGTGTAGCATAGTATTGCATAGCACAGCGTACCGTACCATGCCGTGCCTTAGCATAGTATAGTATAGTGTAGCATAGTATTGCATAGCACAGCGTACCGTGCCATGCCGTGCCTTAGCATAGTATAGTATAGTGTAGCATAGTATTGCATAGCACAGCGTACCGTGCCATGCCGTGCCTTAGAATAGTAAAGTATAGTGTAGTGTAGCATAGTATTGCATAGCACAGCGTACGGTAGCATGCCGTGCCATACAATACTGAAAACGTATATAGCGTACCGTACCAATCCATACTATACAATACCATACAAAACCATACCATACCATAGCACAGCATACCATATCATGCGATACCATGCCATTGTTTCCCAAACCTACACCATACCATGCCATACCATGCCATACCATACCTTACAATACCATACCGTACTGTAAAGTACCGTAGCATACCACCCCATACCGTACCACCATACCATACCATACCGTAATATACCATACCATGCCATATCATTCCATACCATGCCATATCATTCCATTCCATACCATACCGTACAGTAATATACCATACCATATCGTACCATACCATACCATACCGTACCATACCATACCATACCATACCATACCGTGATATACCATACTATGCCATATCATTCCATACCATGCCATATCATTCCATACCATACCATACCGCACAGCAATATACCATGCCATACCCTACAGTACCGTAATATACAATACCATACCATATTTTGTCATTTTCTACCATACCATACCGTACCGTACCATACAATACCACACCATATCATATCATACCACACCATACCACACCACACCACACCATACCATGCAATATTTTCCTGAAAACCCTTTCCATGCACTGCCATATCATACCGTTTCGCGTCGTGCCTTGCCTTTGCACTACACTAATTACATTACGACACGACACCACACTACACTACACTACACTACACTACACTATGCTACACCGCACTACACTACACTACACTACACTATACTGCACTGCACCACACTACACTGCACTACACTACACTACACTACACTATACTACACTACACTACACTATACTACACTACACTACACTGCACTGCACTACACCACACTACACTACACTACACTACACCACACTGCACTACACTGCACTACACTACCCTACACTACACTACACTGCACTACACTACACTACACTACACTACACAACACTACACTACACTGCACTACATCACACCACACTACACCACACTGCAATGCACTACATCACACCACACTACACTACACTACACTACACTACACTACACTGCAATGCACTACACCACACCACACTACACTGCACTACACCACACCACACTACACTACATTACACGACACTACATTACACTACACTACACCAAACAACACTACATAACACTACACAACACTATACTACACTATACTACACTACACTACACTACACTACACTATACTACACTACCCCACCCTACACTACCTTACAGTATAGTGGTCAGAACATTGCGCTCGCAATCTGACGACCCGGGTTGGATTCCCGTTCAAGGGGATATTTTCCCCTGGAGTTAACATCAGTGCAGACTCCACTCTCCCCAAAAGTCCTTCGGATGAGACTATAAACCGAGGCCCCGAGCGCGAACGCACGCAGAACATCTTGCGCACACGTTAAATCCTGTTCCGCTTTTCGTAAGAGTAGGCCATTGTGTGCCGGTGGGAACAGATGACAGAATTCACAAAACCGCATACACACGTGGACTGGATTAAAAAAGCACATGAGGGCTTATTCCATTATCCTCGATTTAAAAGAATAAATAAAAAATAAATAAACAATAAAAATAACACTACACCACCCTACACTACCTTACAGTACACTACACTACGCTACATTACACTACACTACATTACACGACACTACACTACACTACATTACACTACACTACATTACACGACACTACACTACACTACACTACACTACACAACACTACACTACACAACACTACACTATACTACACTACACTACACGACACTACACTACACCACACTACACTACACTACACTACACTACACGACACGACACTACACTACACTACACTACACTACACCACACTACACTACACCACACTACACTACACTACACCACACTACACTACACTACACTACACTACACTACACTACACTACACTACACTACATTACACTATACTACATTACACTACACTACATTACAGGACACTACACTACGCTACACTACACTACACTACACTACACGACACGACACGACACTACACTACACTACACTACACTACACCACACTACACTACACCACACTACACTACACCACACTGCACTACACTACACTACACTACACTACACGACACTACACTGCACTACACAACACTACACAACACTACACAACTCTACACTACACTACACTACACGATACTACACTACACTATACTACACTACACTACACCATACTACACTACACCACCCTACACTACCTTACAGTACACTGCACTACAATACACCACCCTACACTACCTTACACTCACTACATTTCACTACACTACACTACACGACAGTACACTACACGATACTACACTACACCATGCTACACTACCTTACAGTACACTACACTTCACTCTAATATAAAACCAATAAAGAGCCATAATGAGGGATCGAACACAACAACACTTGATAAACTATATTGCAGGAACAGCATCAAGACTGTCCTGTAAGTAAGGAACGAATAAAAGACGCGTCAATGAATTATAACAATACTAAGTGAATAATGATTGTTTGATACCCCCATAACAATTCAATAATTTCCGGCTTATTTCAATTATGCAATAGGCAGAACGGTGAAGCTGCTAACAAGATAATAAAGTATAATAAACAAAATTAGCAAAGTAATGAGCAACTTTGATCTTATGTAAATCGTTATGCATAGTGGAGGGGAGAAGAGTATGTTTGCTAGTTGATAAATAAATGAATGAATGAGATTTTCGTTGAAATAGTGAAAATTCAAAACATAAGAGATAAGTTAGCCCGCCCGCGCGCGCACGCACACACACACACACACACACACACACACACACACACACACGACGCGACACGACACGACACGACACGACACGACACGAGAAAAACAAAACTTGATTTTAAACTAATAAATAAAAACAAGATACACACTTACCCCAAATTGTTCAACACACACTTACCAAAACAAAAACAACAAAAAATATCCACCAATTTCAAGCTCACACACCCCCACACACAGACACTAGAGTTAACCCACCAATCCCTCGTGAAAAGAAGACATCACCACCACATACCCTTGCATCCACTGTCATGCAGAAGACTAACAACAGAGACTGCAGTACTTTAGACTGCTGCTGCTGCTGCTGCTGCTGCTGCTGCTGCTGCTGCTGCTGCTGCTGCTGCTGCTGGTGATGGTGGTGATGGTGCCACTGGTCACTGACGTCTTGCGGGCCAACCGTTTCCTCGCGTCACGCAATTCTCAAAACTGGTTGGGAGGAAAAGCACTTTACATGCGCCTCGCTGATGTTAGGTCTGTGTGTGTGTGTGTGTGTGGTATGTGTGTGTGGTGTGGTGTGGTGTGTGTGTGTGGTGTTGTGTTTGGTGTTGTTGTGTGTTGGTGTGTTTGTGTGTGTGTGTGTGTTGTGTTGTTGTGTGGGTGGTTGTTGTGTGTTGTGTGTGTGTGTTTTGTGTTTTATTTTATTATTTCTTATATCAGTAAGAAGCTCATGCTTTTTATCAGTCCTGTGCGGTTAATTTGTCATTGTTTCACGACCACCTACCTCGAAGACAGATAACGTGGCAAGTTCTGTTCGACAGGCCGGTTTCTCTCGAAAGTAGTGTTGTGTGTGTGTGTGTGTGTGTGTTGTGTGGTGTGTTGTGTTGGGGTGGTGTGTGTGGTGTGTGGTGGGTGTTGGTGTGGTGTTGTGTTGGTGTGTGTTGTTGTGTGTGTGTGTGTGTGTGTGTGTGTGTTGTGTGTGTGTTGTGTGTGTGTGTGTGTGTGGTGTGTTGTGTTGTTGTGTGTGTTGTTGTGTGTTGTGTGTGTTGTGTATGGTTGTGTGTGTGTTGTGTGTGTGTTGTTTGTGTTGTGTGTGTTGTTTTGTTTTGTTTATGTGTTTTGTGTCTTATTTTTTTTTTTTTATTCTTATATCGAGATTGAGAAAAGTCATGTGCTTTTTACATGCGTCCCGCTGTGTATGCGGTCTTTGTAAATGTTGTATCTGTGTCCGAATGGTATCTTGTGTTTGTGTGTGAATTGTGTTTGCTGGTTGACTGGTGGCTCGGTTGTGTGTTTGAGATAGTGTTGTGTGTTGTGTTGTGTGTGTTGTGTGTGTGTGTGTTGTGTTGTGTGTGTGTGTGTTTGTGTGTTGTGTGTGTGTTGTGTGTGTGGTGTGTGTGTTTGTGTGTGTTGTTGTGTGTGTATGTGTGTTGTGTTGTGTGTTGTGTGTGTTGTGTATTGGTTGTGTGTGTGTTGTTGTGTGCTTGTTTTGTGTCTGTGTGTGTGTTTCTTAGTGTAGTGTTGTTTACGTGTGTGTGTTTGTGTCTGTATTTTATTTTTTTTTTTTTCTTTTATATCGAGGATAATGAAATAAGCACTCATGTGCTTTTTACATTCAGTCCCCGTGTGTATGCGGTCTTGTAAATGTTGTCATCTGTTTCCACCGGCACACAATGGCCTACTCTTCCGAAAATTGGAACAAGATTTAACGTGTGCGCAAGATGTTCTGCATGCGTTCGAACACGGGGCCTCGGTTTATAGTCTCATCCGAAAGATCAAGTGCAAATCTGTGTGTGTGCCTGTGTGTGTGTGTGTTGTGTGTGTGTGTTTGTGTCTGGTGGTGATGTGTTGTGTGTGTGTGTGTGTGTGTGTGTGTGTGTGTGTGTGTGTGTGTGTGTGTTGTGTCTGTATGTGTGTGTTTGTGTGTTGTGTGTGTGTGATGTGTGTGTGTATGTGTTTGTGTGGTGTATGTGTGTGTGTGTCTGATGTGTGGGTGTGTTGTTGTGTCGTGTTGTGTTGTGTGTGTATGTGTGTTGTTTTGTGTGTTGTTTTATTTTTATTGTATTTATTCTTTTATATCGAGGATAATAGAATAAGCACTCATGTGCTTTTTTTACATCTAGTCCCCTGTGTATGCGGTCTTGTAAATTTTGTCATCTGTTTCCACCGGCACACAATGGCCTACTCTTCCGAAAATTGGAACAAGATTAAACGTGTGCGCAAGATGTTCTGCATGCGTTCGAACACGGGGCCTCGGTTTATAGTCTCATCCGAAGATTAGTGAATCCGTGTGTTATGTGTGTGTGGGTTTTGTTTGTGTGTGTGTGTGTGTTGTGTGTTGTATGTGTGTGTGTGTGTGTGTGTTGTGTGTGTTGTTGTGTCTGTTCTGTTGTGTATTTGTTGTGTCTGTGTGATGTGTTGATATGTAGTATTGTTGTGTGGTGTATGTGTTGTGTGTGTATGTGTGTGTTGTGCCTGTGTGATGCGTGTGTGTGTGTAGTGTTTGTGTCTTATTTGATTTTATGTATAATTCTTTGTATGTCGAGATATGAATAAGATATGTGCTTTTTTAATGCAGTCCCTGTGTATGCGTTTGTAAATTTTTATTGATTTAGAAATGTGTATTATGTTTTGAAATTGAACAGATTATGTGGCGCTAAGTGTTCTATGAGTTGAGCTCGTTTTGATAGTCTAATGCCGAAATTGTGCAAATTATTGTTGTTCTATGTGTGTGTGTGTGTGTTGTTCTGTGTTGATGGTTAAGTTTGTTGTGTGTCATGTGTTTGTTTGTGTAGTTAGATTGTGTGTTGAATTTACTGTTTGTGTACTGTTTGTTTTCTAGTGTGTTATGTGTGTGTGTTGTGTTATGTGTTGTGTGTGTTGTGTGTGTTGTGTTGTGTGTGTATGTGTTGCGTTGTGTTGTGTCTGTGTGTGTATGTGTGTGTTGTGTGTGTTGTTTGTGTGTGTGTGTGTGTTGTGTATTGTGTGTGTTGTGTGTGTTTGTTGTGTGTGTTTGTGTGTTTGTGTGTTTGTAGTGTTGTTGTGTATGTGTTGTTGTTGTTGTGTGTGTGTTGTGTGTGTGTTGTCTGTGTTTGTTGTGTTGTGTGTGTGTGTCTTGTTGTGTGTGTGTATGTATGTGTTGTGTTGTATGTGTGTGCGTATGTTGTGTCTGTGTGTGTGTGTTGTGTGTTGCGTTGTGTGGTGTGTGTGTGTGTGGTGTGTGTGTGTTGTGTATGTGTGTGTGTTGTGTTGTGTGTGTTGTGTCTGTGTGTTGTGTCTCTGTGTGTGTTGTATGTTGTTGTGTCTTCTTTGTGTATGTGTGTGTGTTGTGTGCGTTTGTGTGTTGTGTCTCTGTGTATGTGTGTGTGTATGTGTGTGTGTTGTGTGTGTGTTGTTTGTGTGTGTGTGTGTGTTCTGTTGTGTGTGTGTGTTGTGTTGTGTGTGTGTTGCTCTGTTGTGTGTGTGCTCTGTCTGTGTGTGTTTTTGTCTGTTGGTTGGTTGGGTGGTTTTTAGTTTGTGCTTTGTTTTATTTTCGGATGTTGTTATTTTGAGGAATCTTTTGTGTGCGTCAGAGTTTTTGGTTTTGTTTGTTGGTTTTTCTTGGATTTTTTTAATGTTTTGCTTGTTTTATTTTCAGATCTTGTTTATTGGGGGGTTGTGTCAGTTTGTTTATTGGGTATTTTCTTTTGCTTACTTTTCAGATCTACGAGGGGGGGGGGGGATGGGGGTTGATAACCTAGTGGTTAGAGTGTTACGTTCGCGATTTGACGAACTAAGCTTCGAGCTTAAGGTCGAGCCATTACCAAGGTGCCCCGTTTCAGGGTATTTTTGTTTCTGGAGTCCACTCCCCCCAAAATCCTCCGAATGAGACTAAAGACCAAACCTCGTGTGCAAACACACGCAGAACACATTGCAGGTACGGTAACCCATTCAGCCTTTAGGAAAAAAAATTTTTATTTTATTCTTTTATATCGAGGATAATGGAATAAGCTCTTATGTGCTTTTTTACATCCAGTCCCCGTGTGTATGCGGTTTTGTGAATTCTGTCACCTGTTCCCACCGGCACACAATGACCTACTCTTACGAACAGCGGAACAGGATTTAACGTGTGCGCAAGATGTTCTGCGTGCGTTTGCACACGGGACCTCGGTTTATAGTCTCATCCGAAGGACTTTTGGGGAGAGTGGAAAAATAGGCCATGTGTGTTGTTAAGAACAGATCGAAGAATATCATATCCCAAAAGAAACCGCATACACACTGGTATCAATTAGCAAAGTAAGGAGTAACTTTGATCTAACGCAAATCGTGGCGTGTAGTTGAGGAAAGAAGAATATGTTCGCTAGTGGATAGATACAGATTTTTTTGGGTTTAATCTTGAATATATCGTGTTTAGATATCATTTCCGAAGCTGGAATGCGGCTGCTTTCACGGAGGGCCTGATACGACTTTGTTGTCAATAGAGGTGGTCAGCTTGCTTACTTGTTGGGTTGTTTGCTGGTTTTCAAGTGTGTTTGTTTTATTTTTATGTTTTATTTTATTCTTTTATATCTAGGATAATGGAATAAGCACTTGTGTGCTTTTTTACATCCAGTCCCCGTGTGTATGCAGTTTTGTGAATTTTGTCATCTGTTCCCATCGGCACGCAATGGCCTACTCTTACGAAAAGTGGAACAGGATTTAACGTGTGCGCAAGATGTTCTGCGTGCGTTCGCACACGGGGCCTCGGTTTATAGTCTCATCCGAAGGACTTAATTGTTTAATTGTTTGTGCTATTTTTTCGCGTGCTCTCTCTCTCTCTCTCTCTCTCTCTCTCTCTCTCTCTCTCTCTCTCTCTCTCTCTCTCTCTCTCTCTCTCTCTCTCTCTCTCGGGGAACGGGATAGCCTAGTGGTTAGAACAGTGCGCTCGCAAGCTGACGACCCGGGTTCGATTCCCGTTTAAGGGGATATTTCCCCCTAGAGTTAACATCAGTGCAGACTTCACTCTCCCAAAAGTCCTTCGGATGAGACTATAAACCGAGGCAACGTGTGCGAACGCACGCAGAACATCTTGCGCACACGTTAAATCCTGTTCCACTTTTCGTAAGAGTAGGCCATTGTGTGCCGGTGGGAACAGATGACAAAATTTGCCTAGCCACACACACACACACACGGGGACTGGATGGAAAAAGCACATAAGTACTTATTCCATTATCCCGATGGATGGATGGATGGATGGATGGATGGATGGATGGATGGATGGATGGATGGATGGATGGATGGATGGATGGATGGATGGAACTGTCAGATTCTTTTTACTGTTAGGAGGTAGACGCTAAAGGTAAGAGAAAGTGACAGTGAACAGGTAAACTGATATTGAGTTTGCAGCCTTCAAAATAATCAGACGATTTTGTTTATTCTTTTATTTCGAGGATAATAGAATAAGCACTCATGTGTTTTTTTATCCAGTCCCCGGTGTATGCAGCTTTGTCATTTCTGTCATCCGTTCCCACAGGCACACAATGGACTACTCTTCCGAAAAGCGGAACGGGTTTTAACGTGTGCGCAAGATGTTCTGCGTGCGTTCGCACACGGGACCTCGGTTTATAGTCTCATCCGAAGGACTTTTGCAGAGAGTGTAGTCGGCACTGATGTTAACTCCAGAGGAAAAATCCTCTTGAACGAGAATCGAACCCGGGTCAGCAGATCACGAATACATCACTCTAACCACCAGGCTATCCCGAAAGAAAGGGAGTGACAGAAAGAAAGCTCTGGTTGCAGTGTGTCTTTGTAAACGAAGGAAATGCCAGCTCCACGGGAGAGTTTGTGGAAAGAAAGAGTTTAAAAGCCAGGTGGCCTCAGCTGTATCATCTTTGGTTCATGTCCTTGGGGTTTTAGTCAAGTTTCTGTCAGAAAGGCTAGGTCGATGTTTTGTTCAAATATGAAATCAGAAATGAGGTCAGTTTCGCTATCTGGGCAGGTGGATTGCACGTTAAGCAAACACATGAAGAAGATCTGAAGGACGCAGAAAGGTTAATGATGACAGTCGTGAGAGAGCGTGACACTCAGGGGCAGAGGGTGATGGTAGAGACCCGGACAGTTGAAGAACAGACAAGTTGGGATGGTGGGACAGGTATAAAAAGAAAAATGATGGTGTCCCATAATCTGTGTGGTCGCAGGGGAGTGAGGCATCAGAGACCTCAATTTCTCAAGGGACCAGCATATTGAGGGCGGCGCCCATCTCCTCTCCCTCGCTGCATGCTTTATCTTCCCTGACCCTAAAGAGGCAATTGCCCATTTAATACAGCTGGGTTAACTAGGGGACTGTACTAAAGCTAAGGCGCGCAAACGGTCACCCATCCAAGGGGTAACCACGCTCGATGCTACTTAACCTTAGCTGGGGGAAAGCGAGTGCTCTGACCACTGAGCTGTCCCCTCCTCTATGGAAGACGGTAAAAGAACGGGGTCAGCCAGGAGATTCACCCAACTCGTGGCACTGCCAATACGATCAGAGTCACACATGAAGGAAGAAGCGGCTGCACAACAGAGACGTTTGGGAATGTTGTCACTGCGTACAGCAGTTGTGGCAGTGACGTCTGCAGGGAGGAAGGTGGGGAGGAAACAGATGTAAGGCAAGTATGCCACCTGACATTATCACGTCTGCCCACACGTCTTCCTAGTCTAGTTTTGCGGTGGTTGATCCCTTACTGTCAACAAGACCAGACGCGACAAGATCAAGAATGAGGTGATCAGAGACATGGTCGGACTAACACCAATTCTCCACCATATCGAACAACAAAGGATCAGGTGGTTTGGTCACCTCACTAGAATGCCGCCCAACCAACCAGCCCTGCGGGCATACACCACCAAATACAATGGCTGGAAAGCCAGAGGTAGACCAAGGAGACGATGGAGCGACTCCGTGGCTGACACCCTGCGAGCCCATGACCTGTCACTACATCAAGTCTCCCGCCTAGCTGCAGACAGACGTCTGTGTCTCCCCGCGACGCCGAAGGGCACCAGCGGAAGATGAAAGAAAGAAGAAGAAGAAGATCCCTTACTTTGCAAATATTTATGAGGTGTTGTCTATTTTGTATGTGGTGAAGCTCACGTGAGAGCAAAGTTTTTATGTCGGTGGCAGTTAGCGTCATAGCAGTGGAGTGACGAAAACGGGATATTGTATTGTGTTGTATTGTATTATATTCTATTTGGGGACGGGATAGCTTAGTGGTCAGAGCACTTGCTTTCCCGCCAGCTAAGGTTAAGCAGCATCGAGCGTGATTACCACTTGGATGGGTGACCGTTTGCGCGCCTTAGCTTCAGTACAGTCCCCCAGTTCACCCAGCTGTAAATGGGTACCTGCCTCTTTAGGGTCAAAGCATCCCAGATGGCTTTAAACACATATGACTGGCAGAGCCAGACTAAGAGGGGTACTCTTTCTTGTCCCTCTAATAATAATAATAATATAATAATAATAATAATAATAATATTGATAGTAATGATAGTAATAATAATAATAATAATAATAATACATGGAATTCATACAGCGCTATATCTTGCAAAAAACAAATCATGCGCTTTTATTCATCCTAGTCTTTCACATGCAGCCAGTTACAATTAATAGTTTTTACAAATTCAAATGTAAACACACACACACACATACCCAAAGGTTGCACACTCTGGCAGAGACAAAAATGAGATGGAACAAGAGGAGAGAATCTTAGGTTTGAAATAAATGTGTCTTGAGGCTGGATTTAAAAGCATCATAAGTAGGCTTTTGGCGAAGAGAGAGAGGGAGGTCATTCCAGATCGATGGACCAGAAACAGAAAGAGCGACGGCCGACGGTAGACTGGCTGAATCTAGGTATTCGTTAAGCACAAGGTATCTGCAGCAGAGCGGAGGGAACGAGAAGGAGTGTACAGGTGAAGACATTCACAGAGGTAGGAAGGTGCTGTTTTGTGGAGACATTTGTAACAGAGGGTACAGATCTTATAGTTTACTCTCTGTGGCACAGGCAGTCAGTGGAGAGATCGCAAGAGAGGGGTAATGTGCTCAGATTTTTCTTTCTGAGGACTAGTCGAGCTGCAGAGTTTTGTATACGTTGAACAGGGGGATAGATGATGTTGGCAGACCAGCCAAAGAAATTTGCAATAGCCCAAAAACGTGGGGGAAATGAGAGACGTAAGGAGTTTTGATTTGCATTCAGTGGACAGATTACTTTCGAACTGCACATGCGCCGAAATTGATAGTAGCACGACTGGCAGGTTTGGTGATGAATTTAATGAATGGACAAGTGTGTTGTCGATAAAACAACCCCTAGAAAATTCACTTCGTGGATAAGAGGGAAAGACAATTGCCAAATTCTTTTTAAAGCTGTTTTTGGCAAAATGGAAGAAAGTTTGTGTTTGGTCCCTAAAAGCATGGCTTCGTTTTTTATTCTGCATTTTAGCTGTAACTTGTTTTTGTATCACCAATTTTGAATATGTTGAAAGTTGGGACATATTTGTAAAGAGAGAGGAGATTTTTGGGAATATCACTGCAGAATTGAGAGTCCTCTGCATTAAAAATGAGGGTTTGACTTGTGACGGTTTATTATATGTAAAAAGGGAGCAGTAATAGAGGAAAAGAAAAGGGCCGGACTGATCCTGTGGGACTCCACATTCCAGTTTGGCAGGTGTTGATTGATCTTTTTCTGTAACTGTGTGGAATCTTTGTATGTATGAACTGAACCAGGTGAGGGGCTGTTTCTTTAATACCAAAAAAAACGTTTTTTTGGAGACGGGAGAAAAGAATTAGTGGTCTATAGTTCGAAGCTCCAGATAAATTTCGAAAAGAGTGAGGAGGGAGTTTTTCCCCTGATCAGAACGTGAGAAGCTTGTTTAACTAGGGACTAGGGTGGTCTCGGTGCGTGGTTGGCACGATAAGGCAGACTGAAATGGGGAAGAAATTGTTGAATGAAATGGCTGTTGAGTTGTTTCAGAACAACTTTTCAAGGATTTAAAGAGATAAAAGGTAGGTTAAAAACAGGTTCTTTAATTCTTCAAATGTTAGGGTCGGGGTCGTGCATTTTTTTTAGGGTGTAACATTGCATTTTGGAGCTAATGGAAAATTCCTGAGAGAAGAGATGGTTTCTATTTCGGGGACAGTGGGAAAAAGGGCTGTGGAGTGCACTGAGTGAAAAGAGAAGCGGTACGGATTAGACGAAATGATTTTATGTCATTTTTTCAGAACTGTCTTGATTTCAATTCTCGCTTGTTGGAATGAAAGAAAAGGAGAGGAATGCCAGTAAATTGGGGGATCAGGGCACAGGCTGGAAAGAAGTCTGATCAGTCCTGGAGCGAATGTGTGGACTTTGTCAAAAAGAATGAAGAAAATAAAAGCAGGAAGTTCGGAGTGGCGTGAATAAGTGGGAGGGCTTCCCCTTTTCAGATCCCGGGGGAAGGGATTGAGGTAAAAAAGGGGAAAAGAGAAATTTTTTTCCCCATGGGCGTAGTTTCAAAGAATTGTTAGCGTGAGCGCATTAGTCCTGATCTTGGTGATATGAGTTTATTTTTATCTCTCCAGATGTGGTTTTGACAAAGCTGTTTTTGTCTGTGGCACCCTTTTGCATACATTCTGGCATTGGATTTCCCCTGTTGGATACAATGGTCGGTTGTGAAGCTTTGACTTTTTCCGCTTCCTGGTAAATTAACCCGATTATCTCCCCTGAATTCCTTGTTTTAATTAGTCCCAGTTTTCCTTTCTGCACGATTCCCTGCCGTATGTTTGGAGGCCTTATCAAGTGTTTCTGTTTAGGCTGGCAAGCTCTTTTCCCTGATCCTGCAATTCCATCAAGTATCTGCGAACGGAGGTTTGTGTCGTTCTCCCAAATGTGACGTTTCTTTCAATAATGCGCTCCTTGTCTTCCATATTCGTTGCCTGTAAATTTCATGGCCCTGCTTGCCAGATTTGGAGAAGATACAGGCGGTGGAGATGAATGCTTCCGGAGACTCCTTGGCATCTCCTACAAAACCACATAAGCAACGAAAGCGTGCAAACAGAATCCAGCAAACCATTGGACCCTATGAAAACCCTTCTAACTTCTTCTTTTTCTTTCTTCTTTCATCTGCCGCGGGTTTGCCTTTCGGCGTCCGGGGAGACACAGACGTCTGTCTGCAGCAAGGCGGGAGGCTTGATGTAGTGCGGTCTTTGGGCTCGCAGGGTGTCACCCCACGGAGTCCTCCATCGTCTCCTTGGTCTACCTCTGGCTTTCCAGCCATTGGGGTTTTGGTGGTGTTATGCCCGCAGGGCTGGTTGGTTGGGCGGCATTCTAGTGAGGTGACCAAAACCACCTGATCCTTTGTTGTTCGATATGGTGGAGAATTGGTGTTAGTCCGACCATGTCTCTGATCACCTCATTCTTGATCTTGTCGCGGTCTGGTGTTGTTGACAGCTTTTTTCTCAGGCAGCGCATTTCACCATGTGACCAATTTTCTCCCCAAAGGCTTTTGTTAGGGCCCATGTCAGAGACACTGGTATGTGAGTGTTGGAACGAAGATGGCGTTGATGAGTTTTGCCTTGGTGCTCATTGGGATGCTGGAATGTTTTAGAAGGGGGCGAGTTGTAACTGACTGCTTGCTTTCTGGCATCTGTTTCTATCTCTCTGTCCAATTTTCCATCTTCAGTGAAGAGGCTGCCAAGGTTTTTAAAATTCTTTGGTCTGTTTCAACGGGTGCCGTTGATGTTGATTTCCAGCTTTCCCTGGATTTCTGCTGACAGAACATAACTTCTGTTTTGGTGATACTGATCTTCATGTCATACCTCTCGCAGCTTGTGTTGAGTTGGTCTGTGTGTTCTTGAAGAGCTGCTTTGTTCGGATTCATTAAGGACTGGTCGTCACAAATAATAGTTCATTCAGGGCCTCAAGACCCGGGTTGGCTTCCTTTGTAATCTGGTCCATTAGATCACGAAGAGAAGGGGAGAGAGTACGCAGCCTTGCCTGACCCCTGATGTAACCGGGAACCAGTCGGATGTTTCCACTGGCTGTTGGGAAACTGTGCTCATACTGTTGGCATAGATTGCTCTAAATTTTTATCAAGCAACGGCCCCTTCACGTCTTTACTGCCCAGGATCTTCCAGAGCTTGTCCTGTTGACTGGGTCGAAAGCTTTCTCTTGATCAACGAATACTGTATGCAGGTCTTGGTTGTATTCGATGGCTTCTTCACACAGCTGTCGGAGTGCGAAAATGGCATCTGTGCACCCTCTTCCTTTCCGAAAGCCAAACTGGGCAAATTTCTCAGTAGGTGTTTTCTGCTTTGGCTCTTTTTGCGCTGTTCCAGAATCTTTGCATACATTTTCCCTACATGGCTGAGAAGTGAAATGCCTCTGTAGGTTGCTAGCAGTCTCTCTTGCTGCCCTTCTTCTTCCAAATTGGCACCACTATTGCATTTTGCCAGTCTATTGGTTTTTTCTCTCTCCCATGCTTTCTGGAAGATGATGGTGAGCCACCTTTAACTCCCGTTTCTTTCCCCATGCAAGGATGGCTTCAGTTGTTATGCCGTCATCGCCTGCCGCTTTGGCCCTTTGGGCTGGTTTAATTGCTTTTCTTGTTTCAGCTTCAAGGATTTTTGGGGGTCTAACTGGGGCTTTATAAACGTGGTGAGAACTGAGAACTGGAGGCTTGTGCTCCAGATGGGTTTTAAAAGATCTTTATAAAATAATCTTTCCATCGTTCAGAATTTCCTCTTCTTTGTGCAGTGGCCTCCCATTTGCATCATTTACTACTGTTGTTGGATTGAATGGCTCATCTCTTACTCTCATCGTCCCTTCACACTTTTGAAAAATTCTCTTGGGGAGTTCTTACAAATTTCACTTAACTTTCTCTCCATAAGTCCCCCCAAGATTTTTCTTTAGAGGCTTTCACAAACACGTTTACTATGTCTTCCCTTTCGACTCTTTACTTGACGTATTTCCCCTTCTGTCTTGGTCTTGACCCAAGCTTTATATAGCTGCTTTTTTTATTCTTGATGGCTTCCTTCACCTCTTGGTTCCACCAAGCTGTAGCTTTCCCCGTTTTTACCCCCCACATTTCTTTGTCCCGCAAACTTCCCTTAAGGTGTTCAAGAAGCTGGGTTTTAAAAGGTGTCCCAGACTTGCTCCATGTTGAGAAGTGTTGTACAATGGAGTCAAGTTTCACCTTGAAGCACTATGGATCTGTTCTTGCACATCTTTCTGTTTTCCCGTTTGAAGAGGTTGATCTTTTCAGGCTGGTTTTTCTAGCAGTTGTTATTTTCTTCTTCTGAGTACTGGAGGATGAAATGAAGGCCTGTGGTCAGTGTCAAGGTTGGCATTGGGGATGGCTTTTGAGTCTTTGATGGCGTAAACGTGTTCTAGATCTTGCAAGTATAAAGTCGATTTGAACGAGATGTTGAGGTCGTTCCACTTGTACCAGGTGTAAATTTGGGAGGGTCGGTGTTGGAAAAAGGTGTTGGTGATGATCAGATCATGCTCTGCACATAGTTCTTTGCACTTGGTTCCCGTTGTAATTGCAAGGTGTTCTGTGGTCACTGTGGGTCCAAGATGTTTTGTCCACGGGTTTCTTCTCTCACCAACTCTGCCGTTGAAAAACACCCATGACATACAGGTCCTCTTTGTCAGGGGTGCTGTTGATGAGGTCGGAGAGCTCTTGATAGAATGAGTCTTTCTCCTCTTCTCAGTACGAATCGTTACACGGTGCATATGCTTGGATATAGTAGACGATTTTGTTGGACTTTCTTACACCGATTTTAATCAGTCTTTCTGATATGTGTTCTGCGCTCATGAGATTCTTTGCTATGTCTGGGTGTAGGATGAATCGATCGTGAAAAAGCGTAAACTTAAATGGCATGGGCATGTCACAAGATCCAAAGGACTTGCAAAGACAGTTTTACAAGGCACTGTCCAGGGAGGAAGAAGAAGAGGCAGACCAAGGAAGAGCTGGGAGGATAACATCAGCGAATGGACAGGCCTAGAACTCAACAAAACCCTGAGAAAGGCAGAACAGAGAGAGGAATGGAGGGAACTGGTTGTTGAGTCTTTGAGGGTGCCCCCACGGTCGTCAGACTACGGGACAGATAGATAGATAGATAGATAGATAGATAGATAGATAGATAGATAGATAGATAGATAGATAGATAGATAGATAGATAGATAGATAGATAGATAGATAGATAGATAGATAGATAGATAGATAGATAGATAGATAGATAGATAGATAGATAGATAGATAGCATCAAGAACTTGAGCAGAGTAATACTTTGTCTTAGATGAATGGATTAAGGTTATGACTTTGTTGATTTGTTTACGAAGAAGCTGTTTATTTATTTCAGTTTTTGTTTTTCGCCATTGTTGCTCGAGTTGTCGGCGTTTGCTCTTTGCATCCAGGATATCATGGTGTACCATGGGGCACAGGGCCTATCAGGAAGAATGAGGTCAGTGGGAGGCGCGTGCTCATCGAGCATTTGGCCAAGAACAGTGTTGTAGTTTTTAAACGGGTCAGTGTGGTCAGGGATTTGTGATATGCGTTTGTTCAGCAGCTCGGGTAGAGAAAGTTTGAATATCTATGGCCTTGAGATTGCGTCGGGTGACGCGCTTTTTCTTTTTAATAGGCCTTGCAACGTTGAGAAAGAAAACAATGGCAGAATGATCAGAAAGCAGTTCATTAGTGACAGATACAGATATGATGAGATCTTGTGAAACATCGGTGATGAGCCAATCTAAAACATGACCGATCTGTGTGTAGCTTCATTTACCAGCTGGGACAGAGAGTGGTTTGACAGAGAAAGAGAAAGACGCTTGACATCAGGAGAAGACTGGTTGTCGAAGTGAAAGTTAAAGTCACCAAGAATTAGAGCTTCTTGGGAGAGAGGCTGTAGTGATTGGAATTCTTGATGAAAAAGGGACGATGTCAGATTGTTTTTACGGCTGTGAGGTGGGTGGTAAAGGCAGCAGAAAGTAATAGAATGGCCGGGTAATGTGAAGTTGACTTCACAGACTTTGAAAGATTCCGGTGAGAAAGGGAGAGAGTGGCAGAAGGAAAGAGCCAATGCAGCGTGTTCTTGTAAACGACAGCAATGCCACCTCCACGGGAGAGTCGGGGGAAGGAAAGCGTCTTATAGCCAGGTGGTGTTAACTGTTTTATCATAGATTCATGGCCTTGTTGTTTTAACCATGTGTCTGTGAAAGAAGTTAAATCTAGGTTTTGCTCAGAGATAAAATCGGAAAGAAAATCAGCCTTTCCATCTGGGCAAACAGATTGTACATTGTGCAGACAGATGTGAAGAAGATTTGAAGGAGGAGGAGAGGTTGAAGAAGAAA
>CM054143.1:60809003-60824003 GCA_028751875.1 Rapana venosa
CTTTTTTACCCTCTTTAATGTCGGCTTTCTCTTCACCCCTTCATGCCCGTTTTCCCCCCCTACTAGCCCTTCACGCATTTTTTTTTTACAAATCTATTTTTTTTTCTCTTTCAAAATTTGAGGGGGGCCCGAACGGGGGAAGTTGGCTGAGGCCGCAGCGGGCAGACAGACCTCCTGCACAGTGACCAGCCCAGGAGAAGGAAGACCTGGCACTACACATTCTGCCCTATAATATGAGGGAACGCAGAGAAGGAGGAGAAGGAGGAAAGTCGGAACAGATAAAGGGATGCAGCGATAGTTGAAAATCATAGGTCGGAAAGAAGTGTGTCTTGAGTCTGGCTTTGAAAGTATCAAGTGAAGGCTTTTCACGAAGTGAGAGAGTGGGGGTCATTTCATATGGAAGGACAAAAACTAGAGAGAGAGCAGCCAGCAGTGGATTGTTTGAATCTGGGTTTTTGGGAGCATAACGTATCTGCAGCAGAAGGAGGGGGCGAGATGAAGTATACAGGTGAAGACAGTTACAGAGGTAGGAAGGTGCAGTCTTGTGGAGACATTTTAACAGAGGTGGACCAATCTTATACTTCACTCTTTGTGAGACAAGCAGCCATAAAGAGATCGCAACAGAGGTGTTATGTGTTCTGATTTTTTTTCTTTCTGAGGACTAATCGAGCCATAGAGAGTTGTATGCGTTAAAGAGAGTGGATGGATGATGCTGGAAGACCAGCCAAAAGAGAATTACAGTAGTCCAGGCGTGAAAAAAGGAGAGACACGACACGTTTGGGTGTTACATCAGTGGACAGATACTTTCGATTTGAACTAATACGCCGTAATTGATAGCAGCACTGACTATCCTTATTCAGTAATTTGGATTTTTTCAGATAACTAGTTTTAAGTTGTGCTGAGAACACTACTCTTGCTTAACCCTAAAGAGAGCAGGTACCCATTTACAGCTGGGTGAACTGGGGGACTGTACTGAAGCCAAGGTGCGTAAAAGGTCACCCATCCACTTGGGAACCACGCTCGGTGCTGCTTAATTAATTAACCGTAGTTTGGGGAAAGCGAGTGCCCTGACCACTGCGCTATCCGGTCCATGTAAAGAGGAATATAATGGAGAGAAAAGTGAAAACAATCCTGCCAATGACACAGGAGAACTGACTGCCACAACATAAACAAGTGTTGACAAGACCGATACCTCATCACCAGAGCAACTAATATCCAGTCATTACAGACTCCAGGAAAATAATGGAGTGTGGTGAAGAAAAAATGTTTTAAACTCATAGGGCAACCGGCAAAACTAGATCATAAAAAAGAAGAAAGGAGAAACGCAAAACAGGGTTTTATAGGATAAACTTCGTTTTGCACAATTTTCTTCAGGTGATGTCAGTGATTATATTGACAGACCGCCTCGCAATCATCCAAAGGAAAAGAAGAAAGGAAAGATTCCTGAACACACAAAACCAGTGTCGTTATCCTGAGAGAAAGGTCAAATGAAAACCAAACTAAGGGGAGGGTGGGAGAGGTTGGAAGCGGGGATGGTGGGGGGGGGGGGGCAAACACCTCGGGCATGTGGGCAGTGGACACGATTTTCTGATTGTGTGGTGTAACATTCAGGGTACGCACTTTTACGACAATATTTAGAGAAAAGGGGAAACCTGGTGCAGTTTTTGAAAAAAAATTCATTCTCAAGTTACTGCTGTAAGCAATATAAAAAATTTGAACATCTATATTTTTTCATGTGTCCCTGGTTGATTGCTTGTATCAGTTTTACACAATACTTTTTCAGTTTTCAGTTGTTGTTGAAAATGTCTGGTGCGGGTTTTTGAAAAAAATTCATTCTCAAGTTACTGCTGTCAGCGATACGAAAAATTGAACATCTAGATTTTGTTATGTGTCCCTGGTTGATTGCCTGTAATAGTATTACACGATACTTTTTTCATTGTTCAGTTGTGTATGAAAATTATGCATGCCTACAGGATATTCCATATATGCTGCACAAGAACTCCCATGAAATCACCAAGATGTTTTGGTCAGAGAATACTGCAATGTATATGTGTCAGTAAAGCTAAGTGTGTTAACTGGATACATTTCAGCGATACAGAAATGATTGATGATGTACATTGCTGACTATCTTAGTTGAATTTGAGTGATTTCTTGGTATATTACAATTTAGAAAAGTGGATGGTTGAACATTTAGAATGAGTTACAAGCTGTAAAATACAATTTTAAAAGGATATTCTTGTGACATCTTCCTGCAGGTTGAAAAAAAGAAACCAGCTGATTTTTCAAAACGAGTTTCAGAGCATCAATAAGGTGTTTTGAAGAAGACATGTGGTGCGCATTTTCTGCTGACTTGATGAAAATAAGGATGAAATGTTGCGGCTGTCTTGTAAAAGGATGGAGGAAACCGAATCTGATTCAGAAAACCGTCTGACAGGCCCGACCTGTGGGCTGTGCGCTGTGACAAAGTCAGCCTCCCCCCTTTTCCCCATGTTCCAACCAGTGATGCTTTCCAGTGTATGGCTGATTCTGTTTTTTTATTCTCTTATCTCGAGGATTTTTTTTTTCTTCAGGTGTGTGTGTGTGTGTGTGTGGGGTGGGGTGTGTGTGTGTGTGTGTGTGTGTGTGTGTGTGTGTTGTGTGTGTGTGTGTTTGTGTGTGTGTGTTTGTGTGTGTGTGTGTGTTTTTGTGTGGTGGCGTTTGTGTGTGTGTGCGTGTGTGTGTGTGCGCGTTTGTGTGCTTTTGAAAAACATTTGACTATTGAAATTTTATTTCATAGATTTTGTCTGCAGCGCACCATGTTTGTAATATCTGTTTAGGCTGTTGATTATTTATCATTGACTGCATGGCTGTGTGGGATTAGGTTGAATGCATGCGCTTTGATTTGTCTTTGCAAGATATAGCGCTATATAAGTTCCATTATTATTATCATTATTGTTATTATTATTTTATTCACTCTTTTATATCGAGGATAATGGAATAAGCACTTATGTGCTTTTTACATTCAATACCCGTTTGTATGCGGTTTTGTGAATTCTGTCATCTGTTCCTACCGGCACACAATGGCCTACTCTTACGAAAAGCGGAACAGGATTTATCATTTGCGCAAGATGTTCTGCGTGCGTTCGCACACGGGACCTCGGTTTATAGTCTCGTCCGAAGGACTTTTGGGGAGAGTGGAGTCGGTAGTAATCTTAACTCTAGGGGGAAAATCCTCTTGAACGAGATTCGAACCTGGGTCAGCAGATAACGAATACATCACTCTAACCACCAGGCTATCCCGTCCCCCAGAGAGGAAAGTAAGTCTGTGTCCATCTCTCAATTCAATTCTATTATTGTCCTTCATTGAAGGAAATTTGTTTTGCAGTGATTAAAAAAACATAACTGAACAACTAGTAAGATATGAATTTGAACACACGTAATAAAAGGTCACATTTGTTAAACACACATAATCACACACCCACACGCGCGCGCGCGCGCACACACACACACACACACACACACACACACACACACACACACCCATCTGAAAAAAAGTTTGACTTTGACTTTGACACTTCTCTTCTGTGCTGGTCATTTCTGCAGCTAAAGAATTCAGCTCAGTTCTTTCCCAAACGGTCTCTGGGCATTGTTCAGCCATTTCCAGAATATTCTAATTATTGAAATCGTTTCTTGAAACTTCTACAATATCCAGTTACCTCTAGTCTAATCTCTAAATAACTGATTGTCTTGTGAGCCTTCTCTTTCTGTCTCTCTGCCTCTGTATCTCTCTGTCTCTTTCTCTGTGTGTGTGTGTGTGTGTGTGTGTGTGTGTGTGTGTGTGTGTGTGTGTGTGTGTGTGTGTGTGGTGTGTGTGTGTGTGTGTGTGTGTGTGTGTGTGGTGTGTGTGTGTGTGTGTGTGTGTGTGTGTGTGTGTGTGTGTGTGTGTGTCAAGTCAAGTCAAGTCAAGTCAAGTCAAAATTTTATTTCCAGATGGTACATTGAATAAGCAATGCATATGCTTTTTTTCATCAAGCCATCTATCTAAGAACAAATTTCGTAATGATTATACTAAGACACTACATTATTGCATCATTTACCGTTAAATTAAACCAGTAAAAAAAGAGAAAAAAATCGATAAGGAAATACATTGAAATTACAAATTACCACATATACATATACACGCACACACATACTCATGCACACCTAAGCGCGTGCGCGCTCACGTCCACACACACATTTAAATAAAAATGTTTTAAGAATTAAAAAAAGAAAATCAAAAAACGTCAGGACAAACAAATTACTTACCTACTGTTTCATCCATTCTTTCACGTTTATACTTTAGATAATAAAAAGGTACAGGAATAAAACGTTAGAAAATACCAGGCATTCGTCATTACTGACAACATTACCTTCAATGACCTCCCTCCTCTCCTCCTCCACCCAGCAAACGTGTGCTTTTTATGCGCTCATACTTTTCAAATAGCGCTTTTTAAAAATGACATATTCACACAATAACTATCAAAGCAAGATAAGTCAAATAAGATTACAATAATGATTATCATAATAGAGATACAATTATAACAACAATCACCCATCACCATGATACAACAATATAACAAATGATCCCCATCACCATGAGAAAACAACATAACGATGATAACAGAAAAGCATTGGAAAGGATGGGGGTGGGGGAGGAGTATCAAGGGGGAAGGGGAAATACACCTTCAATCAAATAGAGAATTAAAAGTTTTAAAAAAAACAATTATTCAAACAAGTAGAACCCCTATACGATACAGAATTCAAAAGCCCATAATCCACTGGACTATCAAACTAAAACAATATCAAACTAAAACAGTATCGCTTATAACAGTACTAATAATCTCATCTCTAACTGCAATAAAAACAACATCCACGATAAAATCTATTAAATTAGACAAGACAAAGGGCATGAGGAGAGGAGAGGAAAGGAGAGGAGAGGAAAGGAGAGGAGAGAGAGAGAGAGGAGAGAGAGAGGAGAGAGAGAGAGAAGAGAGAGAGAGAGAGAGAGAGAGAGAGAGAGAGAGAGAGAGAGAAAGAGAGACAATGACAAATGACAATGACAATGACAAATTCTTTTATTTCGAGGATAATGAATAAGCACACATGTGCTTTTTTACATCCAGTCCCCGCCCGTTAGGGATACATCTTAATAATAATAACCCAATACTTATACAGTCTCACAATAAAAACAAGGGAAATAACCCTTTTCAAACCCCCCCCCCCCCCCCCAGCAACCCTCCCCCCCAAAGCAAGCAATTAAAAGAAAATCCTAAGAATACCCCACCCCTACCCCCACCTCCCAAAAAACCCTAACCAAAACAAACAAACAAACAAAAGAGAAGGAAAGACCAAACCAACAAAAGATGATAAAAAAGAGAAAAACAGACAAACACAACAACAACAAGAACAAGAGCAACAACAAAGCCAAGAAAAATAACACAACCAAACTTAATAAGTCATAATGATAAAACATCTACACATTGTCAAATGGTACACATACTTGTTACACATAATTATAAGATATTGAAATAGGGCACTCATTAAAACCTAAGTACAGAGGCAAGTCCAATAAAGTATTGAAAATATAAAATATGAATCCTTCATCATGATATACTATGATTATAAGCAGGACGATAAAAGGTGAGAGAGAGAGAGAGACAGAGACAGAGACAGAGAGTGTGTGTGTGTGTATTTCAGAGATAATATCCAATATATAAATCCCAAAACAGTATGCGATCCCATCAACACTCATTTTAGATTATACTCGTTTCAAATTATATGTCATGATAATGAAATAAATTTAATACCCATACATCCACACAATAAAAACAAGAAACAAACCAAGAAGAAATTTAAAACTATACAGTCGTTTAGGGAGAGAATATGGGTGGGTGAGTGAGTGAGTGAGTGTGTGTGTGTGTGTGTGTGTGTGTGTGTGTGTGTGTGTGTGTGTGTGTGTGTGTGTGTGTGTGTGTGTGTGTGTGTGTTTGAAGCGTGTGTGTGTGTGTGGTGTGTGTGTGTGTGTGTGTGTGGTGTGTGTGTGTGTGTGTGTGTGTGTGAGTGTGTGTGTGTGTGTGTGTGTGTGTGTGTGGTGTGTGTTTGTGGCGTGTGTGTGTGTGTGTGTTTGAGTGTGTGGAGGTGGGGTGGGGGGGTGTTTTCGGGGATAATACTAAATATGTAATACTCACATAGCACACGATCAACACAAACACTTTTTAATTATGCTCATGCAAATTGAATGTCATGGTAATAAAATAAGTGCAATACCCATACACTCTCATAATAAAGAGGGGGAAAAAGCCAATAAAGTCATAAAAAGAACATCTACACATTGTAATAGAAACAATTTTTTTTTCCAGGATAATGAATAAGTATTCATGTTCTTTTTTACATCCAGTCCCCGCCCATAGGGTCACATTTAAAAATGCACTCAGTACTCATACTTTCAAGCAGAAGAAGCAAAGGAAAAAACTTTTTTTTTAAAGAAAAAGAGAGAAGAAGAAAAAACAAACAAACATACAAACAAACAGACAAACAACCCCAGACGAACAAAAGACAAAACAAACATACCCCAGAACCCCCCCCCCCCCCCCAAAAAAAAAAAAAAAAAAAAAGCCAATAAAAAAGAAAAAAGAGAAGAAGAAAAAAAAAGAAAAAAAAAAACCCAAAAAAACCACAAAAAAGCAGGCAAAAACACCCTTCCAAAGAAACAAACAAAAAAGAAGAAAAAACAACATCTAACAAATGGGGAAAAAAAGAAAAAAACAACAATAAAAAACCCAAACAAACAAACAAACAAAAAAACAACAGTTAAAAAAAAAAAAAAAAAAAAAGACAGCACCGTTTCCCCCTTTACACACATACACAACACACATACATACACCAAAACAAAAAACTAACAAGCGAAAAACCCAAACAAATCACCAACAAAGAACAAAGTAACAACTACAGCAATAACAACACAAGAGAGAAGAGAGAGAGAGAGAGAGAGAGAGGAGAGAGAGAGAGAGAGAGAGAGAGAGAGAGAGAGAGAGAGAGAGAAGAGGAGAGAGAGAGAGAGAGAGCGAGAGAGAGAGAGAGAGAGAGAGAGTAAGCCAAACTTATAGATCATAAAATTGAACACCTTCATATTGTAGAATAGTACACATAGTTGTTACACGTGGTAATAAGATATTAAAATAGGAATTCACTGGAGCTCAAGTACAGTCAACAAGTCCAAAATAAAATTGAAAATCGAAAGTATGAATATGCCCTTATTAGAATAACACAATAACAATAGAAGGAGAGAAGAGAGAAAGAGAGAGAGAGAGAGAGAGAGAGAGAGAGAGAGAGAGAGAGAGAAGAGAGAGAGGGGGGAGAGAGAGAGAGAGAGAGAGAGAGAGAGAGAGAGATCGAGAGAGAAAATGAAATTAATTGCATATCGGTATTAGGCCATAATACAGAGAGAGAGGAGAGAGAGAGAGAGAGAGAGAGAGAGAGAGAGAGTGTGTGTGCGTGCGTGCGTGCGTGTGCGTGTTTTGTGTTGTGTGTGTGTGGTGTGTGTGTGTGTGTGGTGTGTGTGTGTGTGTGTGTGTGTGTGTGTGTGTGTTGTGTGTGTGTTTCAGAGATGGTGCTAAAATATATAATTCTCAAACAGTACACGATCACCTTGGACACTTATTTTGATTACTCATACAAAAAATGTGATATGATAAAAAAAAGTAAATAAATAAAATAATAATAATAATTAATTAAATAAAAATAAAAAACCTCAATACGATCACCTTGGACACTTATTTTGATTACTCACACAAAAAATATGTTATGATAAAAAAAAAATATAAAAAAAATTTTTTTTAATAAAATAAATAAATAAAAATAATTAAATAAATAAAAAAACCTCAATACCCATACTCTTACACAATAAAAACAAGAAAGAAAAGAAAAAAAGAAAGAGAAAGAAGAAAAAAAAAAAAAGAACAACCAGCAAATTCTATAAGGTCATAGTGAGAGAGAGAGAGAGAGAGAGAGAGAGAGAGAGAGAGAGAGAGAGAGAGAGAGAGAGAGAGAGAGAGAGAGAGAGAGAGTTTCAGTGATAACTCTAAAATATATAATTCTCAAGACAGTGCACGATCACCGTCAACACCAGTTTTGATTATACTCATGCAGATTTGGAGATAATGAAATAAACTCAATACCCGTATACTCATACAATAAAAACAAGGAAGAGGAGAAAGGGGGGGGGGTGAAAGCCAATTCTATAAGGTCAGGGAGAGAGAGAGAGAGAGAGAGAGAGAGAGAGAGAGAGAGAGAGAGAGAGAGAGAGAGAGAGAGAGAGAGAGAGAGAGAGTGCGTGTTTCAAGGATAATACTAAATGTATAATTCTCGAGACAGCACAGGATCACCATCAATATTCTTTTCGATTATACTTGTACAAATTGAACGCCATGAAAAAGAAAAAGCCCAACGTCAATACACTCAAGCAATAAGGAGAAAAAAAAATCGCTTAAGGCATAAAATGAACATCTATACATTGTAAGTAAGAGAGAGAGGATGGGGGGGGGGGAAGAAATGAGAGAGAGTGGGGAGAGAGTGTGTGTGTGTGTGTGTGTGATTCAGATTCAGATTCAGATTCAGAATATTTTATTGCCATTTAAGTCATGTAGACTTATTTGACACAACAAAAACATCAACTATAATTATCTATTTTGGCTAAAAGTGATGTACACTAAAAAACATGTTGTATTCTACTTCTCTTTCTCTCTTTTTTTCAAAACACTCATACACATATCTGATGATATCTGCTTGATATATATCAACTGTGATTATGTCACTTAATTTATGTACACAGTTTTTTGCGTTCTTTGTCTCTCGTTTTGATTTTTAATAACAAATTATTTCTGAGTTCATCATATAAAATGCATTCATCAAGTAAATGAAATTCATCTTCAATTTTGTTACAGTGTCTACATTTTCTGTCCTCTCTGGATATATTTTGGTGTCTCCCTTTCTCTATCATTAAATTGTGACAGCTTGTGCGAAATTTACAATATGTCTTCTTATGAGTTTTGTTTTCATAGTTTACTAAGTATGGTTCCAATCTGTATTCTTTGGTAGCAAAATCATAAAATTTTAGTTTTGCAAACTCTTTCTTTTGGTAGATCCAAAATGTTTTATACATGTCCTCAAGTTTTCTTCTAACAGCATAACTCAACCGATGAACATTAAGAGTGCTTTGGTTCTTCCAGACATGTTTGAATCCAACTGTGTACAGAATATTTTTCACTGTGTTTATCCATTTATCGTATGTATTCTTCTGATACAAATAATCGTATACTATTCTAATATAAGAGTCTGGTTTTGATTCTGTCAAATGAATCCAAAAGGATATTATCTGGCATATGATTTTAAGGGTCAGTGGAAATCTCCCTAATTCACCCAAAGTGGGTAGTACTAATGCTTTTTTATGAACTCCTATCATTTGTTTACAAAATTTTACATGAAAATTCTCATACAAAAACTGATTGGATAAGCATGCCTTGAACAGTTTATCAATATGAAATTCTGTATCCCCATTAAAACAAAAAGGAAACCAAACTTCTGCTCCATAGGTTAAAACAGGGGTTATCAGTGAGTCGAATAAACGCATTATTATAGTAGTCTTTAAATTTTGTCCATGAATTGCCCTTTTAAAGGCGTATATTGCTTTGTTGCTTTGTTTTACTAAATGTTCTTGTGTTGCTTGAAATTTCCCGTTCTGATGAAAAACGACACCTAGATATTTATAAGTTTCTACTGTTTCAATTACATGCTCTCCACATTTAAAATGTGTGTGTTAAAGATTTATGCTTTTGTTTGTAAACAAACAAGACAAGTAAGACATAGGAAAAAAATACTGAATATCATTCTCAAAACAGCAGATCATCACTGT
Organism: Rapana venosa; assembly: GCA_028751875.1. Classification (NCBI taxonomy): domain Eukaryota; kingdom Metazoa; phylum Mollusca; class Gastropoda; order Neogastropoda; family Muricidae; genus Rapana; species Rapana venosa. The sequence goes on from CM054143.1 coordinate 60,818,932, forward strand.
CAACACTCTACTTCATTATACGCGTACAGATTAACACATATTATTGGTATGATAGATATATTTCTTATAACTAAAGTGTAGTTTTAAAAAAAAATTATAAAAAATAAAATAAAATAATAATAATAATTTTATTTTTTTTAAAAATAAAAATAAATTTTAAACAAAACAAAAACAAAAACACTTACACTTTGCTAAACTCACTTTCTCAAGAACAATGAAAATTTGAAAGAGAGAGAGAGAGAGAGAGAGAGAGAGAGAGAGAGAGAGAGAGAGAGAGAGAGAGAGAGAGAGAGAGAGAGAGAGAGAGAGAGAGAGAGGACAATAGTCTGACATACATACAGGTGAAGGGAAAGGGAAGGGCAGATAGGTAGGATGGAAAAGGCAGATAGGTAAGGGAGGATGTGCAACTTTGCTTTTAAGGCTATGGACTGTGGTTTGTTATTGTTGATGTATCAAGTGAGTTGATAATTGAGTTTTGTAGATTGTTATTGATTGATGTTGTTTAACTGAATCTGGAAGGGAGTTCCACAGCATAGGGCCTGAGTAAAGTAGACTAGATTTGAATAAGTCTATTCTCGGAATAGGGACACTGGGCTTTATAGTATTTCTGGATTGGTTTAGGGGGAATTTGTCTTTTAAGTATGATGGAACAGTTCCTGTCATGATCTTGAACATCATGACTCCTTTGTTATATTTTAGTCGTTGGTGTAAGGGGAGAATATTTAATTGAGTATAGTCAGCTTCTAGTAAGCTTGTCTTTTTTAAAAGGACCAGTTTGAGAGCACGTTTGTACAGACTCAGTAACGGTTTCATAGTGTTTGCACTAGCAGAATCCCATAGGGTAGAAGCATAGTCTATTGAGGATTGTATATAAGATTGGAAGAATAGTTTCCTTGAATGAAAGTCAAGAAAGTGCTTGATTTTAGAAAGTTGGTATACTCTTTGGGACATGTATTTGCATAGTTGAGATATGTGGTAGAACCAACTGAGATTTTCATCAATTGTTACCCCTAAAACCTTGTGGTGATGGGTTTGTTCAATTACTTCCTTTTTAATTTTGATGGGAGTAAGTTTGTGGGTTAAGTTTTGACGCTTTTGTCTAATGGTAATAAGCATGCATTTTGTTTTTTGGGTGTGTATAGACATATGGTTTAGTTCGGTCCATTCAATAAGCTGATCAACAGAGAGAGAGAGAGAGAGAGAGAGAGAGAGAGAGAGAGAGAGAGAGAGAGAGAGAGAGAGAGAGAGAGAGAGAGAGAGAGAGAGAGAGAGAGAGAGAGAGAGAGAGAGAGAGAGAGAGAAGGACACACTATCAAGCTATCAGGTCTACCATAAAAAGATTTTTAAAAATTTCCTCCTTTCCACTTGTTTCAACATTGCAGATTATTTACTAGCTTGCATAGATTACTCTTACTTCTTTGCATAATTAGTGTGCCTCTTTCCTACCTCCCCCTCCCTCCACACATATACAGTGTGTGACTGTAGAATTTCTAGTCACAGTAAGACATACTTGAATTTTTTGTTGTTGTAAGGAATACCATTAGTGCTGGTAAATGTAAGTATGGTTGATTTTGCCGTATTAATCATGGTTGATTTGCCTTGTGTGTGTGTGTGTGTGTGTGTGTGTGTGTGTGTCTCTCTCTCTCTCTCTCTCTCTCTCTCTCTCTTTCTCTCTCTCTCTCTCTCTCTCTCTCTCTCTCTCTCTCTCTCATGCACACACATACACGCAAACGAATACATGCACACTCACACATACACAAATGAAAGTCCATGTTTAACTGTTGTTCGCATGGACCACATGGCCTGCAAAAACTGAGCTTAAGTTCTTGTAATTGTTCTATTGTTATTGCTACACACACACACACGCACGCACGCATGCACGTGCGCGCGCGCACGCATACACACACACTGACATGCACACACGCACACATACACGCACGCCCACGCGCACGCGCACGCACACGCGCGCGCGCACACACACACACACACACGCGCACACACACACACACACACACACACACACACACACACGGGATAGCCTCGTGGTTAAAGCATTGCTCTCGTTATTTCATTACCCAAGTAGTTCGACTCCAGGTTCGAGCCAGCATGAAGACGCCAGTTCAAAGGGGTTTTGCCCTGGAGTTAACATCAGCTCCAACTTTCCACTTCCCGGCCCCGAAATCCTCAGGAGGAGACTATGTATCGAGGCCTCGTGTGAGAACGCAGGAAGATCATCTTGCCCACACCATCAAACCTGTTTTACCTTCCAGAAGAGTAGGCTATTTGTGCGTGGGGAACGGAAGACCAGATTTGCGTGTGTGTGTGGTAGGGAGTGGGGTGTTGTGGGTGGGGGGGGGGGGGGGGGGTATGTGTTAGTGCGTGTGTTCTTGTGTGAAATGCTTAAAGTTATAGCTAATAACAGTAATATTTTCAAACAAACTCCTGTTTACTTTCATTCATCATTTTCAACCTTATAGAAAAAGACAAGCACACTTTTTGTCAAATGATCATGATTTCATGTCAAATTCACGTTTAAATTCTTTATTTCCCTTTAGGGATATGGGAGATTGTACATAAAATCAAGAAACAAAACCATAACCAAACAATAAATACACAAGTACCATTTAACGAGATATTTAAACACAATGTGAAAGATGAAAAAAATGTCTGTTTTACATATTTCAAATGCGTTGAACATTTTTTACATATTATTTCCAAATAGTATTAAGTCATTTAACAACATTTAGCAGAGTCTCCTTATTCATCAGGTCAGGTCTAAGAATCAACATAATAATAAAACAATGCTGGAAAAACAACAGGTAAAACTTTCTCCAGACCAAACGAGGAAGAAATCAATGAAGTAAAGACGTTTGTTTCAGATCCACCCTCAACATCAGACGGTCTAAAGACATTTCCAACATCGACCTGGGAGACACACACACACAATCTTCTATTGACACACAGATAAAGACAAGGAAAGGAGACTGGATTAGGAACACACTTACAAAACCACCTGCCAACATCGAGGAGACAAAGACTTGATTAGGAATCACCAAGGGAACACGCCTACAAGCAAACGTGGCATTGTTGAAAGTCAAAGTCAAGTCAAAGTCAAAGTCAAAAACACTTTAATCATCCCATGAAAGACAACAGTACACCAAGCAAGGATGCACAGAATGCAACAGTGAGGGCACATAGAATGATGACGTAGGGCCTGATGAACAGGTCATCCCATACAAAAGACTTCAGTGTGGAATAGTGTGACCACAGTGGTAAGTTTTTCATGGAATTTAAAGTTTATGTCGAGCAGGTCGATACCATTTCTGTCTTCTGTGTGTCTGCTTCTGGGTGTCTTCTGTCACTGCTGTACTTGTCTCCCTTCTGTACTGCGTGCATGCCCGTATGTGTGTGTGCGTGCTTCTGACATGAGATGCTCAAAATTATATTTGATAACAGTAATCCTATTTTCTAATAAACTTTTAACCTTATGGAAAAAAAACATGTTATTTTTGACAAATGAGCATCAAGATGTTAGATTCTTTATTTTGTGTTACTTACCCCTGTCTCACTGACGACCAGGATATTCTGAACAGATGGACAGAATACTGCTCCGACCTGTATAACTATAGAACCGCAGGAGATCCAGAAGTCCTTAATGTACCCGCAAGCAAAGACACAGACATTCACCCTATCCTCCGAGAAGAAGTGGAAACAGCAGTCAGATCGCTGAAAAAGGGAAAGTCAGCAGGGGCTGACAACATTCCAGCTGAGTTGGTTCAAGCTGGAGGGGAAGCCATGATCAGCGCCCTACTAAGAATCTGCAACAAGATCTGGCAGACAGGAAAATGGCCAACACCATGGACACAGTCACTCATCATCACCCTCCCCAAGAAAGGAAATCTACAACAATGCCATAATTACCACACAATCAGCCTCATATGCCACCCAAGCAAGGTCATGCTGCAGATAATATTGAATAGACTAAAGCCACAAGCAGAGACTATCATTGCTGAGGAACAAGCAGGTTTCAGAGCAGGGCGCAGCACAACAGAACAGATATTCAAACTCAGAATACTATGTGAGCGGTACCTTCAACATCAACAAGACCTTTACCACGTATTTATCGATTTTAAGAAGGCATTTGACAGGGTGTGGCATGCAGCTTTGTGGGCAACCATGAATTTGTACAGCATCAATGCAAACCTGATCAGAGTCATCAAACAGCTGTACAGCGAGGCCACCAGTGCAGTGTACTACAACAACAACATTGGAGAATGGTTTCGAACAACAGTTGGAGTAAGGCAGGGCTGTCTACTCTCACCCACTCTTTTCAACATCTTCCTTGAGAGAATCATGGCTGATGCACTGGAACATCATGAAGGATCAGTCAGCATTGGTGGCAGAACGATCACAAACCTCCGCTTCGCAGATGACATTGATGGAATAGCAGGATCAGAAAAAGAGCTTGCCAGCCTAACAGAACACTTGAATAAGGCCTCCAAAACATACGGCATGGAAATCAGTGCAGAGAAGACCAAACTGATGACTAATAACACCAACGGCATTAGCACTGATATCAGGGTTAATGACCAGAAGCTGGAAACAGTTTAAAGCTTCAAGTACCTGGGAGCCATTGTATCAGACCAGGGATCCAAGCCAGAAGTAGTATGCAGGACTGCACAGACAATAACAGCTTTGTCAAAACTAAACACCATCTGGAGAGATAAAAATATCTCACTTATCTCCAAGATCAGACTAATGCGCTCCCTTGTCATATCCATATTTCTGTATGCCTGTGAATCATGGACCCTGACTGCAGATTTGGAGAGAAGAGTACAGGCGGTGGAGATGAGATGCTTTCGGAGACTCCTTGGCATCTCCTAGAAAGACCACATAAGCAACGAAAGCGTGCATAACAGAATCCAGCAAACCATTGGACCCTATGAGAACCTTCTAACGATCGTGAAAAAGCGCAAACTTAAATGGTATGGGCATGTCACAAGATCCAAAGGACTTGCAAAGACAGTTTTGCAAGGCACTGTCCAGGGAGGAAGAAGAAGAGGCAGACCAAG
>CM054143.1:60829003-60836503 GCA_028751875.1 Rapana venosa
TTGTGTGTGTGGCTGATTTAACATGTATGGCCATGCAGGTTTGTGTGTGTGGCTGATTTCACATGTCTGGCCATGCAGGTTTGTGTGTGTGGCTGATTTCACATGTCTGGCCATGCGGGCTTGTGTGTGTGGCTGATTTCACATGTATGGCCATGCAGGCTTGTGTGTGTGGCTGATTTCACATGTCTGGCCATGCAGGCTTGTGTGTGTGGCTGATTTCACATGTCTGGCCATGCATGTTTGTGTGTGTGGCTAATTTAAAATGTCTGGCCATGCAGGCTTGCGTGTGTGGCTGATTAAAAAATGTCTGGGCATGCAGGCTTGTGTGTGTGTCTGATTAAAAAATGTCTGGCCATGCAGGCTTGTATGTGTGGCTGATTTCACATGTCTGGCCATGCAGGCTTGTATGTGTGGCTGATTTCACATGTCTGGCCGTGCAGTCTGTTGCACTCCAACATTAGAATGGTTGGGGTTTTTTCCTTCTCTACTGTTAGGTATTGTTGTCATTGAAGATGGCAATTCCCACATGATGTTGAAAGCATTGCAGCATTGTTATCTAGGTTTTGGCATTCTGCTTCTATAAATAACTCACAAACCTAAAACAGCGTCTGTCTTGTTTTTCTTGCTGTTGCTGCTGTCGTTGTTGTTGTTTATTGTTTTTGTTGTTGTTGTTGTTTATGTCCCGCGTTCCCCAGCTCTATACACCATGGGAGCACCCAGGATATGCACTCTGACTCATCCCACGAGGGAGTCAGTGTGAGACTGTAGTGCACATTGATTGTGTCTTTTCAAGTGCCTCACCATACAGGCAGCCATACTTCATCCTCTGAGGATTTTGCTCTTCTTAAACGGAGGATAGAACTTATGAAGTCAAGAGCTCGTCATGGATGTAATAATAATAGTGATAATAATAATAATAATAATAATAATAATAATAATAATAATAATAATAATAATAATAATAATAATAATAATATATGGAATTTATATAGCGCTGAATCTTGTAAAAAAAATCAAAACAAAATCGAAGCGCTTATGTAGACAATCCCCCATATAATATTCCAAAGCATAACCACACTCTCCTGTAGACCTTAGCACTTGGTTGATCATTTATCAATAACTGACAAAGTTTACTGTCGGCAAAACCAGTGTTTGTAAAGTGGCTGAAAGTACAAGGAGGGAGGCGAAGAGGCAGACAGAGAAAACGATGGGAAGACAACATCAGAGAGTGGACTGGCCTTGCGTGGAACGACTTGGTACGGAAAGCTGAACACCGCGAGGAGTGGAGGAAGCTGGTTGCAAAATCTTAGGTGGTGCCCCTAACGGTCTACAAAAGTAAGGGATAGGTGAAGATGAATAAAGAATTCACACATGATAAGATACATGTTTTGCAGTTCTGGATATGTCTTTAACTCTTTATGATTCCTGTAGATTACACGTTTGTTTCCGATCAACGTTTCATCTTTCTTCTTTGATGTAAACTGTATTCGGGGACGGGATGTCTCAGTGGTCAGAGCACTCGCTTTCCCCAAGCCAATGTTAAGCAGCATCGAGCATGCTTACCATGTGTATGGGTGACTGTTTGCACGCCTTGGCTTCAGTACAGTCTCCCAGTTCACCCAGTTGTAAATGGGTACCTGCCTCTTTAGGGTCAAGGAAGGTAAAGCAGCGAGGGAGAGGAGATGGACGCCGCCCTCAATATGCTGGCCCTAGAGAAGTGAGGTCTCTGACGCTTTTACCACTTTTACCTTTTGCATTCTTATATCGGCAAAATCTGCCTGGGGTTGATACTGAGGGACCTGTCAGTATAAATAGCATCCCCACCGTTTGGAAATTTTGTGCTAGGCTAGGATATCCCTCTTTGCTATCCCTCTCTTTGTTTCTGCCTTGTTCTTTTTCTCCCTGCCACCTCCTTTTCGTATATTTTCTGCCTTCTTGGTCCATTTTCCTGCCTTTTGTTTCCAGAAAGACTTCAAATATAGCAATTCTCTCCCACACATATGAAGTCGAACACGCTGGGCCTGTCCTGTCAGACCCTTAACGGCAGCACAATGCATCTTCGCTCTTTGAGCGTCCGACAAAAAAGAAGCAAAATATCGGCAACAAAACACAGCAATTATCAGAGGGGAGGGGAGGTGCTTGTCACTCTAATGAGCATAAAACGCTGACAGAAACTTCCTGGTGAGTTCAACCTCATAATCACGAAGTCATCAACATGCACAACCTTTGCCTGTTCCCGTCTCTGTAACCCTGGTGATTGAGGACGTGGCCTGACAAGTCCGCTGTGAAACCATTCATCATCATCATCAACTGCTGCTGGTCGTTGCAGAGAAGGGGCAGTCTGGGATCTAAATGCTTTATTCTTTGGTGGCAAGAACGGACATGGTGCACGTGCTCAACTGTTGCTCAGGTATAGTTTTCCTAAAAGATAACGGCAAAATCCACGCTACTGATGGAATCAATTTTCCACTGCTCCTGTTGTCAAGATTACTTTGTCCCATATCATAACAGTGCCTGTCTTCTGTTTCTTGTTTGCTCAGTGTAATTTGTAGCTTCCCAGCTGGGAGGATAACATCAGCGAGTGGACAGGCCTAGAACTCAACAAAACCCTGAGAAAGGCAGAACAGAGAGAGGAATGGAGGGAACTGGTTGTTGAGTCTTTGAGGGTGCCCCCACGGTCGTCAGACTACGGGACAGATAGATAGATAGATAGATAGAATTTGTAGCTTTGAAACTAAGCTATGTGCGATAACCAACTACAACTTTTCCATCACATACACATATACACGCTCGCACGCACGCATGCATGCACACACACACATACATCTTTTACTTCTTCCCTCATTTATGTGAGTACTCATTCCAGCTGTGGAAGTTTCCATTCATGTAATCTTCTTAAGGCAACCCTAACTCTAGGAGCTAAAACGGCTATGATGATGCAACCCCCTCTCTCTCTCTCTTTCTCTCTCTGTCTGTCTTTCTCTCTCTCTTCTCTCTCTCTCTTCTCTCTCTCTATGTAAGTCCTTTTTCCGGAAAACTGAAAAAATGCTGTATGCTTTTTTTTTTACAGTAACCAAACATTAAAGCATGTCTTACTTGTTCACTTGTAGATATCATCAACGTAAGAGATTTTTCAAGCAAAGACTTTTAGTAGGTACTACCATAGATTCAATCCTACCCATGGCCCCTCGCATGATTTCACTTCAATCATACACACACACACACACACACATACACACACGCGCGCGCGCGCTATTTAGTAAAAGGATGTTAAAGTGAAGAACTACTACGACTACTACTACTACTACTACCACTACCACTACTACTACTACTTCCACTGCCATACTACTACTACTCACACACACGCACGCACACACGCACACACACACACATACGCACGCGCACACACAAACACACACAAACACACACGAAAGTACACACACACACACACACACACACGCGCGCGCGCGCGCGCGCGCAAGTACAGACACACACACACGCACACACAGGGGACGGATAGTCTGTTGGTTAGAGTGATGCGCAATGCGCTCATGATCTGCTGACCCGGGTTCCAATCTTGTTCCAGAGGATTTTTCCTCTGGAGTTTAACATCAGTGCCGACTCCACCCCCCCCCCCCCCCCCACCCCCACCCCCCAACCCCCTCCCGCCCAAAAAAAAAGTTTTTCCGATTAGATTATAAACCGAGGTCCCGTGTGCAAACACGCGCAGAACATTTTGCACACACGTTAAAACCTGTTCCGCTTTTCGGATGAGTAGGCAATTTTGTGCGGTGGGAACGGATGATGACAAAATTTACAAAACTGTATACACACGGGAACTATTTTTAAAGAAAACCACTTGAGTGCTTATCCCATTACCCTCGAACCAAAAGAATGAAATAAATAAATAAACGCACACACACACACACAAACACACACACACGCACGACACACACACACACACAAACACAAACACACACAACACTGCACTACACTACACACACACTACACACACTACACACACACTACACACACACTACACATACATACACATTCACACAGCACACACACAATACACATACAACTCACACACACAACACTGCACTACACTACACCCACAACACTGCACTACACTACACACAACTACAACACTACACACACAACCACACTACACACACAACACACACACACACACCACTGTACTGCACACACACTAACACTAACACAACACACACACAACACAACACACACACACACACACACACACACACACACACACTACACATACACACACAATGTAGCACCATCATGGCTCATCTACCATGAACCATTAAACAAGCAGTGTTGGAGTCCCAGAGCAAGCCACAAGAAAGGAACGGGGTCACCTCATCACCCCTGACAGTCTGACCTATTCCCGAGGTGGGGGGAGGGGGGGGGGAATTAGCGAAGGTGGGGGAGGGGGGGGGTTTAGTTTAATGGCGCTAGCAGGAAGAAAGCATCACACTTCTTTTCTTTATTCTTTAATTTCGATGAAAAAAGAATAAGCACTTATGTGAATTTTTATATCCAGTCCCCGTGTGTATGCAGTTTTGTTAACTTTGTCATTCGTTCCTTCCAGCACACAGTGGCCTTCTTTTTCAAAAAGCGGAGCGGGTTTTAACATGCGTGCAAGATGTTCTGCGCGCGTTCGCACACGTGTCCTCGGTTTATAGTCTCACCCGAAGGATTTTTGAGGGAAGGTGGTGTCGGCGCTGATGTTAACTCCAGAGGAAAAAATCCTCTTGAACGAGATTCGAACTTCATTACTGGTACTGCGTTGACTAATCACAGGCTGCCACCATCGTTAAAAAAAACGCTCATTTCAATATTCATTAGTAACGCTCTTAAGCTTTGCAACTGTGACAGGAGAATCAAAGCACTGTGTTTGTCCCTTGACTGCTGAATTACCCTTGTTTTTGGCAGGTAATGCCATTTTATCTCTTTATTGCTAAATTACCCTTGTTTTGGCAGACAGTGCCATTTTCTTTCTTTACTGCTGAAATACCCTTGTTTTAGTGGGTAGTGCCATTTATCTCTTAATTACTAAATTACCCTTGTTTGGCAAGAAAAGCCATTTTGTCTGTTTCTAAGATACCCATGTTCGGCAGGTAAAACCAATCAAAGAAGCCTTTGAGTTTAAACAGGTATTTTCTTAATTCCATACTTTTTTTTTAATGTGAGAGTAAGAATGAGGCAAAACTCTGAGTCTATTGAAAAAAGACACCTTTGATTTTAAACATGTTGTTGGTTTTTTTTTATTCTGCTCTTTTTCCCCTTGAAGGAAGAACGAAGCAACGATCTGTTATGTGAACTGTTATTCTTTCTTTATCCCTTCATAAAGTACAAAACGGTTTTCAATCTGCCAAGGAATACAAAGTGTTTTAACGATGCAGTGTAATGGCACACATACGCACACTGTCTCGCATACGCAAGTGCTCATTGAGAGGGAAAGAAAGAAACGATAACGAAATTTTAACGATAACGAAATTTTATTCTCTGAGGTAATAGAATAAGTACAAGACTTTTTTACATCCATCCCTCAAAAAGAAAAAAAGAAAGAAGGTAAACAGACAAAAATATCAGCAAAGTGAATCATAATAATCACAATAAACATCACCACTATAACCATCATTGTCATCACCTCTATCATCATCCCCATCATCACCACCATCATCATAAACAAAATAATTATGATCACATATAAACTTTATGGAGCTTGATGGAATGATGATATGACAAATACACCTAATGTTTCTTCGAGTCATATTGATGAACATTTAAAAAAAAAAGTGTCAGAGAAAATACAAACATGAGAGAGAAGGGGGGAGGGAGAGGGAGGAAGAGAGAGAGGGGGGGGGGGAGAGAGAGAGAGATCATCAAAGCTATATATACACCAAAACGTAATATACTCTGATTATAATATCAGTGAGAAAAATATTTATGCATATAATATTGTTCTCAATACATCTTTGGACATAGACAGCTCAAGTCAGAGAGATCCATAAGGTAATTGTACAACCTGCTTTTGAATTTTTTAAAGTTTGATTCAGATCTTATGAATTCTGGTAAATTATTCCACAACCATCCCAGAATTTTTTGAGAGAGAGAGAGAGAGAGAGAGAGAGAGAGAGAGAAAAGAGAGAGGGGAGAGAGAGAGAGAGAGAGAGAGAGAGAGAGAGAGAGAGAGAAAAGGGGAAGAGAGAGAATTTAGCACCCTACAAGCCAGCACACTTGATTAGGGAAGAAAAGATGAAAGAGTCCCAAGAAACATGAACATAACTGGCCGAGAAAGCCAGTTCTGCCAATTGTAAGGGACTCCACAAGACTCTGGGAGCTAATAGAGACGCTAATTGAAGTTCATCAATATTCCCTAATAGCCACGTTTCCTCACGGAAAATCGATTTACGTAGAAAGATGGCTGCATCTGTTGACAAAAAAACTTCAGACATCACATTAAGCAGATCACTCTCTGGGCCTGAACACAGAACACTTTCTGGCCAAATTTCAGAAGAATCGGAAAATCAAGCGCCATTTGTCTAAAGAACCTCCAACTTTTCCAACCAAAAGGTTTACAGTGCCATCAACAAAAAGAACTTGACCCGAATAAAATCAAGGAGAAAAGAAATATTCGCCTCCCTCCTTGTACTATTCCCTGTAGGACAGTCTCGGCCAGTCCAGATGTTCCCTGTGACATGCCCGTACACACTTTAGTTTGCGATTTTTCCACCGAAGTCAGGAGCTCTTCATATGGTCCGATGGCATTTTTTAATTCTGGTTTTCACTTTTTCATTAGTGATGTGGAGAAACCAAGGAGTTTGCGAAGGTGTCTCATCTCCATTGCCTGTATCCTTCTGCGATTGTTAGCTCTGAATGTTATAAAACAAACCAGGATGTTGTGTGCAGGGCATGACAGGGCAGGGCAGGGCAGGGCATGGAAGGGCAGGGCAGGGCAGAGAAGGGCAGGGCAGAAGAAGTGAGGGAGTGATGTGGGGATAAAGACACCCTGAAGTCATGAAGACAAGGCAATAGACCAAGAGAGTGTGTGTGTCTACATAAACATGACAACTGTGGTCATAATGAAGCTAGTTTACCGAGGCTCTGCCATGTAAGACTGTCTAGACATTAGTATTCTTTAGCCGTCTACAGGGGCCATCATTTATGTGTTTATTACCGTTCACTTGCTTGTCAACCAGCCAGCAAAAAAGGCAAACTCTTGCATACCTGTTGAGTCGTAAGTGTGTGTATGTGTGTGTTTGTTTGTGTGTGTGAGTGAGTGTTTGTGTATGTGTATGCGTGTGTTTTGTATTGTGTTCTATTGTATTGCATTGTATTGTACTGTATTGTATTGCGTTGTATTGTATTGCATAGTAATATATCGTGTTGTAGTGTATTGTTCTGTGTTGTATACTACTTTAAGTCACGGCAGATTTCTCTGCGTGAAATTCGGGCTGCTCTTCCCCG
>CM054143.1:60844003-60869003 GCA_028751875.1 Rapana venosa
TACATAAATACATATATACATACATACATACATACATACATACATACATACATACATACATACATAGATAGATAGATAGATAGATAGATAGATAGATAGATAGATAGATAGATAGATAGATAGATAGATAGATAGATAGATAGATAGATAGATAGATAGATAGAGGGGGAGGGAGGGGGACACACACACGCTCACACACATACACACACACACACACACACACACATCAATCATATGTAGTTGTATTTTTTTCGAAAGAGTTAGTGATCACAGGATTCTAATAATGTAATAAAACCACTAGCAGGCTAGATGGAGTGACCAGCGGATGAACTTGCAGTTTATCAAAACACAGAAGCCAACGGAGCTGCATGGATACACACAAAGACCCAACGTCTAATATCACTAGTGAACAGACGTTAAATTGAAGACAACAACAACAACACAAAGACCTGACTGTCTCTCTCCTCGTCATGGACTGTCCCTGAATTCACTGAGGCCATGGAACAAGAGAGAGGAACACAGTTCTGACCAGAGCCAAAAAGACACAAGAAAGGTCATCCATATTTATGTTTACAGCCCAGCCGACCACAGAGGCCAAATCCTGTATGGAGAAGACGCTGCCCTGTAAGGCCACAATGCAGTGATTGACTAGAGCCCCTTCCGTCAGAAACCTGGCTTGGGTTACACTCTGGGGTTAAATATCTGCATTTTTTCTTCTATTTTCATATAGAACTCTTGCATTCGTAACGCACGTACTAAGGCATCTACAGAAATACAAATTAGTTTTCTGTGAAAGACTAGCCCCTGACTGAAAACTCAGGGCATTTTGAAAAAATATGGTAGGTTTACACTTTTTTTAAGAAAACACTGTACTCCCTCAGTCCTTTGTCGTCTGCTAGCTGCCTGACCACAATATTCATGCGCGGGATCAACACTGTAGGAACATAAGCAATCCTCATTAATTTGATGATCATTTCCCCACTTTCTCATCAATACCTGGTGTCAATCTATAGCCTCGACCCCACAAACAAATACACAGTGCATTTTTTTCATACTTTAAAAGAAAAATATGTGAAAACCAGCAAACTATAGAAGATACTACGAGACCCGGAACCTAAGCGCGGAGTGTGACCTTGTGCTCACCTCACTGGCACTAAGAGTGGCAGGAAGGAAGTCAGGGCCATCCCGAATGCTGATGCTGACGGAGAGAGGCCATTTAGCTGAGTGCCTCTGAAAGACGGCAGACAGAGTTCCCTCTGAAGCCTGGCTGTTTATGCAGTGGCTTACACTTCAGGTCCACACTTTGCAGAAGATTCATTCGCTGACGGTTGACGGCCAGCGGATGGACAGGGAAGATGAATGGAAGGGACGGGTGTTAAGAGAAGCCTTTCATAGCTAAGGCCCTTTTACGTGATTTGTTTGTATATGAGTGTGAAATGGAACGTGGTCATGAATTGTGGTGGTTTGGGCTTTGGGCAAGAAAATCAATATATGAGAGAGAGAGGAGAAGAGAGGAGAGGAGAGAGAAGGGGGGGGGGGGGTGAAAGGGGAGAGAGAGAGGGAGGGAGAGAGAAAAGGGAAGAGAGTGAAGGACGGAATTAAGGGAGAACAGAGCCATTGCTTAGGGCTTTTGATATTCTGTGTGTGTGTGTGTGTGTGTGTGTGTGTGTGTGTGTGTGTGTGTGTGTGTGTGGTGTGTGTAAGTGTGTGAGTGTGTATGTGTGTGTGTGTGTGTTTGTGTGTGTGTGTGTGTATGTGTGTGTGAGTGTGTATGTGTGTGAGTGTGTTTGTTTGTATGTGTTTGAGTGTGTTTGTGTTTGCATGGGATGCATGTGCATGCACGTGTGTGTGTGTGTGTGTGTGTGTGTGTGTGTGTGTGTGTGTGTGTGTGTGTGTGTGTGTGTGTGTGTGTGTGTGTGTGTGTGTGTGTGTGTGTGTGTGTGTGTGCGTGCGTGTGTGTATCAGTCTTTCTGCATCTCTGTGTGTGTTATTTTTTCATACCTGTATGACTTAACATGCAGATATGGTTGTTAAAAACAAAAAGCAAGTAAAGGATTTTTTTTAACCACTTTCAATATTTTTTCATTCAAATGATTCTGTTTTGCAGACAATCTTCTCAAAGACATGTGCATGCCTACACACACACTCACACGCACGCACACACGCGCACACACACACACACACACACACACACACACACACACACACACACACACCACGAATCATCAACTGTGCTGAGTACTCTCTGTCTGGTTGCCTGACATTGACTAATCACCAATGATAGATTGTTCCTGTCCCTTTCAAAGAGGACTGATGTCTGGCCAGTTTGACGCGCGCGCGCGCGCACACACACACATACACATACACACACACACACACACACACACACAGAGTCTCGCTGACTTGGAGCTATCATTCCTCCACGTGTTATGTTTCTATTGACACACACTTTCTCTACAGCCTTGTCTTCAACATCGTGGTGTCTTTATTTATTCCTGCATCACTCAGTCTGAGTGCACAGCGCACAAGACCACTCATCAGACTGGTAGTGCCACAGACGAGAGTCACCAAGCCACCCACAGGGAGTGTTGTGTGGCAGTCTGTTACCACTCTTCTTACTGACAGAGGCCATGTATTCCTGCTTGGTCCTCACGGAGATGTTCAGGGATGCTTGGTTCCAATCCAACATACACAGGACTTTGCCAACATCAACTAACCCCCTCCCTCCTCTGACTCATGACAATAAACTTTCTGCTGCAGGGCCAACATGAATGAGGTGCCTTATGCTTGGCTTTTGAAAACATACTGTAGTCTTTTCTCTCTTGTTGCAAGAAACTGTTTGGTATGGCAGCACATCATTCAAATTAAAGCGTAACGAAAATGGCATATTATTCGAAATCATTCTTTTAGGGGCGAAGGGAAGGGGAGGTGGTCGTTGGCTACAGCTTCCAGGTTTACCTATGCTGAGATAGATTTCTGTGTGTGGTGACTGATTTTTCCCATCACTTAGGTGTCAGCTTTATGAAGGCTTTTGACCAGCTGTCATCCCTGTGGACATGCCAGAGGCCGTCAGTATAAATAGCATCCCCACCTCCTGGAAAATCTGTGCAGGAATTCCCTCTTTTCTCTCCCTCTCTTTGTTTCTGCCTTGTTCTGTTTCTTCCCGTCACCTCCTTCTTGTCTGTTTTCTGCCTTCTTGGTTCATTCTCCTGCCCTCTGTTTATACCACATTAAATCACAGCAGATTTCTCTGCGTGAAATTCGGGCTGCTCTCCCCGGGGAGAGCGCGTCACCTGGAAAGACTGGAAAGATAACACTTCTCTCTCGTGCCGAAGTCAGGTGTGCTGGGCCTGACTTGTCAGGCGCTTAACAGCAGCACTGTGTATTGTGGCTAATGTGATGGACAACAACAGTTTCTATCTGACCGTTTGAAAGCGAGGAACTTTAAATGTAGGAAGATCTCCTGATGTAAAAGGTAAAGGTGTCCCATAACCTATGGGGTCGTAGGGGAGTGAGGCATCAGGGATCTCACCTTAATAAGGGGCCAGCAATTTTGAGGGCGGCGCCCATCTCCTCTCCCTCGCTGCTTTACCTTCCCTGACCCTGAAGAGGCAGGTACACATTTACAACTGGGTGATCTAGGGGACTGTACTGAAGCCAAGGCGCACAAACGGTCACCCATCCACTTGGTAATCACGCTCAATGCTGCTTAACTTTAGCTGGGGAGAGCGAGTGCTCTGACCACTGAGCTATTCCATCCCCCTTCCTGATGTACGTAGATACACATAAAAAGGAAATGTGGTAATTGTGTATTGCTGGATCTGCAGCGATGTGCTTTTAAAGGTCAATCCACATGCGTTTTTCTGTTAAAAGCTAGTATTGATTCCTGAAGTTAAAGCAGGGCAGTTTTACCGTGTACACTTCCGTTTCATGAAAACGCGACTGTGTGGTACTGATAAGGCTGCATTTCTCTAGGTGATAATAGAGGCATCCATGAATCACGTACTCCATGACATTGCCAAGACAGCAGAGAAGGATCGATTTTATTAACGGTATTAAAATTGCTTCTTTCAAACAGCTTGAAACTCACCATAGATTTAGGTCTTTCAAAATAGGCTAATATCATCTGTTTGGGGTTCTCTCCACGATATCTGAAAGTTCGCAGGCAATCCTCTATTTCTTCAGAGGCTTCCCTCTTCCATGAAGCTTTATGATTGCGCTGTAGAGTTTTTGGCGTGTAAAGACTGTGGTTATGACAGCAAATGGCGTTTTATTTCTGATTCTGTGATTTTCGTTTCAATTTTAGTTTCCTGGCCCTGGGGGGTGTTGCGAAATAGAATTTCTGGATGTTTCTGTCTACAGACCAAGCCGTCTTTCTCTACAGATCAATCATCTTTTGAGAAACGTGGCTGTTAGCGAATGTTGGTGATCATCAATTAGCGTCTCTATTAGCCCCCAGAGCTTCAGAAAATCTTGTTCTAGATTGCCAGAACTGGCTTTCTCTTGCCAAAATGTGTGTATGTTTTTGATTCTTTGATCTTTTCTTTGATAAATATTGTCTTGACTCGCAGTGCTGCCAAATCTCTCTCTCTCTCTCTCTCTCTCTCTTCTCTCCTCTCTCTCTCTCTCTCTCTCTCTCTTAACATGAGTATATGTTCAAGCAAGAGTGTTGTGTACGTGCAATTCTACATACTGCATGCTATCAACCTTTTCGTCTTCCTCCTGTAACTATTTGGAACCCACTGTAGACAGTTGAAAAGTGTGTCATAACTCATTTCACAGATCAGTGTTTAACTCTCATTCTCTCATTTATAAAATAAAATCGCAGAAATGGGGCAACTGTGAACGAACAGATTTACTTGGTAGTACTGTAAAATCAATATAAATCATGTCGGATTTGCTGGGCCTGACTTGTCAGGCACTTTAATAATAATAATAATAATAATAATAATAATAATAATAATAATAAATAATAATAAATGGAATTTATATAGCGCTGTATCTTGCACAAACAAATCAAATCGCTTGCACTCAACTCATTCTTACACAGTCATGCAACCAATAGCAAGTAATAGTTCTAACAAGTCCAAATGACACACACACACACACACACACACACACACACACACACACACAGCAACGCATTTTTGCTCATATAAGAGACACATTTATTTGCTGTCTGAGTGTCCAACGAAGAAGAAGAATGTCCCAGTAAAGTGATGAATGTTGGTCCTACTGTAGCAATTCTGAATGTAGTGTGTGAGTGTTACTGGTGAACGTTGATATAAGTATATAGGTCCTTTTTGCATGCTCTTGGTGATGCATCTCCATAATGATGCTATGCTTTCCTCGTGCTGATGCCGTTGAACTGAGAACTCCCCCACTCTGGAATACGTCAGACTGTCGGGGTGAATGAGGTGACACCATTCCTTTCTTGTAACTCGTTCTGTGACTCCACAGTCACTGACCCCACAGCTCTGAATGGTTCACGGTGGATGAGGGATGACGGCGCTACACGTGTGTGGTGTGCGTAAATAACGTCAGAGACCGCAGTGAAATCGTGCGTGGAGCGTGGGTGAAATGGAGTCCTTTGTACCAACCGAAGCTTAAAACTGGACAGTCATTTTGTCATCTCCAAATGACAAGTTATGGAAGGCAAGGATAACTGGTTACAGAAAACATAGCATGATATATTGTTTTCAGCATGGAAAAGAGAAGGTTTGGGGAGGCAAGGGGCTTGTCATTACAGACAGCATCTCCACCTTCTGCAAATTCTGCACTAAGAATTTCCTCTTTTCCCTCACTCATTTTGTGTCTGTCCTGTTCTTCCTTTTGTTTGATTCTTGTCTCTTTTCTGCCGTCTTGGCCCATTCTCCTGCCTTTCTTTACAGAAAGATTACTTTAAGTGATAACAATTTTCTCCCACTCCGCAGTGAGATGCGCTGAATCTCTCTCTCTCTCTTCTCTCTCCTCTCTCTCTCTCTCTCTCTCTCTCTCTCTCCTCTATCTCTCTCTCTCTCTCTCTCTCTCTCTCTCTCTCTCTCTCTCACACACACACACGCGCGCGCACGCACGCACGCTCGCATGCATTTTTCGCTCATATGACAGACTGATATTGTGCTGTCTGTGAGTTCAATGAAGAAGAAGATGGTGACATGAAAGGGTTTAGAGAGGGAGGGAGGATGGTGAGGGACAGACAGAAACAGTGAGAGGCTTCCATCACTACGTCCCCTTTAGTTCAGAGAATAGGGTTGTGTTTACAAGACTCCAAGAACTGGAACTGGTAAAGCTGCAGCACACACACACACACACACACACACACACACACACACACACACCACACACACACACACACACACACACACACACACACACACACACACACACACACACACACACACACACACACACACACACACGCACATACGCTCGCATATATCAAATATACCTTCTTCATTTTATATTCAGGTAGGTGCTTCAGAGAAATGTGAGAAGTTGTACATCGCTGTTGTGATGAATTTAAGAATGCGAATGACCCCTGGTACAAAACGAATAAGGACAGGAAAGGGTGGAAAGAGAGAGAGGGGGGAGACAGCGAACCACTGAGAGAGTAAATGGGGTATTCTGTCAGCAGCCTCTTCTCTTCTTCTTTGTCAACCACTCAGAAAGCATTTATTGTTATCTGTCATATGAGCGAAAATGCATTGCGCTGCTGCTAAATCCCTGACAAGTCAGGCCCAGCACATCCAACTTTTGCCTGGGATAGAAATGCTATCCTTTAAGTCTTTTCTGGAAGAAAGAAAAAAGCAGGAGAATGGACTAAAAAGGCAGACAATAGACAACGAAGGAAGTAACAGAGGGAAAATTAACAGGGCAGAAACAAAGAGATAGAGAGAACAGAGGGGATTCCTAACACATCATTTTCAGAAGATGAAGGTGTTATTTATACTGACAGGACCCTGGCATCCCCATCGAGGGAAAGCCTCTTATTTGATAATTGTTAAAATTTTCCCAGATAGCTCATGAAGAATCCCCGAGTTGGACATTATGATAAGTACGGTCTTGGCTGCTGATAGCAAACAATACAGTTTTGCGTGACAAAAACCTGATGGTTCCACAGACACAACAAAACAGAAGCGGTGTCCCTAGTTCTGTTTCAAAAGCAGCCAGACAAGGCTCCTGGAACACACATGCACAGAGAGAGAGACAGACAGATAGACAGATAGAGAAAGACACAAACAGACAGACAGACAGACATACAGACAGAGGTGGGGTAGATGGAAGTGAGGAAGAGAAGATGCAACAGACATGCACAGAGAGAGACAGAGATAGAGAGACAGAGAGACAGAGATAGAGAGTGAGAGACAGAAAAAGACAGAAACAGAGATAGAGAGACAGAGACAGGCAGACAGACAGAGGAGGAGCATAGGGAAGGGAAGAGGAGAAGACGCAACAGAAATGTGCAAAAAGACAGACAGACAGAGATAAAGAGATAGACAGAGATAGAGAGTTAGAGACAGAGAGAGACAGAAACAGAGACAGAGAGACAGAGGGAGGAGCATAGGGAAGGGAAGAGGAGAAGATGCAACAGAAATGCGCACAGAGAGTCAGACAGACAGACAGACAGACAGACAGATAGACACAGAGAGAGAGACAAAGAGAGACAGAGAGACAGAGAGAGAGAGACAGACAGACAGACAGACAGACAGAGAGAAAGAGAAGAAGGAGACAGAGAGACACAATGGCTGACAGCAGCAGGTTTCACCCCCCCCCCACCCTCTCCTGCACATCACCCTCTCCCCCAGCCACAGCAGCACATTGCCCCCACCTCGCCCTGCACACCTCCCTCCTCACATCCAGCCGCTGGCCTGAACTGAGCCATTTCCCAGGGGAAAACTGGTCAAGGGGGAAGGACGGAGTACAACAGAACCCAGAAGACCGACAAGAGAATGGACAGGAAACCCAATTTTTAACACCCAGGTTTTCTGGGCGGAGGGATTGGCCGGGAGAGGGGGGGGGGAGAAGAGGGGGGGGGGCACAACTGCTATAGATAGAAAGGAGAAGGTGGTGGACATTTTTTTTTTCAGAGCAGGCTGGAATGAGTCCTCGGGAATTTGAGGGAAAAAGAAGAAGGGGAAGGTTGTGTGTGGTTGTGTTGTGTTGTTGTGTGTTGTGTTGAGAGAGAGAGAGAAGAGAGAGAGAGAGAGAGAGGAGAGAGAGAGAATAACAATGCAATGACAATTTTTTTTATTTCGAGGATAATGAATAAGCGAGAGAGAGGAAGACAGACAGAGAGAGAGACACACAGAGAGATACAGAGACAGAGAGAGAGAGAGAGAGAGAAGAGAGAGAGAGAGAGAGAGAGAGAGAGAGAATAACAATGACAATGACAACTTCTTTTATTCGAGGATAATGAATAAGCGAGAGAGAGGAAGACAGACAGACAGAGAGAGACACAGAGAGATACAGAGACAGAGACAGAGAGAGAGAGCAGAGGGAAGGGAGGAAGAGAAGATGCAATAGAAATGTACAGAGGGAGAGAGACAGGCAAACAGACAGAGACAGAGACAGAGAGATACAAACACAATATCTCTAGCCCCCTCCTATGAAACAAACAAGATAAACAATAAGAATGCAACAACTGTGAAACAGGAGGCATGTAGCAAAGAAAAAAGGATAATGAAAATTTTTTTTTAATCTAACAAGCTCAAAAACATAATTTCTGGACTAGAGCGTCTTTTAAGTCCAAAGCAATCACAATAACAAACCAACTGGACTATGCATAAGCGATCTAAAAAAAAAAGCCGTACATAAGTGAAAAACTGCTAAATATTGCTGATGGAGAGGATGCCATCAAAACGGGAATGTGCCCTTTTAAACTGCGGCATGTTAATATATGGTCTGCTGTTATATTATTACCGCATATGCAAAAAGCATTTCCAGCATATTTTGTCTTGAAGCAACTGTAATTGGGTTTTGGCTGTTGTTGGGTGTTTCTGGCTCTTGTTTTAAGGGTTTGAGTTTTTTTCTTCCAGGGGTTGGGGGTGGGTGGGGGGGAGGAGTTGCTTCTTGGATTTCTTTTGAGGGCAGGGGAGGGGGTTACACATATTAAGATAGGTGTGAGATTTTTCACTTGAAATTCAGTAGTTGAAATTTTATTTACATTTTTCATTGGAATTACTGATTTTGTTAGAAATTGTTAGAATTGCATTTTTACGTTGTTTATTGTAGTTCAATAGGTTAGTAATGTAACGGTGTTGTTGTTTTCTATAATTTTGGTTGTTGTTTTTCTATATTTTTTATTTTTAAATTTTGTTTATCATTTCGCATGCATTCATCCCCTGAAATTCCTTCTCCTGTATAGTACCAACTACACCCTCCTCCCTTGACACTCATACACCCCTCCTCTCCCCCTCTGCCCCCCCCCCCCCCCCCCCCCCCCCCCCCCCCCCCCCCCCCCCCCCCCGCCCCCGCCCCGTCTAATATCACAACTGTGAAAAGACGTTAAATTATTTTAAACAGAGAGATACAGAGAGAGACAGAGACAGACAGACAGACAGAGGGAAGGGAAGAAGAGAAGATGCAACAGAAATGCACAAAGAGACAGACAGACAGACAGAGAGAGACAAAGACAGAGAGAGAGAGAGAAGAGAAGAGAAGAGAAGGAGACAGAGAGACACAATGGCTGACAGCGGCAGGCTTCACCCCCCCCCCCCTCTCCTGCACATCACCCTCTCCCCCAGCCACAGCAGCACATTGCCCCACCTTTCCCCGCACACCTCCCTCCTCACATCCAGCCGCTGGCCTGAACTGAACCATTTCCCAGGGGAAAACTGGTCAAGGGAAGAGACAGAGGGGAGAGCGGAGTAAAACAGAACCCAGAAGACCGACAAGAGAATGGACAGGAAACCCAATTTTTAACACCCAGGTTTTCTGGGCGGAGGGATTGGCCGGGAGAGGGGGGGTGGGGGAGAGGAGGGGGAGGTACAACTGCTATAGATAGAAAGGAGAAGGTGGTGGAGATTTTTTTTTTCAGAGCAGGGCTGGAATGAGTCCTCGGGGAATTTGAGGGGGAAAAGAAGAAGGAGAAGGTGTGTGTGTGTGTGTGTGTTGTGTGTGTGTGTGTGTGTTGTGTTGTGGTGTGTGTGTGTGTGTGTGTGTGTGTGTGTGTGTGTGTGTGTGTGTGTGTGTGTGTGTGTGTGTGTGTGTGTGTGTGTGTGTGTGTGTGTGTGTGTGTGTGTGTGTGTGTGTGTGTGTAGGTGTGTGTGTGTGTGTGTGTGTCCGTGTGTGTATGTGTGTATACATGTGCGTCTGTACATGTGTTTGTGTGCGTCCGTGCGTTTGTGTTTGTGTGTGTATGTGCATGCGAGAGTGTGTGTGTGTGTCTCTGTGTGTGTGTGTGTGTGTTCGCGTGCGCACGTGTGTGTGTGTGTGTGCGCGCACGCGCGTGTGTGTCTGTATGTCTGTGTGTGATAAAAGAGGTGTAAATCTAGTTGCTTATTGCCCATAACCAGTTTCAAAGCAAACAAAATATAATCAGCAAAGAAACTGAAGAGAAATACTGCTGTAAGTAGACAAAGTGATCCTGACACCAGCAATAGCGGAACATTGACTTTATCCAAGCTAGTGGGGATTCCTCCTGTCTTTAAGAACTGATCTCCGAGTGACACGGGAGCACATTCTCCATGTCCCTTCTTGCCACCAAAGCATAAAACGTTTAGATCTCAGACTGCTTCTTTCCTGCAATCAGCAGCAGCAGCTGATGATGATGATGGGTTTCACAGCGGACTTGTCAGCCAAGTCCTCAATCACAAGGGTTACAGAGACTGGAAAAGGCAAAGGTTGTGCATGTTGATGACTTCGTGATTAAGGGGTTGTTACTATAATGAATACACGATGAAGTTCCTGTCACGGTCTTATGTTCATTAAAGTGACAAGCCCTGCAAATTGCTGTGTTTGGATTATTTCGTTTTTTACAAACGACGCAGTTTACACGAGAGAAGAAAGATGGACTGTCGGTCGGAAACAAACGTGTAGTATGAACAACTATTTTCTTCATCAAATAAGAAGACTCTGTTTCATGTTGTTAAAATGATTAGTACTATCAGAAGTAACATGTAAACTTGGTTCCAAGAGTTTGATATGTGTAAACAGACAATTGGTGTTCTATAGTTATGTGTTCAAATATCCAGTCACATGGTGTATGTACGATGTTCAGTTACGATTTTGTTCATTGATATTGTGTGAAAATCCTCCATATCCCTAAAGGGATGACAGGAAATAAAGAATTAGATTTTTAAATGCAGGAGTCATGAAGAGTTACAGACCACTGCAACACTATAAACGTGTGTCCTGTTATTTGTGAATTCTTTCAGCCGTTTTATAAAGGCTCTTTTGGCCCAGACAGTAAGATTTGGCAGTTACCGACATAAGCCAGGTGTCAAGGCCTACGTGAGATGTGTTGTTATTCCTCCGTGGGGATGCTGGGGATCTATCAGTATAAATAGCATCCCCACATCCTGGAAATTCTGTGCTAGCAATTTCCTCTTTTCTATCACTCTCTTTGTTTCTGCCTTGTTCCTTTTCTTCCTGTCACCTCCTCCTTGTATTTTTTGGCCTTCTTGGTCCATTCTCCTTCCTTTTTTCCAAAAAGACTTAAAAAACAACAATTCTCTCTTATGCCGAAGTCGGATACGCTGGGCCTGACTTGTCAGGCGCTTAACGGCAGCGTGACGCATTTCCGCTCATATAACAGACAGCAAAAGTCGCTGTCTGAGCGTTGGACGAAGAAGAAGAAAGTATTGTTATGTTTCGGAATGTTACTTTGAGATTTTTTCCATCCCTGACAAGCTCTTGGCCTCGCCACAAGTTTTATCAAAGTCGGAGTATGGCTGCCTACATGGCGAGGTACTTAAGAAGAGTCATACGCGCAAACTTCTCTTCCATGGTGTGGAAAAGAGTCTCACAGTGATATTTTTAATTTGTGTTATTGTTGTTGTTGGGGGTTGTTTTTGTGGTGGGCAGAGGGGATTCATCAAAAACAAATAATATCAGGGAAGAGAGAGAGAGAGAGAGAGAGAGAGAGAGAGAGAGAGAGAGAGAGAGAGAGAGAGAGAGAGAGAGAGAGAGAGAGAGAGAGAGAGAGAGACAATGACAATGACAATGACAATGACAATGACAATGACAAATTCTTTTATTTCGAGGATAATGAATAAGCACACATGTGCTTTTTTACATCCAGTCCCCGCCCGTTAGGGATACATCTTAATAATAATAACCCAATACTTATACAGTCTCACAATAAAAACAAGGGGAAATAACCCTTTTCAAAACAGCTCCCCCCCAACAACCCTCCCCCCCCGAAAGCAAGCAATTAAAAGAAAATCCTAAAAATACCCCACCCCTACCCCCACCCCCCAAAAAACCCTAAGCAAAACAAACAAACAAACAAAAGGGAAGGAAAAACCAAACCAACAAAAATGATATAAAAGAGAAAAACAGACAAACAACAACAACAAGAACAACAACAACAACAAAGCCAAGAAAAATAACACAACCAAACTTAATAAGTCATAAAGATAAACATCTACACATTGTCAAATGGTACACATACTTGTTACACATAATTATAAGATATTGAAATAGGGCACTCATTAAAACTTAAGTACAGAGGCAAGTCCAATAAAGTATTGAAAATATAAAAATATGAATCCTTCATCAGGATATACTATGACTATAAGCAGGACGATAAAAGGTGAGAGAGAGAGAGAGAGACAGAGACAGAGAGACAGAGAGTGTGTGTGTGTGTATTTCAGAGATAATATCCAATATATAATTCCCAAAACAGTATGCGATCCCATCAACACTCATTTTAGATTATACTCGTTTCAAGTTATATGTCATGATAATGAAATAAATTTAATACCCATACATCCACACAATAAAAACAAGAAACAAACCAAGAAGAAATTTAAAACTATACAGTCGTTGAGGGAGAGAATATGAGTGGGTGAGTGAGTGAGTGAGTGAGTGAGTGAGTGTGTGTGTGTGTGTGTGTGTGTGTGTGTGTGTGTGTGTGTGTGTGTGTGTGTGTGTGTGTGTGGTGTGTGTGTGTGTGTGTGTGTGTGTGTGTGTGTGTGTGTGTGTGTGAGTGTGTTTGTGTTTGTTTGAGCGTGTGTGGGGGGGGGGGGAGGGGGGTGTGTTTCAGGGATAATACTAAATATGTAATACTCACATAGCACACGATCAACACAAACACTTTTTAATTATGCTCATGCAAATTGAATGTCATGGTAATAAAATAAGTGCAATACCCATGCACTCACATAATAAAGAGGGGGAAAAGCCAATAAAGTCATAAAAAGAACATCTACACATTGTAAGTAATAGAAACAAAATCTTTTTTCCAGGATAATGAATAAGTATTCATGTGCTTTTTTACATCCAGTCCCCGCCCATGGGGTCACATTTAAAAATGCACTCAGTACTCATACTTTCAAGCAGAAGAAGCAAAGGAAAAGGAAACTTTTTTTTAAAGAAAAAGAGAGAAGAAGAAAAAACAAACAAACATACAAACAAACAAACAAACAACCCCAGACGAGCAAAAGACAAAACATACCCCAGAACCCCCCCCCCCCCCCCCCCCACCACCAAAAAAAAAAAAAAAAAAAAAAGCAAACAAACAAAAAAAGAAAAAAGAAAAAGAAAAAAAAAAAGACAACAACAACAACAACAACAAAGCAGACAAAAACACCCTTCCAAATAAACAAACAAAAAACAAGAAAAAACAACAACAAGAAAGAGAGAGAGAGAGAGAGAGAGAGAGAGAGAGAGAGAGAGAGAGAGAGAGAGAGAGAGAGAGAGAGAGAGAGAGAGAGAGAACAGCTGGTGTTGTTAAGCAAAGAAACAATAACCTTGTAAAGAAGTGAGATCGTTTTTAGCAGCAACAGGAAAAATTAAACGCGCGCGCGCACGCACACACACACACACACACACACACATACACACACGTACGCACACGTACGGACACACACACACACACACACACACACACACAACAAAGAAAGAAAGAAAGAAAGAAAGGAAGGAAGGAAGAAAACAAGGAAGGAAGGAAGAAAGAAAGAAAGAAAGAAATAAAGAAAGAAAGAAAGAAAGAAAGAAAGGAAGAAAGAAAGAAAGAAAGAAAGGAAGAAAGGAAGGAGAAGACAGACAGAAAGAAAGAAAGAAAGAAAGAAAGAAAGAAAGAAAGAAAGAAAGAAAGAAAGAAAGAAAGAAAGAAGAAAGAAAGACAGACAGACAGAAAGACAGACAAAAAGAACGAAAGAAATAAAGCAGTAACAAAACATAATAAAGAAATACAAATAAACAAAAAAGGGGGCAAACGTCTTGAAAAGAGAAAAGGTCGCTTCAGTTAACGGTAAAAATATTGATCCAAATACAAACACAATATATTCCATCGGAGAAAAAAATAAACATTTCCATTACAGAGATTTGCAATACGTCCCAAAAGAAAAACTGGAAATAAAAGAAAAACGAAAAAGGATGGCAAAGGAAAACATTTTCTATCAGAATGAGGCGGCGCCGCTCTCCTAGGGGAGAGCATCCCGAATTTCACGCAGAGAAATATGTTGTGACATAACGTGGCATACAATAGAATGCAACACAATACAATACAATGAAATACAGCACAGTACAATACAATACAGTACAATACAATGAAATACAATACAATACATCAGAAATTGCAAAACAATTGATTCTCCATGTGATGAGAGCATGCCCTATTCAAAGGCTTATGAAATCACCCCCAAAGTAAAGAAGAAAAGAAAGAAGAAAGAAAAAAACTGAAGAGAAAACCAAATACAAAGCCGAATAAATAAACAAACAAATGAATAAACAAATAAATAAACAAACACACTGCGAGGGGAAAGTGCTTGTTACCTGTCTGTGCCTTGTCTACTGCAGCTGGCACAAGTGGCTGTCAACCAAAAAAACAAAAACAAAAACAAAAAACAAAAACAAAAAACAAAATCACGAATCGATAAAGAAATAGAGAGAAAAAAAATGGTTAAAATAAACTAGCAGGGATTCTATCAGCCAAGGGTGCCGTTTCTGTAGTTCTGGCTACCCTTACTTACAAAAGATGAGACTGTAAAGCGATGTCCCGTGTACGAACGCATGCAGAAACATCTTGCGCACACGTTTAAAAAAAAAACCGTTCCGCTTTTCGGAAGAGTACACTATTACGTGCCTGTGGGAATGGAATGACAATTACAAGACTGCATGCACACAGGGACTGGATGAAAAGAAGGACATGAATGCTTATTCTATTGTCCTCGATAAACGATCATGATGATGATGATGACGATGACGATGATGATGACAACGACGACGATGATGTTGACGACGACGACGACATGATGTTGACGACGACGACGACGATGATGATGATGATGATGATGATGATGAGGAGGATGATGAGAGATGATGAGGATGATGATGATGATGGTGGTGGTGGTGGTGGTGGTGACGACGACGACGACGACGACGACGACGATGAGGATGATGATGTAGAAACAGTCTCACAGAGGAAATGTCTGACCACCCCACCCCTACAGCTTCTTCACCCCAACGGGGATCAAATGAGACTTGCAAGAAACAAAAACACACACACACACAAACCCGCGCCTGGAACTGAGGTACATTCCTCTGGGGCGAAAGGTAGTGGAAGGGAAGGGGAGGGGAAGACAAAAGATATGATACATCAAAGAAGTTGCTTTCAAACATAGAGATTGTGGAGCCTCGTATCCCTCCCGCATTCAAAGAAGCTGATTGTTTCAATGGGGGACGGGAGAGCCTGGTGGTTAGAGTGATGTTTTCGTGATCTGCTCACCCGGGTTAGATTCTCGTTCAAGAGGATTTTTTTCCTCTAGAGTTAACATCAGTGCCGACTCCACTCTCCCAAAAATTCCTTCGGATGAGACTATAAACCGAGGTCTCGTGTGCGAACGCACGCAGAACATCTTGCGCACACGTATAAACCCGTTCCGCTTTACGGAAGAGTAGGCCATTGTGTGCCGGTGGGAACGGATGACAAAATTGACAAAACTGCATACATACGGGGACTGGATGTAAAAAAAAGCAAATGAGTGCTTATTCCATTATCCTCCAGGGAAAAGAATAAATAGATAAATAAATAATTGCCAGAGAGAGGATGGGCGGTTGAAAAATGTGTGTTGAACTCTAAAACAAAGCCAGAGTTTGCAGAGAGAGGATGGGCAGAGAAAGAATGTGTGTTGAATGTCTGGAGCGAAGCCAGAGTGGTTGCATTGTAGTGAGAGTCTGCCAGACACCACAGAGAGAAAAAAAAGGGAATCAAGATTTCAATAGCAATGTCTAAATCGGATAACTCCACTGGGAC
Source organism: Rapana venosa (assembly GCA_028751875.1). Taxonomy (NCBI): domain Eukaryota; kingdom Metazoa; phylum Mollusca; class Gastropoda; order Neogastropoda; family Muricidae; genus Rapana; species Rapana venosa. The sequence goes on from CM054143.1 coordinate 60,860,424, forward strand.
TTGAATAGGCTATTAGTTGTTTCTATTTAAACAGCGGCTTCCATGGGGCTAGCTAGGCTAATGCTTTGGGCCTCGAGGTTGTTTGATAACACTCGGGGCTTGGAGTGAATCAGTGGTAACTGTTCAGGGAGGTGACGATCTGAGGAGTGTGTGCTTTTGTTAAATAGATAAACATATCAATACTATTCAACAACCCCCCCCCCCCACGCCCCATGCTATGCCATACCGTACCATACCATGCCATACTGTACCATAATATGCCACGCCATACCATACCATGCCATACTGTACCATAATATGCCACGCCATACCATACCATGCCATACTGTACCATAATATGCCACGCCATACCATACCATGCCATACTGTACCATAATATGCCACGCCATACCATTCCATGCCATACTGTACTATAATATGCCACGCCACACCATACCATGCCAGACCACATCACTCCATACCAAACCGTACAATGCTACCCTATAAAAGTCGTATGTTTGGATAATACTTTCAGTCACAGCAGTTTTCTCTGCCTGAAATTCCAGCTGCTCTTCCCGGGAAGAACGCATCGCCACAAGAGCAGCGCCACCCATTTTTTTCTTTTACCTGTCTGCATGTACATTTGTTTCCATATCATAGTGGAGCGGAGGAGGGGGGTTACAGAATTTTTCCAGAGACAACTCTCTTGTTTCCATGAGTTCTTTTACGTGTTCAAAATACGTGTTGCACACGGGATCTCTGGGGTTGTTGTATTTTTTTTGTCTCCTCCAAAAGACTAGCACCCACACCACCATTCATTGTCTAGTGGATGACCCGGGAGGAGAGGGGAAGTTCCAGACACTGAATGCAATAGAAGACAGCAAACCTCAGTGCACGAGAGACGTGATGATGGTGTTGTTAGTATAACGAACACCCCACGAAGGTTCAGCTTGTTTCAATAGAGTGACAAGCCTCTGCTAATAGCTATAGTGGGTTTTTCTTCTATGCAGCTCCGTGAATAGCATTTACATGGAAGAAGAAAGATGGAACAACAAACGAAAGCAAACATGTAGTCTGCAGGGTTCCCAAAGCGTTAGAGACCATTGAAAAACTGCAAGCCTGTGTCTTGTCGTTTATGAATTACTTCAGCTGTTCACCTGTCTCCGTGGGGATTGTCTTCATCCATGGCAAACTCTCAGCTCTAAAAGACAGAAAAACTTCTCTGAAGTCGGGGTATGATTGCCTTTGTGAAGAGATGTTTGGAAACAGTCATACATGAAAACTTTTTTCATACAATGTGTGTGTGCAGGGGGGTGGGGGGGGGATGTGTGTGTGTGTGTGTGTGTGTGTGTGTGTGTGTGTGTGTGTGTGTGTGTGTGTGTGTGTGTGTGTGTGTGTGTGTGTGTGTGTGGTGTGTGTGTGTGTGGGGTGTGTGTGTGTGTGTGTGTGTGTGTGTGTGTGTGTGTGTGTGTGTGTGTGTGTGTGTGTGTGTGTGTGTGTGTGTGTGTGTGTGAGTGTGTGTGTATGCATGTTGGGGGGGAGGGGGCAGGGAAGATGCGAGTGTGTGTTTTTGTGTGTGTATGTATGTGTAGGGGCGGGGGAGGCGGAGGGTTGCGAGTGTGTGTGGAGGGGGGCATGATGTTCATGCGTGCGTGCGTGTGTGTGTATATTTGTATGTATCTGTGTAAGTGTGTTTATGTATGTTTATGTGTACTTGTGTGTAGGGGGGGTCCCAGATGTGATGAGTGAGATACGGTGCATGTTGAGGGTGGAATGCTGAACAGCATCAATGCCAGAAAACAGTATTGTTTAAAGTAACAGCGTATATTAAGAACACAGAACATACAGTCATCAAAAACATGTCAAAATCCAGCTGACAAGAATTCTTTACGACAAAACACGGAAAACACAGTACAACACACCGCACATGAGGACTTGCACATCTAAATTACGTGTATATCCCTAACGGGTAGCTCAGTGGTCAGAGCACTCACTTCCCCCAGCCAAGGTTAAGCAGCATCGAGCGTGGTTACCACTTGGATGGGTGACCGTTTGTGCGCCTTGGCTTCAGTACAGTTCCCCAGTTCACCCAGCTGTAAATGGGTACCTGCCTCTTTAGGGTCAGGGAAGGTAAAGCAGCGAGGACGAGGATGTGGGCGCTGCCCTCACTATGCTGGCCCCTAGAGAATTGAGGTCTCTGACGCCTCGCTACCCTACGACCTTATAGGTTATGGGACACCTTTACCTTGTTATATCTCTAAAGTCGGAATGATGCTTCTTTAATAGTGGGCAAAAACGGTCGCATACGCAAAATCTTACCATTAGTCAACTTCGGCCAGTCCATTCCCTGATGTTTCGAAGGAACTAACGCTTAATGTTGCTAATGCATTTGCTCAAATAATGTATTTTCATCAAAATGGCCTTTATACAGCACATCATGAAAATGATATTTCAGAGACAGATGTCATACTGTTTGTTCTTCTCTTGGCCCTCTCGTCTGAAACACACTTCCATTCATGACCTGTCATGCCAAATGCTAACTCTGGTTTAAAACAAATGACAACATCTGCTTGATAGAGTGGCAGGGTTGGATGTGCGGTGCATAACTTGAAGGGTAATTTTACGAAAAGAATTTTCCATATTGTGCTTTTGCATCAAGAGAAGGAGCAAAAGAAGGAAAGAAAGAAAGAAAGAAAGAAAGAAAGAAAGAAAGAAAGAAAGAAAGAAAGAAAGAAAGAAGAAAAGAAAGGCAGGCAGACAGACAGACAGAGAAAGAGAGAGACAAAGAGACAGAGACAGAGAAAGCGAGAGACAATAAAGACAGAGAGAGACAGATAAAGAGAGAAAGAGAACTCTGAACTCTGAAATGATTTAATGTACATTGGTCTTTGGGTCACAATAAATTTGTTGGGCTTGGGATGTAACAGTGGGTTCATTCATGTCACTGAGAAAGACATAGAGACAGAAAGAAACAGAGAGAAAGAGAGAGACAGAGAGAGATGGTGCTTTTAAAAAAACAAAAGAGTAGTCTTGAAAAGAGAGATGGAGTAGTTTCACCGGCTAAGAATGGAAGTCCTTCGATGAGACATAAAACCAGCCCCAGTGTGCGAATGCATGCAGAACATCTTGCGCACACGTTAAATCCTGTTCCGCTTTTCGAAAGAGTAGGCCATTGTGTGCCGGTGGGAACAGATGACAAAATTTACATAAACCACATTACCACGGGGTACTGATGTAAAAAAAAAAGACATGAGTGCTTATGCCATTATCCTCGAAAAAAGATGTCATCTGAAGCGCTTGATTTGAATGATGATAGCGCTAAAATTCATAATTATTATTTACGATAGTATTAGTATACTATTATATGAAAGTACACACACACACACACACACACAAAATGAAACACATCACAAAAGAAAAAATGTAGCAAAAAAAACAAAATAACAAAAAGAAAAACTTAGAATTCATAAAATGAGAAACCCAAGGGTCTTACAAAGGCAATGTGTTTTTTTTTCCAGGAAAGAATGATGGCGAAATTATTTCTTCGATTAGGGTTTCATCAAATTGCGAAATTTGCAATAAAGACACCCCCAGAAGAGCTGTTTCTTTATTCCAAAACAAGAAAGGATGAAGAAAAAAATAGAAGAGGACTCATCAGAAATGCAGAAATTATTCAAGAAAGATAAGAAAGAAGAGAAAAAAGCATAGGAAAAAGAAAAAAGAAAGAAAGAAAGAAAGAAAACAGTCGAAAGATTGAGTAAATAAATAGACAGTGAAGAAAATCACCAAACAAGCACGATGCAGGGAGAAGCGTGCTTTTTGCCTGACTGTGTCCTGTCTGCTGCAGCTGGTACGAGTGGATGTCGCCAAAACAGAACAAAACGAAAGATAAAAATAAAAAAGGAAAAAAAATCTCACTTATTTTCAGTTTCTTTTTTCCACCAAGAATGTTGTTTCTAAATTTCTGGCCAAATCTTTCATGCTTAAAAAAAAAGAGAGAGAAAGAAAGAAAAGGTGGGTTTATGACATAATGTCCTCTACAAGCCCTTTCTGTATATTATGTAACTACGAAACGGGTTAATATGGAAGAAGCCATCGTTGTTGCTTTATATCTGTAACAGAGTACTGAAAGAGTCTTCCAGAGTAGCGTGCTTCTAATCCACCCTGTCCAAACACCCTGTCTATAGCCCCTGCGACCACAGAGGCCAGCATAGCAGGGCTGTCCTGTCACCTCGTCCAGTCACATCCTTCTATCTCTCCATCAGACCAGCTGCTGTTACTCAACAGTAGAAACTCAGACTGTTGGGCAAACAATACGACTGAAACAGCACTAGATCCCCTCTGGAGGAAAATACGCCATTTCTTCTTCTTCTTCGTCGCCGTCGAACGCTCAGACAGCAACTATTGTTCTGTCATTATTATGTGCGAAAATCCCTTGCGCTGCTGTTAAGCGCCTGGCAAGTCAGGCCCAGCACATGCAACTTTGGTGTGAGAGAGAATTGGTATCTCTAGGGGGGAAAAAAGGCAAGAGAATGGACCAAGAAGGCAGAAAATAGACTTAGAAGGAGGTGACAGGAAGAACAGAAACAAGGCAGAAACAAAGAGAGGGATAGAAAAGAGGGAAGTCCAAGCACAGAATTTGCAGGAGGTGGGGATGCTGTTTATACTGAGAGGCTCCCGGTAATACCACGGGGGGAAATATGATATTTCAAAAAGAACGCTTGCACACAAACAGATTTTGGAGTGTCATGTCTTTCTTGGCTTCACAGAAGCTGGAGATGTGTGGTTCAATACTGGAGAGAAGAACATGCTGCGTACACGCCAAAACCTGCTCCGGCTTTAGGGAGAGTAGGTCATTGTGTGCCGGTGGGAACGGATGGCAACGTTTAGAAAACTGCATGCACACAGGGACTGGGGGTATAAAAAGGCACATTAGTTTTTATTCCATTCCCTCGAAATAAAAGAATGAGTAAAATAAGTCACTTTTTAAAATATGGTGGATGAAAAGCTTTGAGATTAACGTGCACACTTATTTGGGTAATTTGGGTAAGTTTGTCGAGACGAATTTTAGTGCATTGGGTCTGTCAGACAAGACAGAGAAAAGAGGTAAATGTGCATAGCAGTTCATCTTTATTCTTTATTTTATTTTATTCTTTTATTCTTTTATTTCTTTTATTTCAAGGATAATGGAATAAGCACTCATGTCCTTTTTTTCATCCAGTCACCGTCGGTGTGTATGCAGTTTTGTCAATTTTGTCATCCGTTCCTATGGGCACACAATGGCCTACTCTTCCGAAAAGTGGAATGGGTTTTAACATGTGTGCAAGATGTTCTGCGTGCGTTCGCACACGGGACCTCGGTCTATAGTCTCATCCAAAAGACTTTTGGGGGTAGTGGAGTCAGCACTGAAGTTAACTCCAGAGGAAAAATCTTCTCAAATGAGAATCGAACCGGGGTCAGCAGATCATGAATACATCACTGTAACCACCAGGGTATCCCTGAGAGAGAGGGGGAGAGACAGAGACAGACAGAGAGAGAGACAGGGAGAGAGAGAGAGAGAGAGAGAGAGAGTGTGTGTGTGTGTGTGTGTGTGTGTGTGTGTGTGTGTGTGTGTGTGGTGTGTGTGTGTGTGTGTGTGTGTGTGTGTGTGTGTGTGTGTGTGTGGTGTGTGTGTGTGTGTGTGTGTGTGTGTATGTGTGTGTGTGTGTGTGTGTGTGTTTGTGAGAGAGTGTGTGTGTAAGAGAGAAGACGGGGGGGGGAGAGAAAGGGAGAGAGAGACAGAGTGCATGTATGTGTGAGAGAGAGAAGGGGGAGGCTGGTAGGCCTGCTCTATAAACATCACTTTGACAGGGCGATAACAGTTGCTGAAAGGTTTCTAGTGATAAAAAGGGGACGGACCCCTTGCACTCTGACCGCACACATGGTTGTGAAAGTTCCCCACCTCCATCCCTCTCTCCCTTCCCTCTTCCTATCAACTCTCTTCACCCATCTGCCTTTCTTGAAATCCGACATTCATGGTTGATACTTTCCACATGGTCCCCCTTCTTTCAACAGATCAAGTGCACTTGCTACCAGTGATGACTTGCGACCTAAAGCAGACAAGGGAAGTAGTGACCTAACGCAGACATCTTCAAACAGGGATCTCCATGAAACCTGGCTTATGCTTCTGGCCTCAATATGGTCTGAACAAGATAGAGATTTGGACATCATAAGTTGGGAATGCTTAGTAGGTGATGATTTGACATTTATAATTTTGTATTTGTATAGCACTTTAAGCCACGGCAGATTTATCTACATGAAATTTGGACTCTTCTCCCCGGGGAGAGTGCATCGCCACAAGAGCTGAGCCACCCCTTTTTGTTTTGTTGTTGTTGTTTTCCTATCTGCATATATATTTGTTTCCTTTTCAAAGTGGCTTTTTTCTAAAGAATCATGCCAGGGATAGCTCTTATTGCCGTGGGTTCTTTTACCTGCGCTAAATGTGTGTGGCATACGGGACCTAAGTTTATTGTCTCATCCGAAAGACTAACACTAATACCACCTCTCATGGTCTAGTGGATGGGAGAAAAGTTTCGGACACAAACGGGGATTGGAACCCGAACTTCTCGCTTTCTAGGCTGGTACGTTTCCTCTAGACCACCTTTCCACCAGTTTAATAAGAAAGGAAATAAACTCTTCCAGCTTGAGTGTGTATCTTGAGTTTCTTGAAGAAGTAAGGCAAAGTTAAAGGTGTTCCATAACATATGTGGTCGTAGGGGAGTAAGGCATCCGAGACCTCAACTTCTCAAGGGGCCAGTATATTGAGGGCGGCACCCATCTCCTCTCCCTCGCTGCTTTACCTTCCCTGACCCTAAAGAGGCAGGTGCCCATTTACAGCTGGGTGAACAGGGGGACTGTACTGAAGCCAGGGCGTTCAAGAAGTTAGGACTGTGGTAAACTTCTTCCCTCTAAAATGTTCTGTACTGGGCTGGTGTGTTTAGTGTGCCCTGTGTCGACCCTAGTGCTTTCACCTGCATCTCATTACACCAGCACAGTGTGTGTGTCAGTCTTCCCATCTGTCTTTGTCCCCCTCGTGGATTCTCATCCAGTCTCTGTCTTGTTGTTGATGCTGGGGGTTTTTCAAAGTGTGTTCTCAATCCTGTCTCCTTTCCTTTTCTTTATCTGTGTGTCAATAGAAGATTGTGTGTGTGTCTCTAACTCTCCCACGTTGATGTTGGAAATGTCTTTAGACCGTCCGATGTTGTGGGTGAACTTGAAACAAATAATGTCTACAGTTCAATTATTTCTTCCCCTTTAAGTTTGGAGACAGTCTTGTCTGTCGTAGCTATGGTGTTTTTTCTGGTGTGGTATGCTGATTCTTAGACTTAATACAAGCTGACTTTCTTTTCCATAAACATGTTACAGTACCCCAGTGGTAAGAGTTTTGCGTATACAACCACACTTACAAGCACCAAATAAGTACATACTACAGAAGAATCTAATTTTTATTTTAAAAACCTGAACACACGGTTCTCTTTTCTCATGCATATTTTTTTTTTTTTTTTTAATTCTTTTATATCTAGGAAAATGGAATAAGCACTTATGAGCTTTTTTACATCCATTCCCCGTGTGTATGCGGATTTGTGAATTCTGTCATCTATTCCCACCGGCACACAATGGCCTACTCTTACGAAAAGCGGAACAGGACTTAACGTGTGCGCAAGATGTTCTGCGTGCGTTTGCACACGGGTCCTTGATTTATAGTCTCGGTTTATAGCATACATACTCCATGTGGGTGCAATAATTGATGAGTATGACCTTCAATGGATCTAGAAGAAATGATAGGAAAATGGCCATCTTTGATTGTACACACACTGCAGTCCCGGGATTTTCATACACGCCAATGTAGGGATACAATGTTATAATTTAAAAAAACATTGCTTGGAAAAGACATATAAACTTTTATTCACGCGTGCACGCACGCACTCACTCACACACGCAAACACGCCTGCACACGTGTGCACACCCATACACACACCAATATACGAATACAACTTTGTAAAGACCACACAAACGTGTACACACATACCTCCTCCTCCTACACACACACACACACACACCCACACACACACACAACACACACACACAACACACACACACACACACACAGAGAGAGAGAGTTACAACACACACACTCTCTCTCTCTATCTCTATATCTCTCTCTTTCTTTATTTCTTTATTTCCTCTCTCTCTCTCTCTCTCTCTCTCTCTCTCTCTCTCTCTCTCTCTCAGTCTCAAACACACACACACTCTTCTTTGTTTGTTTTGGTTTGGTTTTTCTTTGTTGCTTGTTTGTTTGTGTTATGACGGATATTTTTTCAAGATTTTTGAATTATTTGAATTGTATGGTCTAATATTTTTCTGGGGGTTTTGTTTTGTTTTTAATTCAACATATGCATATGTTATTGTTTTTCTTGTTTGATTTGTATAGTTTACCATAGATTAGGTTTTTTTATTCTATGTCTGCATATACATTATCTTTTTTTTCTCGCTTTTTTTTCTTTCTTTAGATAGATGGCTTGATGAAAAAAAAGCAAATGCACTGCTTATTCAATGTACCAT
>CM054143.1:60874003-60882945 GCA_028751875.1 Rapana venosa
CAATTCTTATTCTTTGCAATTCTTCTTCGCAATCCTTCTTCTTCTTCACAGTTCTTTGCAATTTTTGTTCTTCAAATTCTTCTTCTTCGCAATTGTCCATCTTCAAATTTTTCTTCTTTTTCTCCAAATTCTTCTTCTTCTTCTTCAAATATCTGCTTCAAATATCTGCTTCAAATTCTTCTTTGTGTTTGTCTCTGTTTTGGCAATTAACGTTGGATGTGTGTGTTCATAGGAAATGTTTATTTTGCTTTGGTGTCTGTTTTTATTTCCTTAATTTGTTTGCGAGAATGCAGAATGTTCAATTTGCACTACACTTCATCTCACGGGAAAACCAGACACTCTGGGCATAGCAGGATAGTTCTTGTCTAAACAGCATAGCAAACATTGACATAAACAACAGAAAATTTCATGCGTATATTTTTTTATATGTGTTTACACATGATTGAGATCACCGCGGTTGCCTGTTTGCTCATAGACTTAGATCTGAAATTCTTTTTTGTTTAATCACTCTTAATTCACCAAGTCTTGCAAAGCCTCAAAACCAGTGATGTTAGGATTCGTAAAATCAGACTTCAATGTTAAACACTTTATGGCTCCTCCCTCCTCCCCTCCCCCTCCCACTTTATCTGTCACAGGATCAGATTTTGATGTTAAAGGCTTTATCCCTCCCCCACAATACCTGTATCAGGATCAGACTTCAATATCAAAGGCTTTATGCCCCCCAACTATATGTCACAGGATCATGTTGAGGCTGTATGCCCCCCCCCCCAACTATATGTCACAGGATCATGTAAAGGCTTTATGCCCCCCAACTATATCTGTCACAGGATCATGTAAAGGCTTTATGCCCCCCAACTATATGTCACAGGATCATGTAAAGGCTGTATGCCCCCAACTATATCTGTCACAGGATCATGTTAAAGGCTGTATGCCCCCAACTATATCTGTCACAGGGTCATGTTAAATGCTTTATGCTCCCAACTCCATCTGTCACAGGATCATGTTAAAGGCTTTATCCCCCCCCCCCCAACTATGTCTGTCACAGGATCATGTTAAAGGCTTTATCCCCCCCCCAACCCCATCTGTCACAGGATCATGTTAAAGGCTTTATCCCCCCCCCCCAACTATGTCTGTCACAGGATCATGTTCAAGGCTTTATGCCCCCAACTATATCTGTCACAGGATCATGTCAAAGGCTTTATGCCCCCAACTATATCTGTCACAGGATCATGTTCAAGGCTTTATGCCCCCAACTATATCTGTCACAGGATCATGTTCAAGGCTTTATGCCCCCAATTATATCTGTCACAGGATCATGTTAAATGCTTTATGCTCCCAACTATATGTCACAGGATCATGTTAAATGCTTTATGCCCCCAACTATGTCTGTCACAGGATCATGTTAAATGCTTTATGCCCCCAACTATGTCTGTCACAGGATCATGTAAAGGCTTTATGCCCCCAACTCTATCTGTCACAGGATCATGTTAAAGGCTTTATGCCCCCCCACCCCCACCCCCCACCCCCCGAACTATATCTGTCACAAAATCCGACCTCAATGTTAAAGGCTTTGTCCCCCCTCCCCACCCTATGTCACAGGATCACACCTCAATGTTAAAGGCTTTATCACACAACACACACACACACACACACACACACACACACACACACACACACACACACACACACACACACACATGATATCCACTCTCCCCAAAAAGTTCTTTGGACGAGACTATAAACCGAGGTCCCGTGTTCGAACGCACATAGAACATCTTGCGCACACATTAAATTCTGTTCCGCTTTTTGAAAGAGTAGGCCATAGTGTTCCGGTGGGAACAGATGACAAAACTTAGCCGCATAAATACGGGGACTGGATGTAAAAAAGCAATGAGCGCTTATACTATTATCCTCGATACAAAAGATAAATAAAAAATAAATAAATACCTGTCACAGAATCAAACTTCAATGTTGAACACTTTATACCTCCCCCACCATACCTGTCACATAATCAGACTTCAATGTCCACAGCTTCATGCCTCCCTCTTGTCAGCCCAGTGTCGTAGTGAGGGCGATAAAGGGAAACCTCTCAGCCCAGGATATTGGACATTGCCGGCTACATACAATGCCAGTTCAGAAAGAGATCAGGGAAATAATTGATGTTGTCACAGCATATTGCCCACAATAAGCTGAGCTTGTCAGAAGCTGGCTTGAATCTGACCACACTTCCTGGTTCCTTTCCGGAAAATGGCCACGATATTAAATTGTGTTTGCCATCCGTCCATCAAAAAACATGCATGAATGCCAGTGTGTCCGCAGTGTATTGACAAAAGGTTTATTTTTGTCTGGTTTTGTTTTGGACATTCTTCCAGAGACATGCTGATGTGGTTGGTGGTGGGGGGGGGGGTTATTTTGCAATTCTGGACAAGCTTTTATCATGGCTATATTGTGTGGGTCTTCAAACTCTGCAGCTCGCCATGGGTTTTCAATAACATTTTATAGTGTGATTGTTTTCCCACAGGGTCCTACACAAACCAGACAAGTTGGATAGATTCTACCCGGTACAAAACATCCAAGCACAAATCTGTCTTTTGTACATGAAGACCTCTATTATGGTTAACACTTCACTACTTAGCAGTTCTCACAACAAAGTCCTGCTCATCAACTCTCAAGTTCCAGCTGTTCACTTTTGTCTAAACTTCATCAGTAGCTGATCAATGGAAGTGCAAAGGCCTCCGTTCAATGTTTTTCAATGCTTTGAAATATTATGTTGGTTTTTTTGTTTGTCTTTATTTTTCTTGCAATTTTTTTTCATGTTGAGAACTGGATGAAAAAAGTCTTTGTAACTTAATATTTTACCCTCAAATAAAATTTTTAATTGCGTTTGCGTTCTCTCTCTCTCTCTCTCTCCTCTCTCTCTCTCTCTCTCTCTCTCTCTCTCTCTCTCTCTCTCTCTCTCTCTCTCTCTCTCTCTCTCTCTACTTACTTTCTTTCTTTCTTTCTTTCTCTCTGTTTCTCCCTTGTTCCGGTTCTTCCTGTCATCTCCTTCTCGTCTATTTTCTGCCTTCTTGGTCCATTTTCCTGCCTTTTCTTCCAGAAAGGCTTGAAAGATTACAATTCTTTCTTACACCTAAGTCAAAAGCGCTGGGCCTGACTTGTCAGGCGCTCAGCGGCAGCGTAACGCATTTTCACTCATATGGTAAGAAAGGGTAAAGGAGTCCCATAACCTACAAGGTCGTAGGGGAGCGAGGCGTCAGAGACCTCACTTCTCTAGGGCCAGCATATTGAGGGCGGCGCCCATCTCCTCTCCCTCGCTGCTTTACCTTTCCTGACCCTAAAGAGGGCAGGTACCCATTTACAGCTGGGTGAACTGGGGGAACTGTACTGAAGCCAAGGCGCGCAAACGGTCACCCATCCAACTGGTAACCACGCTCGACGCTGCTTAACTTGCTGGGGGAAAGCGAGTGCTCCGATCACTGAGCTATCCCGTCCCCCTCACTCAGACAACAATAGTTACTGGCTGAGCGTTCGACGAATAAAATAAGCTGGAAATGCACACTGACAATAACGGTCTCTAAGTTTGTCATACAAATTGTTCAGGAGACTACCATCCAATGCTTCAGTAGTAGTATTTCAATGAGAGATTCCATAATTCATGTCAGGCCGCAGATACACGAATAATTCTTGTCAACATGTGTACTAGTATTCACCAGCACATTAGGCTATGCTTTGGTCAGTTATCTTTGGTAGCGATTTCGCGGTATATGTGATGTGGATGGGGAAAATATTTGTATGCCATGACATATCTTTGGGAAACTAGAGGGGAAAAAAACAACCAAAAATATATTGTAAAAAGAAAGAAAAAGAAAGGCATTTGCTTCAGGGTGAACATTTTTCCTTGAAACTGTCTCACATTCAATTAGTGCATCCGAAATTCTGTCAGAAATCGAATGCTGAAGCCAAAACCATGAAATACACAAGTTTTGAGTCGTGTCCAAGTATACATGCCCAAGGCAAAGGATTTCCCATCTGTGCCTCTGCTCTTCCCTTCCTCCTCTGTCCTCAGCTCAGCGATGTGTCTTTGGCATCTGTCCTCTCTACCCGGTCGTTTCCCTGGGTTTCTTCTTCATTATCGTCGTCTTCAATCACTCAGACAAGCAACTACTGTTGTCTGTCACATGAGCGAAAATGCATTGCGCTTCCGTTAAGCGCCTGACAAGTCAGGCCCAGAGCATCCGACTTTGGCAAGGGAGATCACTTAATTATCATCTTTTAAATTTTTCTGGAAAAAAGGCAGGAGAATGGACCAAGAAGGCAGAAAATAGACAAGAAGGAGGTGACAAGAAGAAAAGGAAGAAGGCAGAAACAAAGAGAGGGGCAGAAAAAGAGGAAGTTGCTGGCACAGAACCTCCGGAAGGTGGGAATGCTGTTTATAGTGACAGACTCCTAGCCCCGCCAACCCCATGGGGGACTTTGATTTAATTGTCATCAGTCTGTCCTGTCCTTTGATTTGATGTCATCAGTGTGTCCTGTCCTTTGATTTGATGTCATCAGTCTGTCCTATTTTTTGATTTGATGTCATCAATCTGTCCTGTCTTTTGATTTGATGTCATCCGTATGTCCTGTCTTTTGATTTGTTGTCATAAGTATGTCCTTCTTTTGATTTGATGTCACCGGACTGTCCTTTGATTGATGTCATCAATATTTCCAGTCTTTTGATTGATGTCATCAATATTTCCAGTCTTTTGATTGATGTCATCAATATTTCCAGTCTTTTGATTTGATTACATCAATCTTTCCAGTCTTTTGACTTGATGTCATCAGTATGTACTGTCTTTTGACTTGATGGCATCAATCTGTACTGTCTTTTGATTTGATGTCATCCGTATGTCCTGTCTTTTGATTTGATGTCATCAATCTGTCCTGTCTTTTGATTTGATGTGATCCGTATGTCCTGTCTTTTGATTTGATGTCATCCGTATGTCCTGTCTTTTGATTTGTTGTCATCAATCTGTCCTGTCTTTTGATTTGATGTGATCCGTATGTCCTGTCTTTTGATTTGATGTCATCAATCTGTCCTGTCTTTTGATTTGATGTGATCCGTATGTCCTGTCTTTTGATTTGATGTCATCCGTATGTCCTGTCTTTTGATTTGTTGTCATAAGTATGTCCTTCTTTTGACTTGATGTCATCAGTATGTCCTGTCTTTTGACTTGATGGCATCAGTATGTCCTGTCTTTTGATTGATGTCATCAATATTTCTAGTCTTTTGATTGATGTCATCAATATTTCCAGTCTTTTGATTTGATTACATCAATCTTTCCAGTCTTTTGACTTGATGTCATCAGTATGTCCTGTCTTTTGATTTGATGCCATCCGTATGTCCTGTCTTTTGATTTGTTGTCATAAGTATGTCCTTCTTTTGATTTGATGTCACCGGACTGTCCTTTGATTGATGTCATCAATATTTTCAGTCTTTTGATTGATGTCATCAATATTTTCAGTCTTTTGATTGATGTCATCAATATTTCTAGTCTTTTGATTGATGTCATCAATATTTCCAGTCTTTTGATTTGATTACATCAATCTTTCCAGTCTTTTGACTTGATGTCATCAGTATGTCCTGTCTTTTGACTTGATGGCATCAGTATGTCCTGTCTTTTGATTTGATGTCATCAGTATGTCCTGTCTTTTGACTTGATATCATCAGTATGTCCTGTCTTTTGACTTGATGTCATCAGTATGTCCTGTCTTTTGACTTGATGTCATCAGTATGTCCTCTCTTTTGACTTGATGTCATCAGTATGTCCTGTCTTTTGACTTGATGTCATCAGTATGTCCTGTCTTTTGATTTGTTGTCATCAGTATGTCCTGTCTTTTGACTTGATGTCATCAGTATGTCCTGTCTTTTGATTTGTTGTCATAAGTATGTCCTTCTTTTGATTTGATGTCACCGGACTGTCCTTTGATTGATGTCATCAATATTTCCAGTCTTTTGATTGATGTTATCAATATTTCTAGTCTTTTGATTGATGTCATCAATATTTCCAGTCTTTTGATTTGATGTCATCAAACTGCCATGTCCTTTGACTTGATGTCATCAGTATGTCCTGTCTTTTGATTTGATGGCATCAGTATGTCCTGTCTTTTGATTTGATGGCATCAGTATGTCCTGTCTTTTGACTTGATATCATCAGTATGTCCTGTCTTTTGATTTGATATCACCAGTATGTCCTGTCTTTTGATTTGATGGCATCAGTATGTCCTGTCTTTTGATTTGATGTCATCAGTATGTCCTGGTCTTTCCTATTTTCACCTGGAAGGATGCCCAGCACTTGTCAAGGAGAAAATATGACACCACAGCCTAATAACTGCACACAACAGATTTCACGTAATATGTTGTTGGGGTTCTTTTGTTTGTTTGTTTATTTGTTTGTTTTTTTGCTGTCTGACTCCTTATTCCGCTTTAGCCTGCTACTCTCATTCTTTACAAAGAGTTTGCTTCTTTCTTTCATTCTTTACAGAGAGTCTGCTTCTTTCTTTCATTCTTTACACATTGTCTGCTTCTTTCTTTCATTCTTTACACACAATCTGCTTCTTTCTTTCATTCTTTACAGAGAGTCTGCTTTTTTCATTCTTTACAGAGAATCTGCTTCTTTCTTTCATTCTTTACAGAGAGTCTCCTTCTTTTTTTTCATTCTTTACAGAGAGTCTGCTTTTTTCATTCTTTACAGAGAATCTGCTTCTTTCTTTCATTACAGAGAGCCTGCTTGTTTCTTTCTTTACAGAGAATCTGCTTCTTTCTTTCATTCTTTACAGAGAGTCTGCTTCTTTTTTTTCATTCTTTACAGACGTTTCATTTTCTCCACAAGGAATTGCTGACGTTGTTGTGTTTCTTTTGTCGTCTGTGAGAACTCTGAGAGGGTGTTTTTTGTTTTATTTTATTTTCTTTTCTTTTCTTTTAATCTCGAAACTCTGTAAACACTTATAAGGGCACCGGCTGTCGATTCTGCAATGTTATTTGCATGTGTGAGTTCATGTTTTGTTTGGAGGTTGGGGGGTTACATTCGTTTGTGTCTTTTTTTTAAATTCTTGACGCAATAGTTTGTAAAAATAAAAATAAAAAAGGAAGACAAATTCAAATGTGTGTATGAGAGAGAGACAGTGAGAGAGAGAGAGAATATTTCTGTATTTGAATGAATCTTTATTTGAGATATATGTATATATATCTGTCTGTCTGTCTGTCTCAACAGTTTTTGGATTGAGATTTCAAGAAGTTTAAAAAGTGGTTATGTTATTATTACTTAGATGTGTTCAGTATGTTGAAGTGTGTCGGGGGTGGAAAGAAACAAACAAACAAACAAACAAACAAACAAACAAACAAACAAACAAAAGACAACAAAAGACAACAAAAGAAAAGGAAGAAAGAGTGTGAGAGAGGGAGAGAGAGAGAGAGAGAGAATCTGTCTGTCTGTCTCTCTGTCTGTCTCTCTGTCTGTCTCTCTGTCTATTTGGCTGCCTTTTCGTTAATTTAACGTCTATTCATTCAAAATGTTTATCTGTCTTTCTGCCTGTTTGTGTGTATGTATATATATATATATCTGTCTCTGTGGTTCTGTGTGTGTATCTCTGTGGTTGTCTCTGTCTGGGTCTGTTTCTCTCTCTCCCTCTCTCTCTCCCTCTCTCTCTCCCCCTCCCTCTCTCTCTCCTCTCTCTCCCTCCCTCTCTCTCTCTCTCTCTCTCTCTCTCTCTCTGTATGTGTGTGTGTGCGCGCGTACGTGCGCGCGCGCGTGCTCCTGTGCCTGTGCATGTTGAACTTTGCTGGTTATCTGTAGAGACTTCGCAAGGTCTGGTATTGGAGACATTTGTTGTCATTGATGCGGTGCAATATTGAATTCCTGCCTACTTTATGGGGTGAGAGCCCTGCCCATGGCCCCAGTAATGCCTTGTGTTGTAAGCAGCAACATCAACAGCAACAGCAGCAGCAACAGCAGCAGCAGCAACAGCAGCAGCAGCAGCAACAGCAGCAGCAACATTTCTCTACTCGTAACGTTCTTGTTCCGCCTTGAAGTAACCTTTGCAGACAGCTGGCCCATAAACTGCTTCCCTGTCTTTCATCCTGCTTTCGATCTGTGGGCTGAGATGTAAACAGCATCTTCTCTGTCTCTGTCTCTCTGTCTCTGTCTCTATCTCTCTCTGTCTCTGTCTGTCTGTCTCTCTGTCTCTGTCTTTGTCTCTCTGTCTCTCGCTCTCTCTGTCTCTCTCTGTCTCTCTGTCTCTCTGTCTCTGTCTGTCTGTCTCTGTCTCTCTGTGTTTGTCTTTGTCTCTCTGTCTCTCTCTTTCTGTCTCTCTCTGTCTTTATCTGTCTCTCTCTCTCTGCCTCTCTTTCTAGCTCTCTCTCTCTCTCTCTCTCTCTCTCTCTCTCTCTCTCTCTCTCTCTCTCTCTCTCTCTCTCTCTCTAACGTCTTTTCACTCATAGAGATATTAGACGATTGTTTGTCTGTCTGTCTGTCTGTCTGTCTGTCTGTCTGTCTGTCTGTCTGTCCTCTCTCTCTCTCTCTCTCTCTCTCTCTCCTCTCTCTCTCTCTCTCTCTCTCTCCTCTCTCTCCTCTCTCTCTCTCTCTCTCTCTCTCTCTCTCTCTCTTGATCAGCAAGCTGTATTCTAATATAAACTGTGTGTCCTTCTATGCTGATCCAATGCACCTGCAGCTATAACACGATGTTTCAACAGTCCTCGTCTCTTTCCAAGGAGCTGCACCTGTTTCAGCGAAAGCTTTGCTCTCCTGCTCCACTTACGAACCCTCTCAGAGCCTGTTTCTCTGTACGATCCCTGTCAGTCCTCTAGTCTGTGTTTCTGGGCCACAAGAGAAGGGTGTAAAAAAGAGGAGAAACAGACCAAAACTGTAACAGATACATGGATGACAGAAGAGGTAGAGAAGAAG
>CM054143.1:60883445-60890945 GCA_028751875.1 Rapana venosa
ATGGTCAAGGAGCAAACTTTCATCCAATGCGCAATCTCATCTCACAGTGATTCCCATGTGGGATGAGTGAGTCGGAGTGCACACTCTGGGTGACCCCTAGGTGTTAGGCTGGGAAAAGCGCAACAACAGGCACAACAACAGCAACAGCAGCAAACAACAACAACAACTACACCAACAACAACAACCAACAACAACAACAATGATGACTTCAATATAATTATGTGCAACAGCATTACGGGCATATTTCAGTCTTTAACGTTTTTCTTTCTTTCCCTTGTGGATTCCTAATCAAGTCTCCCTCTTGTCGATGTTGACAGGTGGTTTTCAAAGTGTGTTCCCAATCCAGTCTCCTTTCCTTGTCTTTATCTGTGTGTCAATAGAAGATTGTGTGTGTGCCTCTCTCTCCCAGGTCGATGTTGGAAATGACTTCAGACTGTCTGATGTTGAGGGTGGACCTGAAACAAATAATGTCTTTTCTTCATTTATTTCTGGGGATTTTGTGGGTTGAATATAGTTTTGTTTTTTTCTCTTGGTTAGAGTTCTTCGGGACCTAGCTCAGTGATCGGAGCACTCGCTTTCCCCCAGCTAAGGTTAATCAGCATCGAGCGTGGTTACCAGATGGATGGGTGACCGTTTGCGAGCCTTGGCTTCAGTACAGTTCCCCCAGTTCACCCAGCTGTAAATGGGTGCCTGCCTCTTTAGGGTCAGAGAAGGTAAAGCAGCGAGGGAGAGGAGATGGGCGCCGCCCTCAATATGCTGGACACTGGAGAAGTTGAGGTCGCTGATGCCTTGCTCCCCCACGACCAAATAGGTTATGGGACACCTTTACCTTTTCAGAGTTCTTTGCGGTTTTTAGCCTTGACATACACCTTTATTGGTTGATACCATAATACATTCACTTCACACATGGATATAAAATTCAGACCAACAAAGTAAAAAGGATCTTTCTCAGAAACATTAGAAACGTAACTACTGTTATAAATTATGTTCCAAAATTTCCAAAATCGCATACACACGGTGACTGGATGTAAAAGAGCGCATGAGTGTTTTACCAATTGTCCTCGAAATAAAAGAATAAAATGAAAGATAATAAAACAAAGAAAATAAATGCGTTCTAAAAGTTCTGACAAAGTCCCAAAGCTCTCGCAAATATACATACGCACACAGCGCATGTACACACAAACGCGTGTGCATGCATGCACACGTATGCGCGCGCACGCACACACACACACACACACACACACACACACACACACACACACATTCCTTGTTCACTTTCCTTTTGATATTGAGAATCCTGTCCATCAGATTGCAGATGTGCAGAATGAGCCTTTAATATCATCGTTGGTGTTTGGTGTGTTTTTTAGAATCGTCAAAAAGGGACAACAACGTGTGTATTTTCTGAGGAAACTGAACTCATTTTTTATAGACAAAAAGAATATTTCCTTGTTTTACAAGTCTTACGTAGATAGTGTTCTAAGTTTTGCTTTCATTTGTTGGTACAATAACCTTAGTGTTAAAAACAAAAATGGCCTGCAGAGAACTGTAAGAATCTGCTCAAAAATAATTGGAGAAGAACAAAGAGATCTCATGTCGTTCTGCAATCAGCAGCTTGTACGCAAAGTCACAGCCATTTAGGCCGATCCCTCCCATGCTTTGTTTCCAGAATTTCAGTTGTTGCCTTCGGAACGCCGTTTTCAGTGTCCCATCAGCAAAACAAACAGAAAAAGAATTTTTTTGTGGCAGTAAGCATTCGAATTCTGAATTCACAATGATGTTGACTACCTAGTTTTTACATTTCTCTGAATTACTTGCCTGATTGTCATTGTTATGAGTGTAGTCAATACATGTGTGTGTGTTATTTTATTTATTTTTATTTTATTCTTTTATATCGATGATAATGGAATAAGCACGTGTGTGCTTTTTACATCCAGTCCCCGTGTTTGTGTATGTGAAATAAGTCTGTCTTCTAGTCAATGGTCTTTAAAACATGTGTGTGGGTGTGTTCGCGCACGCTCGCACGTGCGTGTGTACGTGTTACGTATGTGCGTGCGTAAATAATAAGTTTTTGTCTTCTAGTCAATAGTTTTTTTATAACATTGTGTTCCCAATTGGTGTGTGTGTATGCGTGCGTGTGTGTGTGCGTGTGTGTGTGTGTGTTTTGTTTTGTTTTGTTTTGTTTTTGTTTAATGTCCATTCACTACTTGGTGATAAGACACACCCGCATTCAAACCAACATCTCTCTCTCTCTCTCTCTCTCTCTCTCTCTCTCCTCTCTCTCTCTCTCTCTCTCTCTCTCTCTCTCTCTCTCTCTCTCTCTCTCTCTCTCTCTCTCCCCTAATAATTATATGTGTATTTATATTCTCACAACTATCTACAGTAGTGGTCTTACTGGGGAAGAATAATAAACCTCAGCAACTGATGTTATGAACTGCTGAGAGTCATATAAAACCTCTTGAACAGTGGAATATTTTTTAATGAAATATCTATTCCTCTCCTTTAAACAGTCAGTTAGGATTGGGCAATCAAACATAAATGGTGGATTGAAAGAGATTGGAACAGCAACATGTCACATTTTTAGAAATATTTGGTGTTCCATGCATTTAGTCTCATTATATATTAAAATTTCTACTTTCCGTGAGCAAGAAATGTTTTCAGAGTGTGTTTTCTCCATTTTAGAATGTATACAATTCATCATTTAGCATTAATATCATGCGAGGACAATGCGAGATTGGAACCAAACGTTTCAATGTTTGCAATCCGAGGCAGCTTGTTTTGCTAAAGAATCAACCAACTCATCCAATAGATTCCACAGTGAGAAGGGACCCAGCAGAAAGTTATTTGTATGCCTCTGCTTGCAATACAATGTATCAAGAATTTAATCTCAAATACAATATCTTTCCTTATGTTCCCCTGCCAGTGCTTTAGTGCCATCAATACTGCTTTTGAGTCAACGCAAAAAAGAATGTGGCGAGTGTCAAGCGCAGTATTTGACAAAAAATTCAAGGCCATAAGGATTGCAAACAATTCACACGTAAAAATAGAAAAATGTTTTCCTAAATGAAATATTTTTGTACTTTAAAAACAGGAATCACAAATGCTGCCTCCATTTCTTCCTGATTCCAGAACAGATCCATCAGTATACACTTTTAAATGATTAGAATAATTACTTTCAATGTGACTTTTTACATCAACGGTGAGCAAATTTTTGATCTCATTCTTTTTGACATCCGTGAAGTCAGTGTCAAAGTTAGCCGATATATGTTCCCAAGGAGGCATTTGAGGAACCATCGGAAAAATTGGAATTGTTGTTAGGTCAATACCAATGTCTTTCATTAATGAATCTGTATAATTTTTAATTGGCAGGAGAAATGAAACATTGCTTGCTCGTTTTGGATAGTCATGTGCTTGATTCATAAAAAATTCATCTTTTACTGAATTTGAACAGAGAGACTTCGAATCATATACTTTGATACAGCCAATCTTCGTTGTTCAGAAAGAGAGAGTAAATGTGCTTCTTTATAAGTATTATTTATGTTAGCATGTACTGGAACACCAAGTGCTATTTTATGGCTTTACTGTCTAAACTTTGTAATTTTTTAAGTAGGTAATCTGCAGCAGAAAAATAAACTCTGTCCATAGATTAATTTTGAGCGTACTAAAGATTGAGCCAAATGTATCAGTGTCTTGGTATCTTGGCTCCATGCCTGAAAAGTTATTATTTTTAAAAAGTTTAGTCTTTTTCTAGCCTCAGATATTAACTGGTTAATGTGCATCTTCCAGCTCAGCTTTCTAGTTAAAATTACACCTAAGAATTTGACATCTGGTTTATACTTAAGCATTGTTCCTTCTAATTTCAGTATTGGTAATTTTGATGGGTTTTCACCATTATTAAAAAGCACCAGACATGTTTTTTCTGCAGATAATTCTAACTTATTCTCATTCATAAAGCTACAGAATTATTTAGCTCATCTTGATATAAATTTTTCAACATGATTGATAACTCTTTTTGTCGTGTTTTTTCCGAACTGAAGTATTTATTCCATATAGCGATATCATCAGCATACTGAACAACTTGTGTATCAGTTGACAAACAACTAGGAAGGTCATGTACAAGAATAGAGAACAAAATGGGGCAAGCACTGATCCCTGCGGAATACCAAATCAATAGACTTAAACGATGAGTAGACTGAACCCAGTTTTAGTACAAATTGATCTATCATATACAAATTGTTTAAGATATTTATATAACATTCCATTGATACCATGTTTTTCAATTTATGCAACATTTTTTCATGACAGACTCTATCATAAAGCTTTCTTCACGTCAAAGAATGTGGCTAATACGCTTTTTCTTCTGGAAAATTGTTTTTTAATTTGATGGGTTAATTTAACTAAGTGATCAAAGTACATCTTCCCTTTCTAAAGCCAGCCTGATTGGTTGGATAACATTATTCTTTTCACAATAATGAAACAGACGCTTATGTAAATTTTTTTCCATCACTTTACCCACATGGAAGTAAGAGCAATTGGTCTATAACTATCTACTGATGACCGCATCTTACCTTTCTTAAGGATTGGAACTACTATCGACTGCCTCCAGATATTAGGAAGAGTGCCATTTATCCAACATTTTTGGAAAAATAAAAAAGTAGCCTTTTCCATTTTAAAGGCAATATGGGTCAACATTTGATAAGATATACCATCGGGACCAACTGCTGTCTTGTTTTGTAAAAACGAATCTAACGTTTCAATAAATTCGTCATATTGAAAGGGAGCATTCAAATAATCGGCATTATACGATGATGGATTTTCTGATTTATTTAGTTTTTCTGATGAGTCATTACTTTTGAAGTCCGACTGCAACTTTAGGGATTAACTATTTTTTGAAAACATTGTGACAAAGGCTTCTGCTTTTTCAACTGTGCTTGGAAATCTATTATTTTCAAACTTGATTGGATATGATGGTAGTTGAAATCCATTTTTCATTTCAGTAACTTTCTTCCAAACTTATGTAAGTCCTTGGATTCTGATACTTCATTTATAACAAAATTCTGTCCAATACTTGTTTTTCGCCTGAGCAATTACTTTTTTACAATGACATTTAGCACATTTCATACCAATAAAGTTTTCTTCTGATTGATCTTTTAACCATGCTTTGTACTGTTCCTGTTTATATTTTACTGCTTCTTCACATGCTTTAGTCCACCATCTATTGCCTGATCGCTTTCCATTCTTGCTGGTTTTGCGTTTGGGGATGGAAAACTCAGCTGCAAGCATGAGCTTTGCCACAAAATTTGAATATAATTTATCAGCATCATCCTCTGCAATCGTTTCAATATCAATAGCTTGCAGAAATGATTGAAAAGTACTCCAGTTAGCCAGTTTGTATATAAATTGGGGGATTTTATCTTCTATATGTGGTAGATCCGATGTGGCAAGGTCCTCAAATGACAATGCAATAGGAAAATGATCACTTTCCGAGACAATCTTCTTCAACATTCCCAGGTGCAATTTAATTGCTAACCCTGGAGATATCATAGCTAAATCAATGGCACTAGGGTTTTATGAGTAGGAACATCAGGTATTCTGGTTACTCTGCCATCATTTAATAAGCAAAGCTTTTGAATCTACAATGTTTTCTAACTAAAACGATTGCTGGTGATGGTAGAACAACCCAGAATCCCAAAAAGGAGCATGAGAATTGAAATCTCCCACAATGATCAATTTACGTTTGTGAAGTCTGTATTTTTAACCAGTCATGTTGTCATTTTTGGACCTTGAGGTAAATATACAGAAACTACATTTAATATTTCATCTTTGTTAATTTTAACTGTCACACCTGTATGATAAATATATGCTGTACTTTGCACTATAGAGATATAACTATTTTTTCATAATCTAAACCCTGCCTGACATATATAGCAGATTTACTTTAGAATATTGTCACAATCACACAATGGTGGGTAATAATAATTTGCCAATTTAGGCATTTTTCCTTTCTCTACATTCAAAGACTGGAGTGCTAATATAGCATAATTATCAGTTGTTAAAAATTGAGTAAAGCCCAACAGATTGGTGGCTATGCTCCTAGAGTTCCACTGCAAAATTTTAACACCTTTAGAAAATGTAATGTCATGTTCAAGCTTGACTTCAATGTTGTAAATGTTTGTTTTGTTATACATGTATACAATATTTGTAGTCAAATGGTTTTAGTCGACAATACGTTACTCATGTGAAAAACACACTCACACATACACAAAAGATAAAATGACAGGTAAGGTGGGGTGGGTAAAAAATCCAACACTGTCCAGTGATGCAGACACTGTAGAAAATAATGGAGAGTCCATGGTGAAAGAATGCGGTGGATGGAGAGATCCTGATCTGAAAAGAAATGTAATGTTATATATGGAAGTGAATCTGAGTAAACATCCATGCATGAGTGCGTGCATGTGTGCATGAGTGTGAACTGTCTGAAAAAGCAATCGGGTTATTAATGACAGAACGCCCGTGGAGGGGGCAGAGGATACAGCGCAGGTGGCAGCGAGTGACAAGGTCAGCCAGTCCATGGGTTGCCTTGGAAAGGACGGCCTGTGTTGCTGGCGCTGAAACCCCCGCGTCTCTGTCGTCTTCGTGGTCGTTCCCAGAACAGCTGACAAAGGTGGCGGCCCAAGACTCCTGCAACGTTGCCAGCACCATAGTTGTTTAAGTGAATATCATCTTGAAGATGTTTGAACGGATGAATATTCTCGTATGCAAGGTGGGAAACGTTGCTGATATTTTCGTTGATGATTTCCGAGTAAGCGTGAGCGTTGTACACGGCCCGTCTTGCTTCTAGATGTTGCTGTTTCACTGGGGTCGCCCTGCTGCATACCACATGCGCTTTGGGGAAGGTTTTCTGAACGGCCTTTACAGCCGCTGTCATGGCTTTTTCCACATGCTGCAGGATCCTTCCCTTTGATGTCGTTGATGCCCGTATGCAGCACGACACAGTCTGGGCAGGTTCTAGCTCCTGGCTAGCTGCTTCCGCCACTTTCTTGACATTGTCGATGGAGTAAGCTTTTCTCTTTGCCACCTGAAGGCCATAGGACAGAGCTAAACGTGATGGATTTATTTTGTTCAGCGTGAAGTCATGCAAAATGAGTACACGCGGCATGTCTGAGTCAGTCCCTTTGATCTGAATGGGCGACTCATTGGAAGACCCTTTCCTCTGTTCCTCATTTTGCGTCATTCCTTGTATTACGCCATTAACCTTGACGTCATTTCTTGAGTCTAGTTTTGCTTTTATTAATTTTGTGTGTGTGCGTGCGTGCGTGCGTGTGTGTGTGTGTGTGTGTGTGTGTTCATGACATTTTTATTTGAAGTCATTTTGGAATGTTTTAACCAATATGAAATTAGCTTTTTTGTGTCTTTTGAGATAATGATGCGTTTCAATCTGCCTGTCAGTATTGCAATTGCCCTTCATGGGATGATTAGAGTGTTTTTGACTTGACTTGACTT
>CM054143.1:60908445-60931942 GCA_028751875.1 Rapana venosa
GATGGAGTCGGAGCCAGTGTTCCCTCCAGGGTAACATCCTTGAGATGACAGTTCGGCGGAGACACGAGTTGCTGCCCTCATATGAATGTTGGGTCAACGGGGTCAGATGCTCAGACCATTAGGTTACTCACCCCCACTGACACCCCCCCCCCCCCCCCCACACACACACACACACACACACCCCTGCCTCTATATATGATCCATACAAGTGGATGATTAGGTATGATAAGCTTTTTTTTGTCTCCCTTAAACTGCTGTGCGTTAATTACCCATTTTTGTGGTGGTTTATTGTACGTACATTTGATGATTAGGTATGGTGGGGGTTTTATTTTTTTGTATATCTTACTTAAACTGCTGTGCTTTATTACACATTTTTTCATGTTTGTTTTATACGTATTTCTGTGACTGCTTCTGTTGGGGTTTTTTCCCATTTTTTAACAACTCACCCAATTATACAATGGGACGGGATAGCCTAGTGGTTAGAACATTGCGCTCGCAATCTGACGACCCGGGTTCCATTCCCGTTCAAGGGGATATTTTCCCCTGGAGTTAACATCAGTGCAGACTCTACTCTCCCCAAAAGTCCTTCGGGTGAGACTATAAACCGAGGCCCCGTGAGTGAACGCACGCAGAGCATCTTGCGCACACGTTAAATCCTGTTCCGCTTTTCGTAAGAGTATAGGTCATTGCGTGCCGGTGGGAACAGATGACAGAATTTACAAAATCGAATCCACACGGAGACTGGATGTAAAAAAGCACGTAAGTGCTTATTTTTTTTTCATCGATATAAAGGAAATTTTACAAATTTAATGTACAGATCATGTGTAGGGCAGGGAGGGATGGGAGGGGGTGAGTAACCTGGTGGTTTGAGCATGTGAACCGTGACCTGACAATTATCATTCCAGGTCAAAACAAGGTATGGTATTTTTGTCGGTACTGTTTTGTGCTGACAGCCAGGTAGTAAGACTGTACACACTATGATGGGCACGGGGTTGTCTGGCGCTGCGTGCCTATTGTGAACTGTTATTTGCCTGTATGGAATTTGATATGCTTTGCCTTCACTCTGGGGTGCTGGTATGCTTTCTGCTGTGTGGGGATACTTAAGTGGTGTGACTGGTGTCCTCGGCACAGCTTGCTCTTTTTGTTTTGGCCTTAGGACGTGTATTTCTTCTTGGTAAGAGTTCCGAGGTTCACCGCTGGTAACAGTTTTGCTAATGCAGCTTTTTTAGCTAAACATTGAGATAGCCGTTTTATGACTTCGTGGATAGAAAAATGGGACATAACATAGTTCTTGTGATATGCGATTTAATGTATTTTTGAGGGATGACAATATTTGATACTTTGCCGAACATTGAGGCGGCCGTATTCCGACCTCGGGGGTAAAAATTGGATACAAAATAATTCTTGTTGTGTGCCCTTTAATGTATTTTGTAGGTTAACGTTATTTGATACCTTTTTTAGGCCGTTAACTTTGGTGAACTTCAAAATTATGCTGATGCGAGTTTTGGAATGTAACAGGATGACAAGCCTTGATAATGGCCACTGCAGTTGTCAGGGTTATAATTATGCGATATGGGGGACAGGATAGCCTAGTGGTTAGAGTGCTGTTCTCGTAGTGTGATGGCCAGGGTTTGAGCCACCACCAAGGCATCCGTTTAAGAAGATGTTTCTCCTTGGAGTTAACCTCAGTACCGACTCCACTCCCCTTGAAGTCCTTCAGATGACACTGCAAACCGAGGTCCTATGCGTGGACGCACGCAGAGCATCTGCCATACACGTTAAAACCCGTTCCGTCTTTTGGAAGAATAGGCCATTTCGGACCAGTAGGAGCACATGACAAAGTGTAAAAAAACCAAAAAAGCACACACGCACACTTACACACAGAACGCATGTACACTGGTGTCATGTTTAGAGACCATCCCTGTAGTTAATGCTGGGGGAACCTAGGAGACCTAGCCGAGGAACAATATATATATCTATATACATGTGCAAAATGAACAAGTAATAAAACTCCCCGTCCTCTATAATAGAATTTCTGTGCTCGTTTCTTCGAGAGCTGACTTGATGATAGAAGCTGGGATGAGTGCTTGCTCTGTCCATTCTGCACTGTGATTTGTCGGGTGTATCCATAGTGCGTATCTAGTAGTGACTACACACTTCCACTGACCCCACAGTTCCAAACTCCGCAACCCCAGATTACGATTTCAGAGCCATCTCCGAATGCACTGATAACATCGTGGACATAATTATGGTCTTCTTCTTCTTCTTCTTCTTCTTCTTCTTCTTCTTCTTTATCTTATCTTCTTCTTATTCTGCTTCGCAATTATTATTATTATTATTCGCAATTCTTCGGAATCTTTACAATTCTTCTTCTTCGCAATTCTTTATAATTCTTTGCAATTCTTCGCAATTCTTTGCAATTCTTCACAATTCTTCTACTTCTTTTTTTTCTTTTATCTTTTCTTCCTCTTCTTATTGTTCTTCTTATTGTTCTTTCTTCGTCTGCTTCTTCTTCTTCTTCTTCTTCTTCTTCTTCTTCTTCTTCTTTCTTCTTCTTCTTCTTCTTCTTCTACTTCTTCTTCTTCTTCTTCTTGGCAATTCTTCTTCTTCTTCTCTTATTCGTCTTCTTCGTAGTCGTTGTCGTCGTCATTGAACGCTCAGACAGCAACTGTTGTCTGTGATGTCAGCGAAAATGCGTTGCGCTGCTCTTAAACACTCGACAAGTCAGGTCCAGCATGTCTAGCTTCGAAATGGGAAAGAATTGTTGTCTTCTAAGTCTTTTTTGGAAAAAAAAGGCAGGAATTTTGAAAAGTCCATTTTATCATTAAAATGTATTTGCATGGCATATTAAAACAGCGCGTGCGCGCGCGCGCGCGTGTGTGTGTGTGTGTGTGTGTGTGTGTGTGTGTGTGTGTGTGTGTGTGTGTGTGTGTGTGTGTGTGTGTGTGTGTGTGTGTGTGTGTGTGTGTGTGTGTGTGTGTGTACGTGCGCGCGCGCGCGTGTGTGTGTGTGTAAGAGAATGGTGCAAACCTTAGTTCTGCCTTCACAATCATTGTTGTCATCTTTTAGCTGACCGTTTTAAGAGAGTTAACAAATACTGAAACTCGCTGATTTTTCAGATGCTGTTTTGAGATTTTGCGTAGGCCGCCGTTTTTGCCAACCATGAAGGTAGCCGCATTCCGACTTCGGGGATGTATGCTGAGCACGTTCGTGTTTCCCTATCCCCCTGTATTCCGACATGAATCATGGGATCTTTAATATGCATATTTGATATCCTCTGCATGTGTGTTTCCATGAAGAAAAATGAAGGCGCTGGCAGGTCTGCACTTGGAGTTGACCAAGAAGATCGTAAAAATCCCCAACCCTCAAGTTTACCAGACGCTGCCGAGATTTGAACCCGCAACTTCATAGACCTATGGGATTGAAGTCAAACGGCTGTGGCACCCGTCTTCAGATGCTTTAATTGTAGCAGTCAGTCACACAGGCAGTTAGTTGATCCTTCTCAGTGTATAAATTGCATTCAGCCCATTTCTCACATTGCCCCAAGCCACACACAGGATCGAACAACGCTGGGTAAATGACACACACAAAAGCAAATCAAGGGAGTTGAATACTGACCTGATTTCTAGGTGATACTTATCTGTCGATGGGCGTTAGGGTTCCTGGCTCTCTCTCTCTCTCTCTCCTCTCTTCTCTCTCCTCTCCTCTCTCTCTCCTCTCTCTCTCTCTCTCTCTCTCTCTCTCTCTCTCTCTCTCTCTCTCCTCTCTCTCTCTCTCTCTCTCTCTCTCTCTCTCTCTCTCTCTTTCTCACTCTCTCTCTCTCTCTCTCTGTCTCTCTCTGTCTCTCTCTGTCTCTCTCTCTCTGTCTCTCTGTCTCTCTCTCTCTCTCTCTGTCTCTCTCTCTTCTCTCTATCTCTGTCTATCTCTGTCTCTCTCTCTCTCTCTCTCTCCTCTCTCTCCTGTCTGTCTCTCTCTCATACAACAGGCTAGGCTGTGGGGATCAGGGGAAGATGTCTCATTGCCTGCTTTCCGCTTCTCCCCAGGCGGAATCATAAACTGTCTGGACTGTCGGCAGCTCCAGCCCTCTGTGTGTGTGTGTGTGTGTATCCCGACACTGGGGCTGCAGAGAGCTCTGCTCTGGTTCAATCCTGCATTGCTCTGCCAATCTTCGATCTGACCCAGACGTACTTTTCCGGACGTATCTCAACTGTATGTACCCTTCAGCTGTACGGAATTGCTTCCCCTTCATTTCTGTATTGTCTGTTCACAGCTTCCAGTATTAGCTTTTGTTTTTCACGTACTGTCGTCTGGTTTTCCTTGGAACAGACAGCAGACGGTAAAACAGACATGCTTATGAACTGTTTATTCAAGAATGAACACTAAATCTACGATGGCTTTTTTCTTGTTCGTATCAAATTTGCAATGCTTTTAAAGAATAATGTTCACCACAAATTCCAGTGGGATGCATGAGCTCTTTACTAATGATTCCAGCAGTTCTTGTTTTATTGTTTTTTTCTTGCAAAAGTTTATCAGCTTTTCTCTAGTGTTTTTTTAATGTCCAAGTCAAGATTATTTCTTTTCCACAAGGAAGAAAATGTTTCTTCCTTTTTCAGAATTACTCAGGATGAGAGATGGACAGAACTTCAAGGGCAGAATCATCACAATATTTAATCAATGGTGTAATATCAGAACCAGTGCATTCATTAATATTATCATAGAATAGAAATGATAGGAGATAGAACGGTGCTTTGAGGAGAGCCAGTAGACATTGACTGACCAGTAAACCAGATGAGTACACTTATACTGTCTGTGATAATATTTCTCATTGTAAAAGTATGTTTTGTCCCAACAAAAAAGTCTCAAACTGTTTGCAAATTACAGGCGTTAGTATAAAAAGAATGCCCCAAAAGGAGGGGGGAAAGCAAGTTTTCTGTTGGATGATGGGAAAGTTCAGAACAGACTTGGGGACATTCACCACAGAAAAACCACCAAGGTCTGTTTGGAAGAAATGAACATGAAAAGTGATCAAAGCTGATAAGCCAAAAACATACCCCCAGGCTGAAAAACACAGTAGTTATTTAGACAGGCAGCATTGGTGACTTAGCAAAACGCTTCTGGGCAGATATTTGACTTTAAACCCAAAACCAAACAAGCCGTCCCTGTCCTTTTTTCACAGCGGTAAAAAACAGGATCAGAAATCATCTTCCTTGAATTACCCCCAATGAGCAGCTCCCCTTTTTGAGTATGCCCTAGTGTTTTCGGGGTATTATTATTCTTCCTTTTGGGGTGTGTGTGTGTTGTGTGTGTGTGTGTGTGTGGTGTGTGTGTGGTGTTGGTGTGTGTGTGGTTTGTGGTGTGTGTGTGTTGGGGGTTCGCAGATTGAATCTTGTCATGTGGAGGTGTTGTTTGGCCCCGGGACAAACGTGGATTTTGTGTTTTGCTGTAAGCTCTGGATGACACGGTTTGCCATTAATTTTCTTCTTTTATCCTTTATGTTTCAACCTCTGCTCGTATCCAACATAAATTCTTTTTTTGGGAAACCCAAAAAAAGAATCCCCTGATTTTTTCAAAATATACTTACGCCCAAAAATTGCATGGGGTGGGGACAGGATAGCTCTACAGAGTGGCGGGTTTATGCTTGTTTGTTGTTTATTTATGATTTTATTTATTATTTTATATCGAGGATAATGGAATAACCTATTGCGTTTTTTACATCAGTCCCCGGGGTTTATGCGGTTTTGAAAATTTTTCATCTATTCCCCCCGGGCCACACGGGGCCTACTCTTTCGAAAAGGGGAAAGGATTTAATGGTGCACAAGTGTTCTGCAGCGTTCGCACACGGGCCCGGGTTTTTAGTCTCACTGTGTGTGTTTCTCTGTGTGTTTCTGTGCTGTGTGTATTTTTTGTTGTGTTTCGGTTTAGAGTTTTCGCGGGGAGGCAACAACCCATGGGAAACTTTTGGGGCCCGATCCCCAAAACTCAAAAGCCCAACGAACCAGCCCTTTTTCTGCTCCGCTGCCACCTCTCCAAATGACCCCAAGCCTGCATGGGCCCCGTTTTACGCGGGAATAGTGACCAGAAATTTGGGGAAACCCTTTTAAATGACGTCTTCACTGAACGACGTTGGAATCGCTTTGATTTGCCCGCGACCCACAAATTGCGCGCCTCTGCTGTGAATAAGCCTTTGGGTTAACGCGCGCAGCGACTGAAACCAGGTTTAAGCCCGGTTTTAGCCATCCGTAACCCTGTTTAAGGGGAGTTTTCCCTGAAAGTTTAAAAGTCAGGCCGACTCCACTCTCCCCAAAGCCTTGGGTGTGACAAAAAAAAAACAACGACGCTTCGTGTGGAAAAACGCCGGAAAAAATTTTTCGCAACTTGGTAAAACTGTTCCACCTTCGAAAAATAGGCCATTTTGTGCGATGGAAAAGAGGACAGAGTTTTAAAAACTGAAGCAGGGAAAACTGGTGAAAAAGAGGGGCCTGGGTGCTTCTTCCATGATGCTCGAAATAAAAGAATGAAAAAAGAATCCACGGATAGAACAGTCCATTATGCCCTGAGCTCAAAGCGTTTACCTCACCACCACCACCACCCACCCCCTCCCCCATGGCCATTTGAATGCTTCCACAATTCAATTTACAATAGTTTATTCCCATTAACTCTTTTGAGCTATAGAGAAACACAAAGTATACATATCAATAAATGAATGAGGGGTGTCAAGAGAAAGAACAAAACACAAGTACACGAAATACAATAATAATAAAAAAGGAAGTAGACATTGTTATACATTGTTAGGGTTGATGCATATAGATGGGAAATTACTCCTGTACTTTCAGGAAATGTACAGGTATCTGAAGTGATAAAAAGAGAGACTAACAACAAACTTGACATAACTGATAGGAGAAATAGGCCAATAACTGAGCAAGACATCCTCATTATGGATCAGGCTATTAAAAAATTTAAAAAAACAAAAGCAGAACATTAAGAATAATATAATCAATCAAAATAGATTATTGACGCTTTCAGCAATCTTTGAAAGATAAGAGTTGTATCCCTTTTGCATGACCGCGAAATCGGTTCACAATTTCACAACGTTTTGTTTGTTCTCGTTAAATCTTTTGAGTTATATAGAAACAAAAACTAAACGCTACATAATCAGCATATTAATGATGGTATCAAGAGAAATCTGACTGCAGATTTGGAGAGAAGAGTACAGGCAGTGGAGATGAGATGCTTTCGGAGACTCCTTGGCATCTCCTACAAAGACCACATAAGCAACGAAAGCGTGCATAACAGAATCCAGCAAACCATTGGACCCTATGAGAACCTTCTAACGATCGTGAAAAAGCGTAAACTTAAGTGGTATGGGCATGTCACAAGATCCCAAGGAATTACAAAGACAGTTTTGCAAGGCACTGTCCAAGGAGGAAGAAGAGGAGGCAGACCAAGGAAGAGCTGGGAGGATAACATCAGTGAATGGACAGGCCTAGAACTCAACAAAACCCTGAGAAAGGCAGAACAGAGAGAAGAATGGAGGGAACTGGTTGCTGAGTCTTTGAGGGTGCCCCCACGGTCGTCAGACTACGGGACAGATAGATAGATAGATAGATCAAGAGAAAGAGCAAGACGTAAGTGTTCAAAAGACAGTAATAATGACAATGAATTAGACATGGTATATATACACTGTTGGGGCTGATGCACCCGATAATTATAGGTTGCATATTACTAAATGTACCTGCAAGAAGTAGCCAGTTATCTGGAGTGATAAAAGGGAGAACAACAAAAGTTAGGCTACATATAGCGCTATATAAGTTCCATGTAGTATTATTATTATTATTATATGATAGGATAGGATAAATGAACCAGTAACTGGAAAAGATATCATCATCATGGATCAGGATTAGAGGGGGGGGGGCAAATTAAACAAATAAATCCCAACCATTCAACAAAAAGGGAAAAACAACAAAAAATAAAAGAAAAGAAAACAAAGGATACTAATATTCTCTCTGTGTGTGTCTCTCTCTCGCACACATACGCACACACACACACCCACGCGCACACACTACATGTGTACAAGTCAGACTAGAGGTGGGATAAGTCGCCCTTCAGTAGAAAATGCACAGGGACATAGAGCAATGAATAAGAGCAGAATGTATATACATATATACATACATGGTTATGGCCGTTATGCAAGTATATGAACAATGATTCATAATAATAATAATGTATGGAATTTATATAGCGCTGAATCTTGTAAAGCAACAAATCAAAGCAGGGAAATATCTGTAGTCCTTGTTTGACGAATTGTGCAAAATTCAGTATTTTTTTGTGTGTTACCCATTTTCATCAGTGATTCATATTTAAATAAAACTTAGGGCGATTTGTGTAATTCCTGGGCAAGTACTGGTTGCCTAAGTTCTGCCTGCAGTGCTGGGCATTCCATGACAAAGAGATATTCATCACCTAGACGATTCATATCACACAGAGTACAGGGTCTTTCATCATGTGGTAAATTTACATGGCCCTCCTTTCTCTACTGGTAGTTTAGGGTTGCTAGTTCTGATTGTTAACATGGACAGGCTGCAGTAGCACAGTGGCAGGCTGTCTAGATGCTGTTCAAAGGATGTTTGGTGCTTATAAAGAGTGCTAGTGTAGTTGTTGTTGGCCTTCTTGCAGTCTTGACAGTTTTCTTCACATTTTTGCATATAACTAACTTTCTTTATCTACGACAGGTTGTTTGTCAACCAAGCTGTAGACACCGACTGTGGATAATACCATACAAAGGATATTCCGTTTTCATCAAGTATTTGTTTAATTGTGCATAGCCAATCGTTTATATGATTTGAAAATTGAAGCATTCTGTCAGCGTCTGAAGCATACAACGATGAGTATTTTTTACTTGGATTGAATGACAATGTGTGCCAAAATTTTACCATATGGCTGCATATATGTGTATAAACACAGGAAAACGACCTGTTTCGCCATATAAAAAAGCAGTTAGGAGTACTCTTTCTTTAATGGTAAGATGTATCTGAAGTATTAGTATTGCAGGTGTAATGGTTCAGCTGTAGATGTCAGCACGGCTGTTACCCCAGACCTCACAGCCCTATGTATGTCAGTACTGGCAACACTAGTGAGTTATACTAGTCAAGCTGACAGGATATTGGGAGCTGAAGCTGTCTGCTTTTTCTTCATAGCGCCAGCATTGCTCGTCTAGCCTGGTCTTTTAATTGTTTAACGGCTACAATGAACTTTCCTTTGAAATTAAAGGTCAGTCCCACTGATCGTGACGGGAGGTAACCCTTTCAAATAACTCATTTGAGCTTAGCTCCCTTTACAGAAAATAACAGGGCTAAAAGGGCTTTTTCAAAAGTCACTTCTTAATCAGTAGTTCACGTTTTCCCAATCATCCGAAAAAAGAAGTAGGTGTCGCTTTTTTTTTATTATTATTATTATCATTCTTTAGAATTTACTGGTGAGAAATAGAAATTTGGAATGTTGGTAACTTGCAGTGGTATGTTATATGTTTCACAAGTGTGTGTGTGTGTGTGTGTGTGTGTGTGTGTGTGTGTGTGTGTGTGTGTGTGTGTGTGTGAGTGTGTGTGTGTGGTGTGTGTGTGTGTGTGTGCGCGCGTGTGGTGTGTGTATGGTGTGTGTGTGTAGCTTATATAGTATGCTTATATACATATATATAATTTATGTGTGTGTGTGTGTGTGTGTGTGTGCGCGCGCGCGTATTGGGTGTGGGTGTAGTCTATATAGTATATTTATATATATATTGTGTGTGTGTGCGCTGCGCGCGTTATGGGTGTGGGTGTAGTCATATATAAGTATATTTATATATATATTGTGTGTGTGTGCGCACGCGCGCGCGCGCGCGCGCGTGTGTGTGTGTGTGTAGTCTATATAGTATACTTATATATATATATATATTGTGTGTGGCGCGCGCGCGCGCGTGCGTGCGTGTGTGTGTGTGTGTGTGTGTGTGTGTGTGTGTGTGTGTGTGTGTGTGTGTGTGTGTGTGTGTGTGTGTGGTGTGTGTGTGTGTGTGTGTGTGTGTGTGTGTGTGGTGTGACTGGCACACTTCAGTCTGGATGTAAAAAAGCGCATAAGTGCTTATTCCATTATCCTCGATATAAAATAATAAAATACATAAATAAATAAATAAATCGTAAGACTATGGGTGTGGCTGGCCAGTCCGACACGGGAATGACAGACAGTCCCTATGGCAGAGGGCACAGATGAAGTCTGACAATGCTGGTCTGTCTGTCTGCCTGCAGCCTTTCTTCTCCTTCTCTTTGCCTCGAGCTGCTGAGCAAGTGTCTCTTCAAAGAGACCTTTCTGCACAGTCGGTCTCCAGGCTGACCGTTCGAGGGCTGTTGCTTCCCAGTTGTTCTGATCAATGTTCAGGGCTTTTAAGTCCTCCTTGTACACATCTTTTAAATCAATCGCAGCTGTGATCTGCCTGTGGAACGTTTTCCCTGCACAAGTTCTTCATTGAGGTCTTAAGGGATCTGTCCATCGTCCATGCGCACGACCTGGCCTAGCCAGCGCATACGTCTCTGTTTCAGCAGCGTGTACATGCTGGTGCATCCAGCTCTTTCCAGGACAGTGTTGTTTGGGACCTTGTCCTGCCAGGGGTGTTCATGATGCGTGGGAGGCTACGCATATGAATAGCATTGAGTTTTCGCTTTTGTCGGGGACGCAAAGTCCAGGTATGTATGTATATAATTATGTGTGTAACTGTGTATGTATGTTTGTATGTTTGATGCATGTATGTATGTATGTATGTATGTTTGTTTGTATGTTTGTATATAACTATGTACGTAACTATGTATGTAACTATGTGTGTAACTATGTATCTACATATGTATGTGTATATATATATATATTTGTTTCTTTCTTTTCGTTCCTGGGCTAGAGCTCCAAGGTTCACCTATGGTGACATGTTGCGTATGCGACCGTTTTTCGACTTCGTGGGCCCACAAGTATACAACTGCAGCATTACATTCATCAGTAGAACGGTACAAAGGCCAACAACGGTACACTCTAGAAGTGTGGCCACACCACAGAACTATGATGGATACGCAGAACGTAATTTACTGACAAAGTAAATGTCCTTCTACAAGCGTGACCAGGTCCTTCATCATGGAGAGGAGACAGGGAGGAGGGGGAGGGACTGGGGTGATGCTTCCTGTGAACACAATAATGGACTCCCACACCAATTTGTTTTGGTGGTGGTGGTTGTTTTTGCTGGTGCTTTTGATGATGGTGGTGGTGGTGGTGGGTGGTTTGCTGTTGCTTTTGGGGGTGGAGGCGATAGGTGTCGTGATGGTGGTTTTTTGTTGCTTTTGGTGGTGGTGGTGGGGGGGGGATGTTTTCAGTCGTGGTGGTGGTGGTGAGTTTTTTGTTGTGCGTGGTGGTGGTGGTGGTGGTGGTGGTGGTGGTGGTGGTGGTGGTGGTTTGTTTTTCATTCGCAATTCTTTTTTTTTCTTTATTTGATGGATTTGAATCTTCAAAAACAATTAATTCGGGAAAGATTTACAGTTTTTTTTAAAAAAATTTTTAAACCCCATTCTGATTTTTTAAAAAAACTGGCCTCGTTTGTTTTAACTCGAAAAGCTAGCGATTCTCCCCCCCCCCCTCTCTCTCTTCTCTCTCTCTCTCTCCTCTCTCCCCTCTCTCCCCCTCTCTCTCCCCTTCTCTCTTCTCTCTCTCTCCTCTCTCTCACTCTCTCTCTCTTCTCTTCTCTCTCTCTCTCCTCATTCATACTTATCTGTAAGCCTTGGGAATAAACATTAACAATCAATGAATCAATCTTTCTGTGATGAAAAAAAATGTATGTTAATGCTTATCTGTCTCCCTTGGAACTAAAGATTCTCAATCAATCAATCAATTTCTCTGGTTGTGTGGAGTTAGCGGTGGGAAGGGTAACCTGGTGGTTTCAATGATGCATTCGTGATCTGCTGACCCGGGTTCGATTCTCGTTCAAGAGGACTTTTCCTCTGGAGTTAACGTCAGTGCAGACTCCACTCTCCCCAAAAGTCCTTCGGATGAGACTATAAACCGAGGTCCCGTGTGCGAACGCACGCAGAACATCTTGCGCACACGTTAAAACCCGTTCCACTTTTCGGAAGAGTAGTCCATTGTGCGCCGGTGGGAACGGATGACAAAACTGCATACACATGGGTACTGAATGTAAAAAGGCACATGAGTGCTTATTCCATTATCCTCGAAATAAAAGAATGAATAAATAGATAAATAAATATAATTTCAGACATTTTGACGTCCATCAGAACTGTGGTAACAAAGCTATTGTAGCTGTAAACAGTGTGTGTGTGTTTGTATGTGTGTGTGTGCATGTGTTTGTGTACGTGTGTGTGCATAGTGTGCATGCGCGGTACGTGTGTTGGCTTGTGTGTGTGTGTGTGTGTGTGTTGCGGTGTGCGTGTGTGTGCATGCGCGCGTACGTGTGTGTGTGTGTGTGTGTGTGCATGCGTGCATGCGTTCGTGTGTGTGTATATACACGCGCTCGTGCGAGCGTACGTGCATGTGCACTCGCTCACAAATGTGAATATTTACACACCCATACGTTCACATGCAGTGCACGATGCAAAAGGTTGTGTCTGTCGGTCTGTGTGTCTGTCTGCGTGCCTACTTGCCAGCTTAAGTACCGTTGCATACTCATGAGCCCCGTTCTTTACAGAAAAAAGGTTTGGGAAGAGAAACATTGATTTTTTTTTTTTGCCCTGGACCATCTCGACCCAATAAAGCAACACGGAGGTGAGAGAGAGAGAAACAGGGAGGGGGGTGGGGGGATATAGCAATAATTAAGATGATTTATTTCCCCCACGATCATTCACTGCTAAAGGACATTGTCATAGTCAAAGGATTCCTATGACAGCTTTATAGGTATCAGTTGTCTCGTTTATGGTGTTGTTTTCCCTTCTCGGGTGCTTTAATCACACACATACACATACACGCCCGTGCGCGTGCACGCACGCACACACCCGCACACATACACGCGCGCCTTTAGGTAAATTCTGCTTTTAAAAAAATAATAATTAAAAGCAAACCACACGAAACACTCAGTACATTTTGATGTACATGAGAGAGATACGGAGTTCAGGTAGAAAAGGTATGAGACATTTTGAAGCATAGGAAAGGCGACCTGTTATTAGTTTAAACTGTGCTCAATACTTTAATAGAATGGGATATGAATTTCAGTGATATTTGTCTTATTATACCTTTATACCAATTTGATTTATGTCATAAAAATGCGTGTGCGTGTTATCATTACTGTGTTCAATGTCTTAATAGATCAGAGTATTAATTTCATTGATATTTGTCTTATACGACATGATATAACAATTTGGGCTTATGTCATAAAAATGCGTGCGCGTGTGTGCGAATGTTTCCAATGTGTGTGTGTGTGTGGGGTGTGTGTGTGCGGCTGTGTGTAAGTGCGCGGATGCATGGATTTACTGGTGCGCACATGAGTTAATGTGATTTTACTTTGGTGAGTTTATGACTGGCTGAGGTATTGCTGATTTGTGGGTGTTTTTTATCTTATGATGGGCGCGTGCTGCTGTTCGGATAGTGTGTGGTGGGGGGTTTGTGATATTGTGTTTACATGTTTATTGTTTTATGTATGGCTCGTGACCCACCGGAATTTCTCTGTCTCTGAGATAATACAGTTTTGAATTTGAATTTGAATTTGAATCTATATATTTCACTTAATTTAGATAAAATGAAAGGTATTTGAATATTCATAATAAAAGAAATAGCATACTTATGATAAAAGCAAAAAGTGCTGGATGTAATAGGATTTTTAATAGAAACGAATGGTAATTAGAATAAAAGATACGGGAAAAGTTCAGAATCAATAATATGGGAGGTAATACAACAAAAAGATACAGGAAGTGATAGGTCTAAAAGATAATGGGAGATAACAACTACAAAATACATAAACGGTAATTTAAAAAATAATAATAATAAAAGACATGGGAGATAAGAAGAATATAACAAATGGAAAGGAAACCAGTATCGAGTAACCCAATCAAAGAGTTGTAGTTCCTGTCACAGAAAAAATCAATTTTTTTTTGGTTCCTCAGCTACAACTTCGACATTCACCAATGGTGAGAGTTTGGGGTATGCAGCCGTTTTTGCACCAACATCCAGGTAGCTGCATTTCGCCTTTAGGGATGAATTAGACTTTAAAACAAACAAACAGAACAAAAACAAATAACAAGACAGAGCCCCCAAAAAATGTTTAACTGGCAAGGAAAAACAAAAAAAGAAAGACATAGTTAAGCAGTGACAGAAGAGAGTTAGCAGAGACCTGTACAGAAGATCAGATGTCTGGGGTACGTGAAAGGAAGGAAGGAAGGGAGGGAGGGAGGAAGAAAGGAAGGAAAAAACGAACGAAAGAAAGAACGAAAAACAGAAGGAAGGAAGGAGGAGAGGAGGAGGGAAGGAGGAGGGAAGGAAGGAAGAAAGGAAAAGGAGCTGGCAGAGATGTGTACATATGATCAGATGACCGGTATAAGTGGAAGGAAAGAAGGAAGGAAGAAGGGAAGGAGGTATAGCTGGAGAAGACCTGTGCATGTGATCAGTTAACTGTTATAAGTGGAAGGAAGGAAGGAAGGAAGGAAGAGGTGGCATGTCCTCACACACACACAACTGATGGCCACAACATGTTCCCAGGGACTTACTGTGTGGCAACATCCTCTCCCACACGATTAGCTAGGTTTCTTGCTGCTGCTGCTGCTGCTGCTGCTGCTGCTTCTGCTGCTGCTGCTGCTGCTGTTGCTGCTGCTGCTGCTACTACTGCCGCTGCTGCTACTCCTGCTGGTGCTGCTGCTGCTACTACTACTGCCGCTGCTGCTACTCCTGCTGCTGCTACTCCTGCTGGTGCTGCTGCTGCTACTACTACTGCCGCTGCTGTTACTCCTGCTGGTGCTGCTTCTGCTGGTGCTGCTTCTGCTGGTGCTGCTGCTGCTGCTGCTGTTGCTGCTGCTACTGCTGCTGCTGCTCCTGCTTCTTCTGTTTCTATTGTTGTTGCTGCTCCTGCTGTAATGTTAGAAACTTTTTTGTATCTCAAAGGTGTGTGGAAGTGATAGAAGAGGAAGGCAGTGCACGAAAGTTGTCTTTGTTGCTTCTGATATTCCCAACGGCAGGGCTGCGTCGTATGAAGTGTCATCGCCGGGGCTTTCCCTGCCTTTCTGTGTGTGTGGGGTGGGTGTGGGTGTGTTTGTTGGTTGTGTGTGTGTTTGGGTGGGGTTGTTTTTTTGTTTTTGTTGGGGTGTGTGTGTGTGTGTGTGTGTTGTGTGTTGTGTGTGTGTGTGTGTTTTGTGTGATTCGATTCAAAACCCAGATTCAATTCAGAATATTTTTTTGAAATTTAAGTCATTTTAGACTTTTTGACACAAAAAAAACATCAACAAAAAAATTATCTTTTTTTGGGCCCTTAAAGTGTTTTTCACAAAAAACATGTTGTATTCTATTCTTTTTCTCTTTTTTTTAAAAAACACTATAAATTTTTGATGATATTGCTTGTTTTATATCAACTGTGATTATGTCACTTAATTTATGTACACATTTTTTTGCTTTTTCTTTGTCTTTCTTTTGGGGTTTTTTTAATAAAAATTTTATTTCTGGTTCTCATAAAAAATGCTTTCATAAAGGGAAAATTTAAAAATTCATCTTAAATTTTTTTTTCAGTGTTACATTTTCTGTCTCTCTGGATATTTTTTGGGTTTGGTCTCCTTTCTCTTTCATTAAATTGTGACGCTTTTGCGAAATTTACAAAATGTCTTTCTTTGGTTTTGTTTTTCCCTAGTTTTCTAAGTATGGTTTTCCCAAACTGTATTTTTTTGGTTGCAAAACATAAAATTTTAGTTTTGCAAACTCTTTTTTTTTGGTAGATCCAAAATGTTTTATACATGTCCTCAAGTTTTCTTCTAACGGATTTAAATAACCGATGAACTTAAAAGTGCTTTGGTTCTTCCCGACTTTTTTGAAACCCCAAATTTTGGGGAAAAATATTTTTCACTGGGGTTTATCCATTTTTGTATGTATTTTTCTTTATTTCAAATAATCGTATTATATTCTAATTTTTAAGAGTCTGGTTTTGTTTTTGTCAAAAGAATCCCAAAAAAAATTTTTTCTGGCATATGATTTTAAAGGGGCAGTGGAAAAAACTCCCCAATTCACCCAAAGTGGGTAGTTTCTAATGCTTTTTTATGAACCTATCCCTTTGTTTTCAATAAATTTTTCATGAAAATTTCTACCCAAAATGTTTGGAAAAAGCATGCCTTGAAAAAAGTTTTCAAAAATTTTAAATTCTGTTTTCCCCCCTTAAAACAAAAAGGAAACCAAAATTCTGTCCTTTTTAAATTACGTGGTCAAAAACCATTATTTTATTAGCTTTAAAAATTTTTTTTGTTTCCCCTTTTAAGGGTTATGTTTTTTTCTTTTTTTCCCCAAATGTTTTTTGTTCTTAACCAGGGTTTTTTTAAAAGTGTTTTAAATTTTATGTTTCTTTACATCCCTCCAATTTTAAAAATTGGGGGTTAAGGGGATCCAATAAAGCAAATTTTTTGTTTTTTTTGTTTTTTAAAAATTGCCCCTTTTTGGGGTTTTATTTTGTTTGTTT
Source organism: Rapana venosa (assembly GCA_028751875.1). Taxonomy (NCBI): domain Eukaryota; kingdom Metazoa; phylum Mollusca; class Gastropoda; order Neogastropoda; family Muricidae; genus Rapana; species Rapana venosa. The sequence continues at coordinate 60,925,100 of CM054143.1, forward strand.
TAAAATAAAATTTTGGTTTTTGTTGAATTTTTTATTTTTGTTGATAAACGGAACAATTTTGGTTTTTTTATAATTTTTTACTTTTAATTTTTCTTTCTTCCCCTTTAAAAAATTGAAAATTTGGGGTTTTGGGGGTGTCCCCTTTTTTGACGAAATTACTTTGTTTTTGTTTTTTTTTTATTTTTTTAAAACCCCTTTTTTTGAAAATTAAAATTTTTGATTTATTTTGTTTAATTTTGGAAAAACCCTAATTTTGGTTTTGAAAATTCAAAAAAAGGTAAAACCAGATTGAGTTAAAAAAATTTGTTTTTGGGAAATATGGCCCCTTTTTCTCATCTTTTTGAAAAAACTTGTTTTAAAAAATTAAAGTTTTTAAAATTAAAAATTAAAAACCCTGGTTCCCCCTTTTTACAAAATTTTCCAAAATTTTTTGTGTTTTCCTCGTTTTTTTTTGGGTTTTTTTTTGGGGTTTGTTTTTTTTTATTTCTTTTTTTTTTGGTTTTTTCCCTTTGTTTTTTTTGGGTTTTTTTTTTCCTTTTCGATTTTTTGGGGGTTTGTTTTTGCCCCGGTTTTTTCTTTCTGTTTTTTTTTTGGGGTTTTTTCGTTCCCCCTTTTTATTTTTCCCCTTTTTTAAATTTATTTTGGGTTTGTTTTTCCAAAAAATTTGGAATTTTCCCCCGGGGGAAATTTTAAAAGGGGGGGGGAAAGGGGTTTTTAAAAATTGGGAAATAAAAATTTTTTTTTTTTGGGGAATTTTTTTTGGGGGGGTTTTCCCTGGGGGGGGGTTTTGGAGTTTTGGGGGTTTTTTTAAACTTTTGGGTTGGGAAAATTTTGGGGGGGGTTTTTGGTTTTAAAAGGGGGGTTTTGGGTTTTGGGTTTTCGGGGGGAAATTGGGGGGGGGAAAAAAATTTTTTTTTGGGGGGGGGGTTTTGGGGGTTTTTAAGGTTTATTTGGGGGGGGGGAAGGGGTTTTTTTATTTTTTTAAAAAAAGGGGGGTTTGGGGGGGGGGGGGGAAAATTGGGTTTTGGGGGGGGGGGGGGTTTTTTTTTTTTGCATGGGGGGGGGTTTTTGGGGGCCCCCCCCCTTTTTCTGGTCCCCCCTTTTAAAAGGGGGGGGGGGGGGGGGGGGGGGGGTTTTAAAATGTTTTTTAAAAAAACCCCCCCCCCCCCCCCCCCCCCCCCCCCTTTTTTTTTTTTCCCCGGGGGAGATTTGGGGAAAATTTTTTTTTTTGGTTTTTGGGGGGGTTTTTAAAAAGGGGGGTTTTTTTTAGGGGAAGGGGGTTTGGGGGGTGGTTGGGGGTTTTTGGGGGGGTTTTGGGGGGGGGAAGGGGGGGGGCCTTTGGAAAGGGGGAAAACCCCCCTTTTTGGGGGCGGGGGTTTTGGGGGGGGGGGGCCCATTTGGGGGGTTTTGGGGGTTTTTTTTTCCCCCCTTTTTTGAGGGGGGGGAAAGGGGGTTTTTTTTTGGGGTGGCGCAGGGATTTTTAAAGGGGGGGGGGAAAAAAAGTTTTTATGCTGGGGGGGGTTTTTTTAAAAATTTTTTTTTTTTTAAAAAATTTTATTTTCCGGGGGGGGGTTTTTTTCCAAGGGGGGGGGGAAAAAGTTATTTTGGGGGGGGGTTTTTTTTTTGGGGGAAAAAATTAGGGCTTTTTAAGGGGGAAAGGGAGGAACCCCGGGGGGTTTTTTTTTAAAATTTTTAAGGGGTTTTTTTTGGGGGGGGGTTTTTTTTTTTTGAATAAAAACCCCCCGGGGGGTTTTAAAGGGGGAAAGAAAATTTTGGGATTTTGGGGGGTTTTTTGGGGAAAGGAGGATTTTTTGGGGTGGGGGGGGGGAAAGGGGGGTTGGGGGTTGGGGGTGGTGGGGGGGGGGGGGGGGGGGGGGTGGGGTTTTTGGGGTTTTTTTTTGTTTGACTATATTTTATTTTAAAATTCGGGGGGTTTTTTCCCCTTTAAATTTATTTTGGGGGGTTTTAAGGGGTTTTTGTTTTTTGTTTTTTTTGTCCGTTGTGTTTTTTCCCCCTTTTTTCGGTGCTTTTTTGTGTGTTCCCTTCCCTGTGCTGCCCTTTTTTTTCCCCCCTTTTTTTTTTTGGTTGGTTGCTTGTGTGGGTTTTTCGGGGCCCTTTGGTTTTGGGGTTTTTTTGGGGGGGTTTGGGGGTTTGGCCCCCTCCTTTTTTTTTTTTCCCCCTTTTGTTTTATACCCCTTTTCCCTTGGTTCTTTTTTTTGTACCTTTTTTTTTTGTGATTTTTTGTGGGTTTCCGGGAAACCCCGGGTCGGGCCATTTTTTCATTTGAATTATTTTAAACCGTCTTTTGGTCGTTTTTCTTTCCCCATTTTCCTGTCTCTGTTTTTTCCTTTAAGTCTCCCCCCCAACCCCAATTTCTTCTTTTTGTATTTCAAATTTTTTCCCCGAATTTTGGCCCGGGGGTTTTTTGGTTTTTTGGACTGCCCCAGCCCCCTTTCCCGTGTAGGTTGCCCAAAAACCTATCCCGGCCCTGCTAAGAATTCCCACACCCCTGTGCTGGTGGGATGGGTGGGTGCCCCGGAAAACGGGGCCCCTCTGTTTTTGGGGGTTCGGGTTGGGGTCGATGAAAGAGATATTGTAAAGGGGGAAACCCAATTCCCCCCATCCCAAAAAATTTACATGTGTGTGTGTGGGGGTGGGTGTGTGTGTGTGTTTGTGTGTGTGTTTTGTGTGTGTGTGGGTGTTTTGTGTGTTTTGTGGTTTCGTGGTTGTGTGTGGGGTTGTGTTGTGTTTTTTGTGTGGGTTTTGTGTTTGTTTGGTTTTTATGAGGTTTTGTGTCGGGTTTTGTGTGTGGTTGTGTGTGTGTGTTTGTGGGTGAAAGTGTGTGTTGTGTGTGTGTTTTGGCTGGCCCCTGTTTATGGGGGTGTGGTTTGTGGGGGAGGGGGTCCTTTTTTGGGGGGTCTGTCCGGTAAAGGTCTGTTTTCCATCTGCCCCCTCCCCTTGTGTGTTTTACTTTGTCACTACTGGCCAACTCTTTCTGCCGCTGCCCGCCCCGGGGCCAGTGCGCTGACCGGCCAGCAGCGCTACCCTGTGCGGGAAAGTGGCCGGGTCTGCCCCACCCCCGGTTTGGGGGCAGCTCTGCCCCACGGACATCCTTCACCCCCGTTTGACCCCGGGTCACGCTGCCCGGGGATACGGGCCCCCATTCAGCCCCCTCCCCTTCCATTTTCCTTCCTCCCCAACACCCCCCCCCCCCTTCCCCACTGCCCCCCGGGCCCCCCCCAAATTTTTTCCTTTTCCCTTTCCTCCCCCCCCCCTTTCCCCCCCAAACATTTTGGGAAAACTTCCCTTTCCAGATTTTTTGCCCGGTTTGAGGGAAAACCCGGAAAGCGTAAACTATAAAATTGGGCTCCCCTAAAAGGAAAATCCACTGTGTTGGTGGTTAGCCCAGAAAAACTGGTTTTGTTTATGTTTGGACCTTTTGGGACGGCCCGGCCCAGTTTGCTGAAGATGACTGTTTTTTTTATTTCCCCCGGGTATAAAAAAAAGGAAAGGATGGCACTCCCCGATCGGGTGAAAGGTTTTGTCAAAATTACCCCGGGGTTCCCCTTGTTTGTTTCCCGTTGTGTCATGTGTGAAATTAAAAGTACAGGGGAAATTCTGGCCCCAAAACAACTTTATTGCGGGTCAGTTGTAGTGAGGGGAAGATGTCAGCCCCTGTCCCCTTTAAAGGTCCCCCCGACAGTTGTTTAACCTGAAACGTTTTACCTTGTGGTTTTTCCTTCTTTGCTGAGTGAATGGCTGAAAAACCCCCATTGGGGCCCCTTCCAAACCAACCCAAGTTTTTTAAAATAAAATTTATTTCTCCCTTTAGCCCCCCAAAAACCAACACCACTTTTTTCTTTTGAGGCGGATTTCAAAGTATCAAGTGTAGGTGTTTGGCAAAGGGGAAAAGGGGAAGTGGTTGGTTAATGCCACAACTAGAAATAGCGACAGTCGACGTGGATTGCGGGAATCTGGGTGTTTGACAGCACTGAGTATCCCAGAGTGGAGGGAACGGGATGGCGTGTACAGGTGAAGACAGTCACAGAGTTAGAGGGGCAGATTTGTGGAGACATTTGAAGCAGAGGTACTAATCGTATATGTCACTCTTTGTGAGACAGGCAGCCAGTGAAGAGATTGAAGGGGGGGAGTGATGTTTTCAGATTTTTTTCTTTCTTTTTTGGGGACTAATCGTGCTGCAGAGTTTTGTATACTTTTGAAGGGAGGGGAAATGGCGATGCTGGCAGAACAGCCAAGAGAGAATTACAGTAGTCTAAATTGCGAGAGAATAAGAGATGTGACAAGCTTAAATGTTGCATCAGTGGACAGATTACTTATGATGTGCACTTAACGCGTCGTAAATTGCCTTCATTTTGCAAAGTGTGTTTATAAAATTTAGCAGACTCACCTCTGTTCGCTATCTTCTGCCTACCAGTGACCTTCGTCTGTACAGATTCTGTCACTGTAGTCCGCCATTAACGGCTGCTTTAAGCATTTTATCTTCAAGCTTCAGGAGATTCAGAACATTACAGCTCTCTTACTAACCATACACAAAAAACCGGTTGATGAAGAATAAGAGCCAAAACAATTTGTCTTACATGTAGTTTTTTCCTCTCTGATTAGGATCTTTCGTGATGTTTATTCTGTTTTACATAATCAGCTTATGTCCCATCTCATCATCTTAGCTCTCTAACAGGCTCTTGAATTCTTTGAATTAATGCTTTTAAAATGAAGATTTTGAAAGTTGTTCTTTTTTTATTTCAGTCTCTTGTTATGTGATCAGATTCCCTACTTTCTCAAAGTAAACACTCTAATTTGGATTGTTTGTAATTTGCACTCTTAACTTTTCTCTTTTATCGAATTTTACGTGGTGTTTTCCTTTTTGTTGAGAATAGCGCCAGGAGATTTTACAGGAAATCCGTTCGCAAAATCGTCAGCATCACAACCATCAATCATCATCATCATTATCATTACTTTTACCATCATTGTTTAATTGTTGAGATACAAATGGCATTAACTCTCAACTGAATATACTGAGCGTTTTTCACTGAGGTAGATACAGTACAGCTTTTCAAAAAAATATTTGTTGAAAACAGTCAACTTTCCAGGGTGTGGTTAGTTTGGGGTTTTTAGTGACATACTCCTGATGTCTTTGCTGATGTCATTTTTTTTTAAAATACCCTAAAGCTAACATTTTTATTTTATCTACTTTAGGCATTTATTCTGATTATGTCTTTATTCTTATTTTGAATCCCATTCTAGTACAGTATGACAAATATTTTCCTAGAATGCTTCCGTGTTTTTTTATGAACTCATGTTGATTGATAAGTGTAGACCTAAAAAGAAGACAATAACACAAAACTATTTCTCCATAAAATGGATGTTAGTTTCGCGGTCTGCATCATTCAGAAGGCCTCTACACATCTCCTGGCAGGACCACAGAACCAACGAGTCAGTGTGTGGCAAGAGGGGATGATGGAAGCTGGGCCACAGGAACACATGAAACCTGGGCCACAGGAACACATGAAAGCTGGGTCACAGGAACACATGAAAGCTGGGCCACAGGAACACATGAAAGCTGGGCCACAGGAACACATGAAAGCTGGGCCACAGGAACACGTGAAAGCTGGGCCACATCAACAAACCCCTTCTGGCTGTTGTAAAGAGGAGGAGGAAGCTGGCGTGGTTGGTCAGGTCACACGTCACATCTCTCTTACCAAGACTGTCCTGCAGGGGACACCTGAGGGAGGAAGACTCAGGGGCAGACAGATGAAGAAGAACTGGATGATGAAGAAGAAGTGGATGATGAAGAAGAACTGGATGATGAAGAAGAACTGGATGATGAAGAAGAACTGGATGATGAAGAAGAACTGGATGATGCAGAACTAACGTCACAGACTGGACCGGCCTTGACATGGCTGTAGTGTTGCTGCTGCTGCCAAAGGCTGAAGACAGACAGACCTGCAGCCTGGAGAACACTGTCCAGCAACACCTCCTTTGTGCTCCCCCCCCCCCCCTCCCTTTTTGACGTTATTGGCTAAGGGACTGATTAAATGTTGTTATTCTTGTTTGGCTTTCCTTGACTAGAGATCCAAGGCAGGTTTTGCATATGCCACCGTTTTTGCCCATATGAAGGTAGCCGCATTCCAAATTCTTGGATGTATCCTGGGTATGTTCGTGCTTCTGTATTCCACTGAGCGCTGACATAACGTGCATATTTGATCTTGTGCTTGTGTATATACACAAAAACAATTAAGGAACTGGCAGGTCTGCACTTGAAATTGACCTGAGAGATCGCCCAAATCCCCAGCCTTAATTTACAAGACGCTGCGCGATTTAAACCCATGACTTCTTGGGCCCAAAGGATTGAAGTCGAACGGTCTTATCCACTGGGCTACAGTTCCCACTATTTATTGACTGATTTATCTATGATACATTCACTTACACCGGTTTCATTGCAGTTTTTTTGTATTATTTTTTTCTCTACGTTGTCATAAAACCATGCACTAACAATTCACTTCTATCTCCTATGAAATTCGGGAGAGTGTTTTTCTTAACTGCTGCAAAACAAGCTGACCAAAAGAGTCCTGCCTTATTTTATTTTATTTTTTTGCATATGATTCCATTACTTTTTGCATTATTTCAGAAGTGGGTTTTTTCTATAATTCTGTGTTGAAACACTGTGATGGAAAGCTGCATGTCAATTTCAACTGTTGCACATTTTTTATCTTCTTTTATACAGTTAGTTTCTGGATTCCAAATTCTCCACAGCCCTAAGGGATGCAAATTATTTTCCAAATTTGATTTTTGGGTTGGGGGCAACTGATAAAGAAAAAAAGGGGG
>CM054143.1:60932442-60957455 GCA_028751875.1 Rapana venosa
CCCCCAAATTGGGTCATCGTGGGAATGTCACTCAGGAGCTACTGTAGGAGAAGATCCTGTCTACAGTGTATTGTTGTAGGTGTGCTGGCGGCCACATCTGACTGGCTTTATTTTTTTCCGTGGCACTTTTTCCTGCTATGGGCTTCGACCACCAGCACCACTCGTCAAGCTGGTTTGCCTCAATTTTCGTCCTTGGCCTGCGGATTTAGGGGAGGGGGGTCCGGGGTTTTGGTCTCCACATCACCACACCGAAGCAAAAGGCCCCCCCAGAAGAGATAGGTGAGGTCAGCCCTTTAACAAGACACCGTCTCCCCTCCCTTTTTAGCGTCAGGATGGAGGTCCGAATGGCCGTTTTAAAATTTTCTGCCCGTTTTGGACATAAAGCAGGGGGGAATACTGCCGCAAATGTCCCACAGACAGCCCTATACAACTGCAGGGATATTCCCACCTCCTTATCTAACTGTATACAAACAATGAAAAACTAGGCCACTTAAAACTAGCTACTAATACACAAAAATTACTGGGAGCAATTTCTGTACGTCTTCACCTCACATTACATGATCGGCCCCCCGAGATGAGAGAGAGAGAGAGAGAGAGTGAGTGAGGAGGGGAGAGAAGGGGGAGAAGAGGGGAGGGGGAGCGAGCGAGCGAGGAGAGAGAAGAGGAGAGAGAGAAGGAGGGGGGGGAGAGAGGAGAGAGAGAGAGAGAGAGAGAGAGAGGGAGAGGACAATGAAAAATTCTTTATTTCGAGGATATGAATAAGCTCCCATGTGCTTTGTTTACATCCAGTCTCGTCCTTATGAATCATCAAATGATATAAAGTAACATACCCACACACTCACCGGGTAAAAAAAACAACCCAACACAAAAAACCAAAAAATTCAAAGAAGGGAAAACTACACAACAAAAAACAAAACAAACAAACAAAACAAATAAAAAAAACACACACAAGACAAAACAACGCAATGAACCAAAAGCAGGTTTAAAATAGGAAGAGATAGATGATAGATAGATGATAGATAATGGAGGAGGGAAAGATATTTATTTATTTATTTATTTATTTATTTATCTTTATATCGAGGATTGGAATAAGCATCATGGCTTTTTTACATCTAGTCCCGTGTGTATGCGGGTTTTAAAATTTGTCATCTGTTTCACGGCACACAATGGGGGAGACAAGGGACAATGACAATGACAAATTCTTTTATTTCGAGGATAATGAATAAGCACACATGGCTTTTTTACATCCAGTCCCCGCCCGTTTAGGGATACATCTTAATAATAATAACCCAATAATTATACGTCTCCAAAAAAAAAAGGGGAAATAACCTTTTTCAAAACGCTCCCCAAACAAAAAACCCTCCCCCCCCCCCCCAAAGCAAGCAATTAAAAGAAAACTAAAGAAAAACCCCACCCCTACCCCCCCCCCAAAAAAAACCCAAACCCAAAACAAAAAAAAAAAAAAGAAAAGGAAAAACCAAAACCAAACAAAAGTGAAAAAAAGGAAAAAAGAAAAACAACAACAAAAAGAACAAGCAACAACAAAGCCAAAAAAAATCAAAAACCAAACTTAATAAGTCAAAAAGATAAACACCCTACCATTGTCAAAGGGTACACAATTGTTACACATAATTAAAGATATTAAAAATGGGCATCTTTAAAAAACTTAAGTACAGAGGAAAGCCCAATAAAGTATTGAAAATATAAAAATATGAACCCTTCTCGGATATACTTGCTATAAGAGGACGATAAAGGTGGAGAGAGAGAGAGACAGGACAGAGGCAAGATGTGTGTTGTGTATTTCGAAAAATACCCAAATGAAAAATCACAAAAAAGTAGCGATCCCATCAACACTCTTTTTTTTTAAAACTCGTTTAAAAATATTGTCATGATAATGATCTAAAATTAAACCCCCTTCATATTGCAGAATAGTCACATAGTTGTTACCGAATAATAAGATATTAAAATGACATTTTGGGTCAAGAAGGGTCAACAACCCCAAAAATAATATTGAAAAAAAACGTATGAAAAAGCCCTTATTAGAAACACAATAACTATAGAAGGAGGGGAGAGAGAAGAGAGAGAAGAGAGGGGAGAAAGGGGAAAAGAGGGGGGGGGAGGGGAGAGAGAGGTAGAGAGAGAGAAGAAGGGGGTGTGGTGGTGTGTGTGTGTTTGTGTGTTTTTAGAGATGTACAAATATTGATTTCAAAACTACACGTCACCTTCAAACTTATTTTATTCTATACAAATTTTTGTCATGTAATCAAAAAAATTTTAATACCCTATCTCAACAAAAAAAACAAGGAGGGAAAAAAGAAAAAAATCAAAACCCGCCAAATCTATAAGGTATGTGAGAGAAAGGAGAGAAGAGAGAGGAAAAAGGGAGAAGGAAGAGGGAAGAGGAGGAGAGAGGGAGAGAGAAGAGAGGAGTGTTTTTTGGGGTGTGTGTTTTCGGGGTAAACAAAATAATATATTAATTTCAAAACATGCACGATCACCGTAAACCCCTTTTTTTGATTATACTCATTCAGGTTAAGTCATGATAATGAAATAAACTCAATCCCCGTTTACCACACAATAAAAAAAGGAAAAAGGAAAAAGGGGGGGATAAAAACCAATTTAAAAGGGCAGGGAGAGAGAAGGAGAAGAGGAAAGAGAGAGAAAAGAGAGAGAGAGAGAGAGAGTGTGTGTTGTGTGTGTGTGTGTGTGTGTGTTTTAAAGGGATAATACTAAAAAATTAATTCTCAAGACAGAAAGGACACCATCAAAATTTTTTTCGAATATACTGTACAAAAAGAAGTCATAAAAAAGAAATAAGCCCAAATCCATACACTCTACAATAAGGAGAAAAAAAATCATTTAAATCATAAAATGAACATCTATCATTGAAAAGAGAGGAGATAGGGGGGAGGAAGAAATAGGAGAGTGGGAGAGGGAGGGGGGTGGTTTTGGTGTGTGTGTGTTTGTGTGGTGTGTGTGTGTTGTGTGTGTGGGTGTGTGTGTGTGTGGGTGTGTGTGTGTGTGAAAGAAAGCTTTTTGTTTGTAAAAAAACAAAAACGACATAGAAAAAAATACTGAATATAAATTCTCACAGCCTATCACTGTCAAAATTTTTTAAAAAGGTAAGGGGGGAGGGGGGGAAAGGATGGGAGGGGGGAGGAGAGGGGAAAAAGGAGAGAGGGAAAGAAGAGAGAGGTTATAAAAAAGGTTTGAAAAAATGAAAATCTTTTTAACTTTTGGTTTAAGCGCATTTTGGATGTCAGCCATTCCTTTTTAATCCTAGATAGAAAAACGCGCAAACCAAAAACCAAACCACAAAAAATGGGACCTCAAAAAAAAAACCAAACAGAAGAATGCCCTATTATAGGGGAAAAAACACTATGAAGTTCCTGACTTAAGGTTTTTATGCCCCTCCTCCCCCCACACTCCCCCCCCCCATCTTAAGGGGACGGGAAGCCGGGCAGGCACTCGCTTTCTCCCAGCAAGAGCGTGGTTCCACTGGATGGGTGCCTTTGCGCGCCTTGGCTTTTTGTACAGTCGCCCGTTCCACCCCGCGTGAATGGGTACCTCCTCTTTTTAAATCGGGAAGGTAAAGCAGCGAGGGAGAGGGAAAGGCCCCCCTCAATAAGCTGGCCCTATAGAAGTTGAGGTTTGTGTCACTCCCCCACGACCACTAGGGTTTTGGAAAAACCCCTTTTCCTCTACCTTACCCCTACACCACCAAACTACTTGTAAATTGCCTTCATGGGTGATTTAAAGTGTTTTTGACTTGATTTGACTTGACTCCACCACCAAGTCGAATGATGGGGTTTTATCTGTGCTTTTTATTTTCTGCAAACGAGACATTTTGTTTGCACAAAAAAATGAAAGGGCGGTTCGTTCTCTTTTTTTTTTCCTTTTGTGTCTTTTTTTTTGTTTGTTTTTTTTTTTACACAGCCTTTTAGTATTTTCCTGGGTTATTTTTTTTATTGTCTTATTTATTTTTTGATTTTTTGATTGTTTTTTTTGATTTATTTAGTGTTTTCTCCCTTTTGAATCTGTCTGAAAAAATTTGATTGGAGAGAGGTTTGTACCGAAATTTTTGAAATTGCTTTGTTTTGTTGGTAAAGGGGTATGTAAAATTTAGCAAAAGGGCTGGCCCCCTCAGCTGTCCGTTGTTTTTTGTTGTTGTTGTTGTTTTGTTCTCCTCCCCCCTCCTCCTTTTTGTTTTTGTTTTGTTCTTCTTTTTCTTCTTCGTGGAACCTCAACAGCAACCCCCATTGTTTCATATGAGCGAAAATCGTTCGCTGCCGTTTAAGCCCTGTCAATACAGGGCCCGGGGATCGGGGTTGGGTTGGGGGGAAATTTCCCCTGAGTAGGCTCTGCCCAGTTTGATGTCTCCAATGACAAATAAAAGGTCTCAAGTTCCAATTTGGGGGACAATTTTTCTCAAGAATGATTGGTGAAGTAAATTACAAATCATTCCCCTTTTTTAGACAAAATTAAGTCAAATAATTCCCCCGTTATTACACAAAAATTTAAATACAATTATCTCCCCTTTTTATTAATAATCAAATTACAAATCATCTCCCCTTTTTATTAGCAAAGTCAAGTTTCAAATCCTCCTTGTTAACCCCCCCCCCCCCCCCCCCCCCCCGCTTTAAAAAAATCAAGTTAAATAACCTTTTGTATCTTTAAAATTTAAATTCAAAATTCTCCTTTTTTTTTTGAAACAAAACCAATTTACAAACCCTCCTTAGTGAAGTCAATCAAGTTACAAAATTCATCTCCCCTTTTTATTGCAAAACAAGTTACAATTTTCCTCCCCTTTTACAGACAAAAATTTAAATACAAAATTTTATCCTTTTTTTATTTAAACTAAAATCAATTTACAAATCACCCCCCCCTTTTTATCATACAAAATCAAATAAAAATTTTCCCCCGGTTTTTCAGGAAAAGTAAAGTTGCAAACCACCCCCGTTTAGACAAAGAAAAGGAAAAATTTAGTCCCTTTTAAAAGCAAAAAAAAGTTGCAAAAATTCCCTTGTTATTACCCAAAAGTTAAATCTTCCCTTGCATGAATCAGAAAAAAAACCGGGAGAGCCCCCAAACTGGAGAAGTGGGAAACTCTATACTATACCGCTATATTAATAAAAAGTATGGGAAATTTTTTTGCGCTTAATCTTGTAAAGAAAAATCAAAGGCTACATGAAATTTTTTTTTTCTGTGTTTGCGGTTTTGTAAATTTTTTATCTGTTTCCACCCCCCACAATGGCCCATCTTTCGAAAAAGCGGAAAAGGTTTAACGTGTGCGCAAGAGTTTCAGCGTTCCACACGGGCCTCGGTTTTTAGTTCCGGCACCCCGCTCCTGCTGTGCTCCCCGTTTTTGTCCGCGTGCGCTAATGGCTGTACTGCTCTGTCGCCCTGCTGGCACTGCTTTGCTGTGCTATGCATCCTACTGGATGCTGCTATTGCGCTGTGCTGTGTACTCCTATGGGACTGCTGTGACTATGGTGTACTGTACTCCTTGGTACTGCTGCTCTACTGCTGCTGTGGCTGCTGCTACTCCTATGGGCGCTACTTACTTTCTGCTTTCTACTGCTACTTACTGGTAGTGCTTCAGCGGGGCTGCTGGGTTAAATTTCTGTACTCCCATTGGTATGCTGTCTATGTTGTTAAGCTATGTAATATGTTATCTGGTATGGTACTACGTATGCTCTATGAGTACTTAGGGATACTCTGGTACGCTTTTTTGTACTGCACTAAAGATGTACACTACTGCTACTAACTGGGATGCGCTCTACTGCCTGCTACAATGCTATGTCTTTATGCTATATACTGGTACTGCTGCTCTACTGTATGCTACTATGTACTGTCTAATGCTATATTTTCTGTGCTATACTGCTACGCTACTAAGTACTGCTACTACGCTAACTATGGATGTTTTACTGTAGACTAATGTAGCACTATGTATTACATACGTACTATAGGTATGCTGCACGTATAATGCTATGACAACTGCTGACTAGCAAGCATAATGCTACGTATATATGCTTATATGGTATGCTGTATACTGCTATGCTTTCTAATGTACTGTCTACTACTGTGTACTACTACTCATGCTATAATGCTACTCACTAATGCATGTACTACTACTGCTATATACGGGTACTGCTGTACTACCTACTGCTACAAATGTACTGCTTTTCTACTGCTAACTACTGCCTGCTACTCGTACTGCTAAAAATGCTCGTTTACACTACTGTACTAACGGGTACTGCTGCTACTATGGTACGTACAAATTATGTCCCTTACAGTGTACTACTGCTACTGCCTAATGATGCTAAAATGCTACTGTATATATGGTCTGTGCTATATGTACAGTACTAATGCACTGCTACTATATGCTACTACTATGTAACTGCTACGCTACAATGCACTTTTAATATACGCACTATAGGGTTTCGCTGTACTATGTACTGTACACTGCTACTGTATAAGCTATGCTCCTATGCTATACTATGGTATGTGTACTACTGTCTGAAAAGCTATGCTACAAAACTTGCTACTATGCTACTGACTAATGCTACTGCTACAAAGCACGCTACTCTACTGATGCGCTATACCTGTACAGTACTAATCTACTGTACACTCGGCTACTACTAGCACGCTAAAAAGCTCTGCACAATGCTCTGTTCAACTATGTATACTACTGTACTGCTGCTACTATGACTGTACTAATGAAGCTACTAATGCTATGCTACACTACTGCTACACTAGGGAAAGCTGCTACTATGCTACTGCTACTAATGCACTGCTACTCACCTCTATACTGGTACTGCTGACTATGCATGTTTTACTATGCTACCTACTACTATGCTACATATTTGGTATGTGCTACTCGCTACTGTAAAATGTATGCTACTATACTGTACCACTGTACTGCTGCTACTGCTAGCTATAGCTACGTTTACTCTACGTACTACATGGACTGGCTCTATGCCTGTACTAATGGACCTACTACTACTGTACATGTGGTACTGGCTGTACTATGCTACTGCTACAAATGTACTGCACTCTACTGTACTACTACGGTACTTACTACTACTGCTATGCTACTAATGTACTGCTACTAATCCTACTGTGCTACACTGCACTGCAAAAATGATGCTACTATACTGTCTACTAGCTACGTATAGTACTGCTACTAATGCTACTGCTTTTATATGCACTACTACTGGTACTGTGTTTCATGGTATGCTCTAAAAATGCTATACTCTGTACTACACTGGTAAGCACTACTACTGCTAGTACTAATGTACTGCTAACCCCTTCTATACTGGTATGCTGCTACTATGCTATGCTACAAATCTACTGCTACTACCGCTACTAATGGTTGTGCTATACTCTACTGCTACTAAGCTATGCTACACTACTGTACTACTAGGATGCTGTCTACTGCTATAATGACTGCTTTTAACGCTATATATGGTACTGCTGACTACTGGACCTATAACCTCTGCTACTACTATCTACTACACGGGTACTGCTATTTTTTAGACCCCCCCACGGGGGCAAAGACAGAGGGTTGTGTCCCCCGGGGTTCATGAGGACAGTCGCGGGGTGGAGTTCCAGTTGGCTGCTAACGGAGCCGGGGGACGGGATAGCCTAGTGGTTAAAACATTGCGTGCAATCTGATGAGGGGGGTTCGTTTCCGTAAAGGGGGATATTTTCCTTTGGAGTTAACTCAGTGCAATTCTACTTTTCCCCAAAATCCCCGGATGAGACAAAAAACATTCCCCCGTGTGCAACGCAGTAGAACATCTTGGCCCCCTTAAAAAACCCCTTTCCCGCTTTTTCGGAAAGAATAACCCCGGTTGTCGGGGGGAAACGGTGACGAACATTGACAAAAACTGCTTCACAGGGGACTAGATGAAAAAAAACACATGAGGCTTATTCCTTTTTTCCTCGAAAAAAAAAAGAAAAAAATTTTTAAAACAGTGTTGGGGAATCTCCCAAGCATTCAGGTTGTTCCCAACTAATCATTGCAAGTGTTGTACTGGGTTAAAAACAGAGCCTACTTACAGCGGCACAAAAGGGTGCACCAGACATTAATCAAAACCCCCTTTTCCCTTGGGGTACTGGAGGCCTGTCAGTACAAAAGCATCCCCCCTTTTGGGGAAAACCCGGTTCAAAAAAAATTCCTTCCTTTCATCCCTGTCTTTTTTTTCTGCCTGTTTTTTTTTCTTTTGCATTCCTTCTTGTCCCTTTTTTCTGCCTTTGGTCCTTTCCCTGCCTTTAAGCGCTTCGATTTGTTTGTTTTTTTACAAGTTCAGCGCTATTAAAATTTCCCTATATTATTTTATTTTTTATTTTTTTTCCCTCACCCCCGGAAAAATTAAAAAGATAACAATTCTCTCCCCGCGGGGAAATGGAAATGCTAGGCCGACTTGTCAGGCGTTTTTGGGCGAAAAATTTTTCCCTTATTTTTTTTATATATTAAAAATTTTTGTATTGCTGTCTAGGCGTTCAACGAAAAAAAAAGGAAAGGGACTGAGATACAGAGCCTTATGTTTACATTTGGTGCACCAGCTTCCATAGTCTTTAAAAACCCCTGTCATCTTTGGTAGAAGAGAAGGCTATACATGCGCGCCATTTACGAATGACATCAACATGCCCAACATGCAATTTGCAACATACAGAGAGAGAGAGAGAGAGAGAGAGAGAGGAGGAAGAGAGAGAGAGAGAGAGGAGAGAGAAAAGAGAGAGAGAGAGAGGGGAGGAGGAGAGAGAGGAGAGAGAGAGAGAGGAGAGAGAGAGAGAGAGAGAGTGAAAAGAGAGAGAAAAGCGAGAGAAGAGAGAGAGCGTGCATGAATGAGCCTATGCTTGTTGTACAAAATTGCCTTACTTCTGGTTCTCTATAAAAAACTGCCTTTGGGCAATTATATAAACAATCTATCAAGGGGCATGCAAGGTGAATAAAATTGTAACGACTTCTATCCTTCATTTATTTGTTTTCTGAACTGTCTATATCAGGCACACACAGATTTGCAAGGAGCAAAATGGGGACCAGGATGAAGTTTGTAATTTTCAGCCACCAGATTTTTTGTCTGCCCCCCCCCCCCCCCCGCCCCCAAAGCGATTTCTTTATTCAAAAGGTAAAGTCCCGTTTACCCCATTTGATTTACGCCATCCACAAAATCACTTACGCTCCTGTTATTGATTTTTCCTTTCAAAAAAAGAAAGACTTCAACCGCCTCTAAATTCATCTATCTCACAGCCATATGTTTTTCCAGAGGAAGGAATTTAGCCATGGATGCACACCACCACCACCCCCACCATCACCCCAAACCCACCCCATCCCCCTTTCCCGTCTGATCCATTTTCCCGAGGCAGGAACTAAAAATTTGCATGAAACTTTCTCTCCACCTTCCCGGTCCGTCTCCTTTTTCTTTATCAGTTGACCCTAACCAAAATCAAATTTGGAAAATATTCCTGTCATCCCTTAGGGCTGTGGGAGAATTGGAATCCAGAAACTAACTGATAAAAGAAGGTAAAAAATTTGCAACAGTTGAAATTGACATGCAGCTTTCCATCACATGGTTTCACACAGAATTATAGAAAAACCCCCACAATTTTGAAATAATGCAAAAAATAATGCAATCAAATGCAAAAAAAAATTAAGGCAGAACGTTATTTTTTTTTTCAGCTTGTTTTGCAGCAGTTAAGCAAAACACTCTCCCGAATTCCAGGGAAAAAACCATATAGGAGATAGAAGTGAATTGTTAGTGCATGGTTTTATGACACGTAGAGAAAAAATACAAAAAAACTGCAATGAAACCGGTGTAAGTGAATGTATCATAGATAAATCAGTCAATATATATGTGGACACTGTAGCCAGTGGATAAGACCGTTCGACTTCAATCCTTTGGGTCCAAGAAGTCATGGGTTTAAATCGCGCAGCGTCTTGTGAATTAAGGTTGGGGATTTTGGCGATCTCTCAGGTCAAATTCAAGTGCAGACCTGCCAGTTCCTTAATTGCTTTTGTGTATATACACAGCACAAGATCAAATATGCACGTGATGTCAGCGCTCAGTGGAATACAGAAGCACGAACATACCCAGGATACATCCAAGAATTTGGAATGCGGCTACCTTCATGAGGGCAAAAACGGTGGCATGTGCAAAACCTGCCTTGGATCTCTAGTCAAGGAAAGCCAAACAAGAATAATAACATTTAATCAGTCCCTTAGCCAATAACGTCAAAAAGGGAGGGAGGGGGGGGGGGGGGGCACAAAGGTGTTGCTCGACAGTGTTCTCCAGGCTGGTCTGTCTGTCTGTCTTCAGCCTTTGGCTGCAACAACACTACAGCCATGTCAAGGCCGGTCCAGTCTGTGACGTTGGTTCTGCATCCAGCTTTTATCTGCTCTTCTCCCTCAAGAGAGAGGAGAGAGAGAGAGAGAGAGAGAGAGAGAGAGAGAGAGGAGAGAGAGAGAGAGAGAGAGAGAGAGGAGAGAGAGAGATGGAGGTAGTGAGAGAGAGAGGAGAGATGAGGAGAGAGAGAGAGAGAGAGAGCGTGCATGAATGAGCCTATGCTTGTGTACAAAATTGCCTTACTTCTAGTTCTCTATAAAAACTGCCATGGACAATTATATAAATCAATCTATCAAGAGCATGCAAGGTGAATAAAATTGTAACGACTTCTATCCTTCATTTATTTGTTTTCTGAACTGTCTATATCAGGCACACACAGATTTGCAAGGAGCAAAATGGGGACCAGGATGAAGTTTGTAATTTTCAGCCACCAGATTTTTTGTCTGCCCCCCCCCTCTCCCCCAAAGCGATTTCTTTATTCAAAAGGTAAAGTCCCGTTTACCCCATTTGATTTACGCCATCCACAAAATCACTTACGCTCCTGTTATTGATTTTTCCTTTCAAAAAGAGAAAGACTGCAACCGCCTCTAGAATTCATCCTATCTCACAGCCATATGTTTTCCAAGAGGAAGGAATTTAGCCATTGATGCACACCACCATCACCACCACCATCACCCCAACTCACCCCATCCCCTTCCCGTCTGATCCATTTTCCCCGAGGCAGGAACTATATTGCATGATCTTTCTCTCCACCTTCCTGGTCCGTCTCCTTTTTCTTTATCAGTTGACCCTAACCAAAATCAAATTTGGAAAATAATTCCTGTCATCCCTTAGGGCTGTGGAGAATTTGGAATCCAGAAACTAACTGTATAAAAGAAGATAAAAAATTTGCAACAGTTGAAATTGACATGCAGCTTTCCATCACAGTGTTTCAACACAGAATTATAGAAAAAACCCCCACTTCTGAAATAATGTAAAAAATAATGCAATCAAATGCGAAAAAAAAATTAAGGCAGGACGTTTTTTTGTCAGCTTGTTTTGCAGCAGTTAAGCAAAACACTCTCCCGAATTCCATGGAAAACCATATAGGAGATAGAAGTGAATTGTTAGTGCATGGTTTTATGACAACATAGATAAAAAATACAAAAAAACTGCAATGAAACCGGTGTAAGTGAATGTATCATAGATAAATCAGTCAATATATAGTGGACACTGTAGCCCAGTGGATAAGACCGTTCGACTTCAATCCTTTGGGTCCAAGAAGTCATGGGTTTAAATCGCGCAGCGTCTTGTGAATTAAGGTTGGGGATTTTGGCGATCTCTCAGGTCAAATTCAAGTGCAGACCTGCCAGTTCCTTAATTGCTTTTGTGTATATACACATGCACAAGATCAAATATGCACGTGATGTCAGCGCTCAGTGGAATACAGAAGCACGAACATACCCAGGATACATCCAAGAATTTGGAATGCGGCTACCTTCATGAGGGCAAAAACGGTGGCATGTGCAAAACCTGCCTTGGATCTCTAGTCAAGGAAAGCCAAACAAGAATAATAACATTTAATCAGCCCCTTAGCAATAACGTAAAAAAAAGGGAGGGGGGGGGGGGGGGGGGGACAAAGTGTTGTCGACAGTGTTCCCCGGCTGGTTGTTGTCTGTTTCACCCTTTGGTGCAACAAACTACCATGTCAAGGCCGGTCAGTCTGTGACTTTTGTTCTGCATCCATTTTTTTGTCTTCCCCCCTCAAGAGGGAGAGAGAGGAGAGAGGAGAGAGAGAGAGGGTGAGGGAGAGGAAAAGGAGAGGGGAAGGGAGGGAGAGGAGGGGAGAGAGAGTGGGAGGAGGTGAGGAGGAGAGAAGAAGGGGGAGAGAGGAGAGGAGAAGAGAGGGAGAGAGAGAAGGAGGAGAGAGATAAAGTGGAGAGAGAGAGGAGAGGCGTGCATAAATGGCCTTGCTTGTGTACAAAATTGCCTTCTTCTAGTTCTCTATAAAATGCCTGGAAAATTTTTATAAATCAATTATCAGAGCAGCAAGGTGAAAAAAAAATTGAAGACTTTTCCTTCATTTTTTGTTTTCTAAAACTGTCTTATCAGGCACACACAGATTTAAAAGGAGCAAATGGGCCAGGATGGTTTGTAATTTTCAGCACCCGATTTTTTGTCTGTCCCCCCCCCCCCCAAAGCGATTCTTTATTTAAAAAGGTAAAGTCCCCTTTAACCCCCTTTGATTTACGCCATCCCCAAAAATACTTTCGCTCCCGTTATTGTTTTTTTTTTCAAAAAAAGAAAGATGAACCGCCTTAGAATTTTATCTATTCACGCCAATTTTTCCAAAGAGGAAGGAATTTAGATTGATGCACCCACCCCACACCCCCTCACCCCAACTCCCCTCCTCTTCCCCGTCTGATCCTTTTCCCCAGGCAGGAACTAATTGCCGTTTTTTCTCCCCCTTCCCGGCCGTTCCCTTTTTTTTTTCAGTTGCCATAACCAAAATCAAAATTTTGGAAAAAAATTCCCGTCATCCCTTAGGGGTGTGGGCAATTTGGAATCCCCGAAACTAATGTATAAAGAAGATAAAAAATTTGCAACAGTTGAAAATTTACATGAGCTTTCCATCAAGTGTTTCAACCAGAATTATGAAAAACCCCCCTTCTGAAATAAAGTAAAAAATAATCAATCAAATGCGGAAAAAAAAATTAAGGCAGGACGTTTTTTTTGTCACTTGTTTTGAGCAGTTTAAGAAAACCACTCTCCCAAAATTTAGAAAACCATACAAGAGTTAAAATGAATTGTTGGTGCATGTTTTTTGAAAAATAGATAAAAAATCAAAAAAATGCAATGAAACGGTGTAGTGATGTATCATAGTAAATCAGTCCAATTTAGTGGACACTGTGCCGGGATAAGACCGTTCAATTCAACCCTTTTGGGTCCAAAGAAGTCTGGGTTTAAATCGCGCAGGTTTGTAATTAAGGTTTGGGGGATTTGGGCGATCTTCAGGTCAATTTAAAGGGGGACCTACCGTTCTTAAATTTGCTTTTGTGTTTTTACCCATGCACAAATAAAAATTATGCACGTGATGTCACGCTCGTGGAATACAGAAGAGAACATACCCAGGTACATCAAGAATTTGGAATGCGGCTACCTTCATTGGGCAAAAACGGGGGCATGTGAAAACCCTCCCTTGGATTCTAGTCAAGGAAAGCCAAACAAGAAAAACAACTTTAAATCAGCCCCTTAGCCAAAAACTAAAAAAAGGGGGGGGGGGGGGCACAAAGGAGGTTTTGCTCGATGAGTTTCAAAGGTGGGCTTGCTTCGTCTTTGGCAGAGCAAAACTACAGCCATGCAAGGCCGGTCCAGTCTGTGACGTTAGTTCTGCATTCATTCCAGTTCTTCTTCATCATCCAGTTCTTCCTTCATATCATGTTCTTCTTCATCGATCACTTCTTCTTCATCATCCAGTTCTTCTCATCTCCAGTTCTTCTTCATCATCCAGTTCTTCTTCATCATCAGTTCTTCTTCATCTGTCTGCCCCTTTGTCTTCCTCCTCAAGTGTCCCCTGCAGGACAGTCTTGGTAAGAGAGCTGTGACGTGTGACCTGACCAAACCACGCCAGCTTCTCCTCCTTCTTTACAACAGCCAGAAGGGGTTTGTTGATGTGCCCAGCTTTCATGTGTTCCTGTGGTCCTAGCTTTCATGATGTTCTGTGCCAGCTTTCATGTGTTCTGTGGCCCAGCTTTCATGTGTTCCTGTGGCCCAGCTTTCATGTGTTCCTGTGACCCAGCTTTCATGTGTTCCTGTGACCCATCTTTCATGTGTTCCTGTGACCCATCTTTCATGTGATCCTGTGGCCCAGCTTTCATGTGTTCCTGTGGCCCAGCTTTCATGTGATCCTGTGGCCCAACTTTCATGTGTTCCTGTGACCCAGCTTTCATGTGTTCCTGTGGCCCAGCTTTCATGTGTTCCTGTGACCCAGCTTTCATGTGTTCCTGTGACCCAGCTTTCATGTGTTCCTGTGGCCCAGCTTCCATCATCCCCTCTTGCCACACACTGACTCGTTGGTTCTGTGGTCCTGCCAGGAGATGTGTAGAGGCCTTCTGAATGATGCAGACCGCGAAACTAACATCCATTTTATGGAGAAATAGTTTGTGTTATTGTCTTCTTTTTAGGTCTACACTTATCAATCAACATGAGTTCATAAAAAAACACGGAAGCATTCTAGGAAAATATTTGTCATACTGTACTAGAATGGGATTTAAAATAAAAATAAAGACATATTCAGAATAAATGCCAAAAGTAGATTAAATAAAAATGTTAGCTTATTGTATTTTTAAAAATGACATCAGCAAAGACATCAGGAGTATGTCACTAAAAACCCAAAACTAACCACACCCTGGAAAGTTGACTGTTTTCAACAAATATTTTTTTGAAAAGCTGTACTGTATCTACCTCAGTGAAAAACGCTCAGTATATTCAGTTGAGAGTTTATGCCATTTGTATCTCAACAATTAAACAATGATGGTAAAAGTAATGATAATGATGATGATGATTGATGGTTGTGATGCTGACGATTTTGCGAACGGATTTCCTGTAAAATCTCTGGCGCTATTCTCAACAAAAAGGAAAACACCACGTAAAATTCGATAAAAGAGAAAGTTAGAGTGCAAATTACAAACAATCCAAATTTAGAGTGTTTACTTTGAGAAAGTAGGGATCTGATCACATAACAAGAGACTGAAATAAAAAAAGAACAACTTTCAAAATCTTCATTTTAAAAGCATTAATTCAAAGAATTCAAGAGCCTGTTAGAGAGCTAAGATGATGAGATGGGACATAAGCTGATTATGTAAAACAGAATAAACATCACGAAAGATCCTAAATCAGAGAGGAAAAAACTACATGTAAGACAAATTGTTTTGGCTCTTATTCTTTCATCAACCGGTTTTTGTGTATGGTTAGTAAGAGAGCTGTAATGTTCTGAATTCCTGAAGCTTGAAGATAAATGCTTAAAGCAGCCGTTATGGCGGACTACGGTGACAGAATCTGTACAGACGAAGGTCACTGGTAGGCAGAAGATAGCGAACAGGGGGGAGTTGAAAATTTTATAACAATTTAAAAATGAAGGAATTTAAAGGAAAAAGTGATATATAAGTTTGTCCACGATGCAATTTAATTTGAAAATCTTTATTTCTCCAAAAGAAAACGTAATTTTCTTGGGTTTTTGGGGGAAAAATTCCACCACCCCCCCTAATTTTTAAACTTGAGAGATTGTCCTAAAAAAAAAAAAAAAAGAACACATCACCCCCCCTTGAATTTTCAGGCCCTGTTGTCTAAAAAAGAGTGACTAAGATTAGAACCCTCTCCAAATTTCCAAATGGGGACTCTGTACTTTTTTTGAACCCCCCCCTTCCCCTAAATTTTGGGGTATGGTTTAAACCCCCCTTTTCCGCAATCCCTGGCTGTGCTTTTTTAGTTTGGGGGGACTAACCGGAAACCACTTCCATCCCCTTGCCAAAATACACTTGATATTTAAACCCTCAAAATAAAAAAGGGATTTTCGGCTAAGCAAATTTTTTTTAGTTTTTGTTTTGACCCCCAAAAAAGGTTTTCACCATTCTTCCCAAAAAAGGGGCCCCAACTGAAACTTTGCGGGTTTAATTAATATTAAAATTTAAAATTTAAGAAATTGTCTAAAAGAAAGAAAAATCAAACCTAAATCCTTTTTTTTTATGGAGGTTTAAAGGAATAACATTAGTCTTTTTTTTTACACCCGCCCCTTTATCTTTTGTAAATTTTTCACTTTTTCCCCCCCGGCCCGGGTATCTTTCGAAAACAAAACAGTTTTTAACTGTGCGCGTGTTCTGTTTCTTGCAAAACGGCCTCTTTTTACCCTTTTTTGAAACACTCACTGATTTTTTGAAACTTAAACGGGGAAAAAGGGGAGGGCGGAATTTAATTTTAAATCATTTAATTGTTGGGGGCAAACGTTTTAACCATGCCACTTCTTTTCCTTTAAAACAACTGTCGAGGCCTAAAGTGACAGGGGACATTTCAAAACATGACGCATAAAGAAAGGGGCATAAATTTCCCTTATTTGATTACAACATGAAAAACTGCGCACAAGGAACGATTGACAAACCCTTTTCACTGATCGTAGTGCCCCTTCCTTTTTCATCGGCAAAAAAAAAACATATCTTCAGCAAATGCGTCTTCCCAGGGTCAAACAATCAAAACCCCCTTTGTCACCCCCAAAACACGTGACTGTTTAGAGCAACGATGTTTAGTGACGCTTCGTTTCCATAACGTCCCCACTGTAAGTGGAAGTTTCCAGAATGTTGAAAGAGATAAGTAGGTCGGAGGTCAGTGGAAGGGAGGGGGGTGGTGGAGAGGAGGGGGAGGGAGGGAGCTGATCCCTGATCCCCCATCGGCCCTGGGGTCAGGGTGAAGTGATGTCGTGGTCCAGCTGCCAGACCCCCTGGAAGGGGCCCACGTCCGCAAGCACGTGCTGCGTCAGCGCACTG
This sequence comes from Rapana venosa, assembly GCA_028751875.1. Taxonomy (NCBI): domain Eukaryota; kingdom Metazoa; phylum Mollusca; class Gastropoda; order Neogastropoda; family Muricidae; genus Rapana; species Rapana venosa. The sequence continues at coordinate 60,949,310 of CM054143.1, forward strand.
TCAGACGTCAGCGTCAAAAAGATTGGCCATGAGTGAAAAAGAAAAACACCAGCAGCGATAGGAACAGATGCCCGAAGACGACAGAAAGACCCCCCCCACCTAAAAACACCAACAAAAACCAACCCACACACACCCCAAACACACCTCACCTCATACACCCACAAACCAAAAACCCCCAAACCCCACAACCACACACACACACACACACACACACCCCACACAACACACACACACACACACACCCCACACACCCCACACAACACACACACACACACACACAACAACACACATGTTTTTTGTGTAGGGTTTTTGTTCCCCTTGACAATATTCTTTCATCGAACACCCTGAACCCCCAAAACAGAGCCTTTTCCCGGGGACCCACCCCCTCAGCACGGGGGCTGTGGAATACTAGAGGCAGCTAGGTCAAACACCTACACGACGTGGGACAGTCAAAAAACTAAACCCACGCCCAAAATTTTCGGCAAAAAATTTGAAATACAAAAAAGAAAATTGGATGGCAGACTAAAAAAGACAACCGAGACAGTACCTGAAAGAAAAACGCCCCAAAGCGTTCAAAAAATTTCAAAGACAATGCAGAAAATATGTGACCTACAACAACAGAAAAATGACAAAAAAAAATTGGATGGGCCAATCCCAAGGAACAATACAAAACTAAAGAAAATGTAAAATTAAAAACCCTTTTTCCCCAAAACGGGAAAAGAAAGCGACACATCAAAGTCACTGTTGGGAGGGGAAAAGGGACGACAAGGAAAAAGACCCACACATGGAGACAAGCAGGGGGAAAAAAAGAATCACGCCCGGGATGACAGAGGGGCACAGTGGTACAGACAACGCCCACAAGAAAAGGAAAACCAAAAGGTGGAGGGGACGGGGGAAGGGGTGTGAAGGACTGGACAGCAAGAGGCCTACAACAGCTGGAAGTCGACCATGACGCGAAAGGGGAAGATAAACTGCGTGGGACACAAGGTTATACCACTGATAGAGGGGAACAAAACGGGGAGACCAATCAACACCAGACGGGAAATACAAAATAAATTGTAATAAAAGACGGGCACATAAGATATTAAGAAACTTCATCTACAGTACTATTCAAAAATAGGAAAAATGCGATAGAGGCAATCCCCCCCCCCCCCCAATTCCCCCTTCCAATACACATACTGCACCCCCTCATGATACCCACTTAACACACTAGGCAACCTCCCCCACATCACATACCATTATATCACGCCGCACGCCTCACATAAAAAACGGCCCGCAACATGCACGCACAGCATTCAAACACACAACACTACTTAGACCAGATACAAATAACAACAATGTGTCCCAGATGACCTAGGGTCTTTTTCCCAAAAAAATTTTGATTTCAATTGTTGATAAAAAGTACTTACCCTGTACACTTTCGATGGCGTAAATGATTACATATTGTATAAATAAACTGTCCAAGAGAGGTGAAATATAGAAAAGATGTGGGTTAACCAACACAAACACACACACACAACACAAAAACACACACAACCACACACCACGCCGCACGCACGCACCCCCGCGCCCCCCCCACACACCCACACACCACAAAACCCCAAAAAAGTTCTTCAATGTTTTAAAACCCCCAAAGAAAGTCGTCCCATTTAAAAGTTTTTGAACCATGTTATCATTTAAAAATTTTAATCTAATTTTGCTTTTTGGAAACAATGGGATTGGTTTGTAAAGTTCTTTTTTAAATATTAAAAATATGAATACATCTTAATAAATTGATATCTTGTTATGTAAATTTTAATGTTTTTAAAAATTGTTCCCGTTTTTTGTTTTCCTACGTAAAAAGTTTAAAAATGATGAAGGGAAAAGATTTCTATAGTTAGGATATTATAACGGAAAGAAAAACTACAATTATTACAATGATATGCACATGGTTTTTTTTTCCCCCCCTTTAAAAGATCTCTGGTTCACATGTATTAACAAAGAGTAAAAAATGAGAAAATTCGTGGAATATTAGAAGTATCTATGAAAAGTGGAGGAATTAATGTAAACAAACTAAATGACGTCACATAAAAGACTGTTGATATTTTCGATGTAAAATTTTTCAAGAAAACTTTTTGATAAAAAATCTGTGAAGATGTAACTCTACCAGGATATATGTAGGACTACTGCAGACCAAAAAAGTAAATTTTCAGGTTTTGGGGGTATTTCAGTTTCATTAAAGGGAAAATTATCAAAAAGTATAAAATTTTTTCCACAAAAAGTTTAGAATTGTGTGGATGCAAAAAATCAGGAAAATCATTAAATATCAAACAAAAATATTTTTTTGGATGTGCATATATTCCACCCGAAATTTTCTTTTTTGGAAAAATTATACACAGAAAAAAATGGGAAAATTTAAAAAAAGACATAGAATTTTTTTTGAAGAGGTAGATAATACTGTGGGAGATCTAAATGCGCGATAGGAAACTGATGACTTTTTGAAAAAGATCCCCAACCAAGTTATACAATTTTTTGAAGAAAAGAATATGCCAATGTTATCAAAGGGCTCAATGGATGAATAGTACAAAAAATGGAAAACTTTTTGTTAATATTTGTACGACAATCAATTATATAATTAAAAGGCCCCAACTTAGGAGATTTTCAGGGGGAAAATTTTAATGCTTTCCCTCAAGGTTCTAGTGTTGTGAATTATTTCATTTTTTTCAAAATCATTTATGAAAAAGGGTTTAAAAAATTAAATTTTGAGATTTAATGGATTTCTTGATCATTTTCCACTAGATTTTGATATAGATATCCGTATAGCAAAACAGTTTTCAGAGGTCTAAAAAAAAGTAAGAGACACACAAGCAGATTATTACTAAGATTCACCCCAACAAAACAGTTTTGATGGGATACAAATTCCCCAAAGGGGCAATTTGAAACATTCTACTACAGCAATAACAAACACCCAAAAACACAAAAAAAAAACTGAAAAAAATACAGATTAAACAAATAAAAAAAAGTAAAAAGGCCTGATTCCACAAAGTAGTAAAAGAAAAATTCAGACAACTTTGATATCTTTTCAAAGTGGGGACAATTAGCTTGAGGACCAAAAGTCAAAACCGGTAAGAAAAAAAATTTAAACACAAAAAAAAATGGTTTGATTCGGGTGTAAGTACAAGAAAAGAAGTAAAGTCTTACTAAATGCAAAAAAAAACCCCGTTAAAACCCAATTTTGAGAAAAAAACTTTATGAAAGAAAACAATTAAAACTTTAAAAAAAAAGAAAAAGAAAATCTTTAAAATTTACTGTATCACGCTACATGATGCCATTTACGAAGATCCCAGTATATTGTGGAAAAATTTTCAAAAATTAAAAAAAAGTGAAATGAGGATTTAAAAAAAATCTAAACAATTAGTCAGTAAATGGACTGCACTTAAAAACATTATTGGAAAGAAAAAGCAAATAGATCCGACCACAAAAAGCAAATATAAGAGGTTTAAGACTTAAAAATATCTATAACCCACTGCCTGATAAGCAAATTCAAAAGAGGAAAATTACAAAAAAAAAAAAAAGCGAAAAAAACCCAATCGCCCGGAAAAGATGAATCACAAACGAAAAGTAAATCGTTTCTCTTTGTTATAGAGATAATGCGGAATATTTTCAATTTATATTGAAAAAGGGGATTTCCCCGTGCTGGAAAATAGGAGTAAAGTCCCAATCTTAAAACGGATCATATCAACCCCGAAAACTACAGAGGAAAAACGTTTACAACATATTGGAAAATTTTTTGTCAAAACGAACCCCTGAAATTTTTTGAATATTTAAAAATAAAAAAAGTATTGTTAGAGAACAAATGGTTTTAAAAAGCATGGAACAACGGACCCTATCTTCCTACTAAAAATTTAATAGATATGTACGAAAGTAAAAACTAAAGACTTTATTGCGCTTTGTAGATTTTAGAAAGCGTTTTTTAAAAAGTGTGGCACGAGGGTTTCTTATAAAGTTAAACGAAAAAAGGAAAAACAGGCAAAATTTAAAAGTCTTAAAAACATTTATTCCAATGCAAAATATTTTCAAAAATACGGGCAAAAAACACAGATGAAATCATAGTCAGAAAAAGGGGGACATAGGGAAATACATAAGTTTCATTATTTAAGTATTGTCAAGTATAGTTCAATATACGATGAGAAAAGTTCGCATTTAAAAAACCGCAAAAAACAAATTCCCGTTTACTCTTGCTGATGCCCGGATTGCTATCAAAAACCAAAAAAAGGTTTCAAAAACTGAATAAAAATGCAAGAAAAAGTTCTAATTGGGGTTTAAAAAATAACAAAAAAAAAAAGGGAAAGTCTTTACGGATCACCTCCTAAAAAATTTCCAAATTTTTTTAAATGTGGAGAGCATGTAATTTAAACAGTAGAAATTAAAATATTTGGTGTCGTTTTTCATCAGAACGGGGGTTTCAAACAAAAACCCAAAAAACATTTAGTAAACAAAGCAAAAAGAATTACGCCTTTAAAGGGCAATTCAGGACAAAATTTTAAAGAAACCCATAATAAGGTTTTTCGACCCCCTGATACCCCGTTTTTAAAACCCATGGGCAGGTTTGGTTTCCTTTTTTTTTTAAAAGGGGGTACAGAATTTAATTGATAAAAATGTTCAAGGATGCTTATCCAATCGTTTTTTTTTGAGAAAATTTTTATGTAAAATTTTTTAAACAAATGAAGGGTTTATAAAAAAAGCTTGTACTACCCATTTGGGTGAAATTTGGGAGATTTCCCCGACCTTAAATCATATGCCAATAAAATCCTTTTTGGGTTCTTTGACGAATCAAAACCAGACTTTATTTAAATAGTTACGATTATTTGTATCAGAAGAAAAAACATAAAAAGGGTAAACAAGTGAAAAAAAATTTTTTACACAATTGGATTCAAACATTCTGGAAGAACCAAAGCACTCTTAATGTTCATCGGTTGAGTTTGTGTTAGAAGAAAAAATTTAGGGCAGTATAAAACATTTTTGGATCTACCAAAAGAAAAAATTTGCAAAACTAAAATTTTAGATTTTGTACCCAAAAAATACAGATTGGAACCAACTTATAAACTATGAAAACAAAACTCATAAGAAGACATATTGTAAATTTCGCACAAGCTGTCACAATTTAATGATAGAGAAAGGGAGACACCAAAATATATCCAGAGAGGACAGAAAATGTAGACACTGTAACAAAATTGAAGATGAATTTCATTTACTTGATGAATGCATTTTATATGATGAACTCAGAAATAATTAATTTGTTATTAAAAATCAAAACGAAAGACAAAGAACGCAAAAACTGTGTACATAAATTAAGTGACATAATCACAGTTGATATATATCAAGCAGATATCATCAGATATGTGTATGAGTGTTTTGAAAAAAGAGAGAAAGAGAAGTAGAATACAACATGTTTTTAGTGTACATCACTTTTAGCCAAAATAGATAATTATAGTTGATGTTTTTGTTGTGTCAAATAAGTCTACATGACTTAAATGGCAATAAAATATTCTGAATCTGAATCTGAATCTGAATCTGAATCACACACACACACACACACACACACACACACCACACACACACACACACACACACACACACACACACACACACACAAAGAAGGGCAGGAACGCCCCTGGCGATGACAGTCTTCATACTGACGCAGCCCTGCAGTTGGGGAATATGCAGAAGCAACAAAGACAACGTGCGTGCACTCCCTTCCTCTTCTATCACTTCCACACACCTTTGAGATACAAAAAGTTTTCTAACATTACAGCAGGAGCAGCAACAACAATAGAAACAGAAGAAGCAGGAGCAGCAGCAGCAGTAGCAGCAGCAACAGCAGCAGCAGCAGCAGCACCAGCAGAAGCAGCACCAGCAGAAGCAGCACCAGCAGGAGTAACAGCAGCGGCAGTAGTAGTAGCAGCAGCAGCACCAGCAGGAGTAGCAGCAGCAGGAGTAGCAGCAGCGGCAGTAGTAGTAGCAGCAGCAGCACCAGCAGGAGTAGCAGCAGCGGCAGTAGTAGCAGCAGCAGCAGCAACAGCAGCAGCAGCAGCAGCAGAAGCAGCAGCAGCAGCAGCAGCAGCAGCAGCAAGAAACCTAGCTAATCGTGTGGGAGGATGTTGCCACACAGTAAGTCCTGGGAACATGTTGTGGCCATCAGTTGTGTGTGTGTGAGGACATGCCACCTCTTCCTTCCTTCCTTCCTTCCTTCCACTTATAACAGTTAACTGATCACATGCACAGGTCTTCTCCAGCTATACCTCCTTCCCTTCTTCCTTCCTTCTTTCCTTCCACTTATACCGGTCATCTGATCATATGTACAATCTCTGCCAGCTCCTTTTCCTTTCTTCCTTCCTCCCTCCTCCTTCCCTCCTCCTCCTCCTTCCTTCCTTCTGTTTTTCGTTCTTTCTTTCGTTCGTTTTTTCCTTCCTTTACTTCCTCCCTCCTCCCTTCCTTCCTTCCTTTCACGTACCCCAGACATCTGATCTTCTGTACAGGTCTCTGCTAACTCTCTTCTGTCACTGCTTAACTATGTCTTTCTTTTTTTGTTTTTCCTTGCCAGTTAAACTTTTTTGGGGGCTCTGTCTTGTTATTTGTTTTTGTTCTGTTTGTTTGTTTTTAAAGTCTAATTCATCCCTAAAGGCGAAATGCAGCTACCTGGATGTTGGTGCAAAAAACGGCTGCATACCCCAAACTCTCACCATTGGTGAATGTCGAAGTTGTAGCTGAGGAACCAAAAAAAAATTGATTTTTTCTGTGACAGGAACTACAACTCTTTGATTGGGTTACTCGATACTGGTTTCCTTTCACATTTGTTATATTCTTCTTATCTCCATGTCTTTTATTATTATTATTTTTTAAAATTACGTTTATGTATTTTGTAGTTGTTATCTCCCATTATCTTTTAGCCCTATCACTTCCTGTATCTTTTTGTTGTATTACCTCCCATATTATTGATTCTGAACTTTTCCCGTTCTTTTATTCTAATTACCCTTCGTTTCTATTAAAAATCCTATTACATCCAGCACTTTTTGCTTTTATCATAAGTATGCTATTTTTTTATTATGAATATTCAATACCTTTCATTTTATCTAAATTAAGTGAAATATATAGATTCAAATTCAAAATTTAAATTCAAAACTGTATTATCTCAGAGACAGAGAAATTCCGGTGGGTCACGAGCCATACATAAACAATAAACATGTAAACACAATATCAAAACCCCCCCCCACACACTATCCCAACAGCAGCACGCGCCCATCATAAGATAAAAAACACCCACAAATCAGCAATACCTCAGCCAGTCAAAACTCACAAAGTAAAATCACATTAACTCATGTGCGCACCAGTAAATCCATCATTTCCCCGCACTTACACACAGCCGCACACACACACCACAACAGCCCCAAAAATTGGAAACATTCGCACACACGCGCAGCATTTTTATGACATAAGCCCAAATTGTTATATCATGTCGTATAAGACAAATATCAATGAAATTAATACTCTGATCTATTAAGACATTGAACACAGTAATGATAACACGCACACGCATTTTTATGACATAAATCAAATTGGTATAACGTGTATAATAAGACAAATATCACTGAAATTCATATCCCATTCTATTAAAGTATTGAGGCACAGTTTTTAAAATAAAAAACAGGTCGCCTTTCCTATGCTTCAAATGTCTCATACTTTTCTACCTGAACTCCGTATTTCTCTCATGTACATCAAAATGTACTGAGTGTTTCGTGTGGTTTGCTTTTAATTATTATTTTTTTAAAAGCAGAATTTACCTAAAGGCGCGCGTGTATGTGTGCGGGTGCGTGCATGCGTGCACGCGCACGGGCGTGTATGTGTATGTGTGTGATTAAAGCACCCGAGAAGGGAAACAACACCATAAACGAGACAACTGATACCTATAAAGCTGTCAGAGGAATCCTTTGACTATTTATGACAGTGTCCTTTAGCAGTGAAAGATCGTGGGGGAAATAAATCATCTTAATTATTGCTACATCCCCCACACCCCACATCCCTGTCTCTCTCTCTCTCACCTCCGTGTTGCTTTATTGGGTCGAGATGGTCCAGGGCCAAAAAAAAAAACAAAGTTTTCTTCCCAAAA
>CM054143.1:60957955-60960455 GCA_028751875.1 Rapana venosa
GGGGGGAGAGAGAAGAAGGAGAGAGTTTAAACAAATAAAATTTTCTTTTATTTCGAGGAAAAAGAATAAGCACCCAGCGCTTTTTTAAACATCCGCCCCCCGCCTTAGGGATCATCATGATACTGAAATAAGCCAACTACACATACATTCACACGTACAAAACAAAAACAACAACAACAACAAAACAACAAAAAATACAAGAGAGAGAGATGGAGAGAGAGAGAGAGAGAGAGAGAGGGAGAGAGCGAGCAAGAGAGAGAGGCGACAGACAGACAAACAGACAGACAGACAGACAGACAGACAGGGGGACGGTATAGCCTGGTGGTTAGAGTGATGTATTCGTGATCTGCTGAACCGGGTTCCATTTTCGTTCAAGAGGATTTTTCCTCTGGAGTTAACATCAGTGCCGACTCCACTCTACCCAAAAGTCCTTCGGATGAGACTATAAACCGAGGCCCCGTGTGCGAACGCATGCAGAGCATCTTGCGCACACGTTGAAACCTGTTCCGCTTTTCGGAATAGTAGGCTATTGTGTGCCGGTGGAAACGGATGACATCATTTACAAAACTGCATACACATGGGGACTGGATAAAAAAAAGCACATGAGTGCTTTTTTCATTATCCTCGAAATAAAAGAATAAAAAAAAGAAAAAACCAGACAGACAGAGACAATAGAGACAGACAAACAGATAGGCAAAAGAAAGACAGAGACAAAACAGAGACAGAGACCAGCCACACAGCTAGACAAGACAGAGGCATACAAAAGACAGACAGACAGACAGAGACGCAGAAAGACTGACAGAGACAATGCGACAGAACAACAGATACAGGACAGACAGACCGACCAGACAGACAGACCGACAGACCAACAGGCACAGACAGACAGACAGACAGACAGGCCAGGCAGACAGACAGACAGACCAACAGACACAGACAGACAGACCAGGCAGACAGAGAGACAGACAGATAGCCCAAAACAAACACAGCCCAGACCCAACAGACACCGACAGACAGACCATGCTAAGACAGCCAGACCAGACAGACAGACAGGCAGACAGACAGACAGACAGACCAGGCAGACAGACAGCCAGACCAGACCAGACAGACAGGCAGACAGACAGACAGACCAGGGAGACAGACAGAAAGACAGACCAGACAGACAGAGACGTAAGCAGAAAACAATTGGTAAAAATAAGAGAGAATGAGAAGAAAGTGACAGAGCGAGACAAAGAACAGGTGTGCGTGCGCGCGTGCGCGCGCGCGCGCGTATGTATGTATGTATGTATGTATGTATGCATGTATGTATATATGTATGTATGCATTCATTCATTCATTCATTCATTCTGCTTACAGCCAGCAATATCTCAGCAATCCTATCAGGACTGCCACCTCCATTTAAAAAAGGTTAAACTGGAATGAGAAATTAGCAGGGATTCACAGACAGAAATGTCCAGATTAGAATCAATCATTTATCAAAGCCGATACCACGTTTCTTCTAAATTATTTCATAACCAGAAAATATGAAAAATATATGCTCCTTTGAAAAATGTAAAAACAAACAGTACAAAACAAAAAACCTACACGTGGACATGTAGGCAAAAACGTTTTCATGGAATCTACGGTAAAATGTTTCTGTCTAAAGTTGTGTGTCCCGAAAGTAGACTGTATGATGTTGGGTGGTTAGGCATTTATTGTAGATCACTCTCCAAATGTCTTGTTGTTGTTCTTCTTGACTCTGTTTGGGGGAGGAGTGGGGGGTCATCAATGGGACACCACACTGGAGAGCTGTTTAACCTAATTCCACCTTTTATGTTGGTTGTATGTCAAAGCCTGGGTTTTGTAAATGGTTCTCAATACAGTACCCCAGTTCACCTAAATGTGAATTTTTGCAAATGGTTTCAGTGATGGCGTATGTCCACCGCTTTTTTTTTTCTTCTTCTTCTACAATTTACCAGCTTCTTCATAGAAATGTTCTATAGGAACACCTTGGAAAGGTGGATGTCGTAGGCATAACTGTATCGTGTTGTGTTGTATACAAGTTTTCAATACTGGCTGATTTCTCCAGCTAGGTGAAAATGGCTCTCCCTTTGGGGAAAGCGCGTCGCCACTACTACTGCACTTCTGTCCCCTTTTCTGTTTAATTTCCTGTTTGTGAGGCCGCGGTGACGTCAGCAGGACAAACGTCAGTGATGGTCACGTGATAGGAAAAGTAAGGGGAGTTTGGGAGTGTTCGTGCGTTCCTATGTAACAGTGTTCTTGTCTTTTTTCCCTGCAGAATTTTGAGAGGGAAAACTTTTGGTGTAGGTGGGTTGTTAGGTGTACGAAATGTATGTTTCACACAGGTACTCGGTTTAAAACAACAACAACAAAGTTTAGGTATTCGGTTTATCTTCGCTTTATTGTCTTGTTATTTTTCTCTGTTATTTCGAGGATAATGGAATAAGCTTTCTTGTGCTTTTTTTTAAACATCCAGTCACCGTGTGTATGCGGTTTGGTAAAT
>CM054143.1:60965455-60970455 GCA_028751875.1 Rapana venosa
ATGGACCGGGGAATGAAAGTGGAACAGTCAACCCACTCGGCTTCAGCGGACGTTTGATCAATACCTTGTGATAAATTTTTAACAGTTTTTTTTATATTCCTGTTGATACATGCTTACTGCAAGTCCTATAATATATTGGCGAGGACAGCATCCCCTCACTTGGCCCCATCCCATGTCACGACATCAGCGTTAATCTACTGTGCACACCCCACAGCCTCTCTCCCCTTGCCCTGAACTGAACACAGCATTCTCCAGGACAAACAGCCCCACACACAGAGGATTACGTGCCTTTGGAAAACTGTCTGTGATGATGGATTCAGCCCCCCTCTCTCTAATATTTATTTATTTGTTTGTTTATTTATTTATTTATTTATTTATGTCACGGCAGATTTCTCTGCGAGAAATTCGGGTTACTCTCCCATGGGAGAGCGCGTCGCCACAAGAGCATCGCCACCAATTTTCTTTCTTTTTCCTGTCTGCAACTGTTTTTGTTTCCTAATAAGAGTGGCTTTTTTCGACAGAATTTTGCCAGGGACAACTCTCTTGTTGCCGTGGGTTCTTTTGCGTGCGCTAAATAACTATGTGTAACACACGGGACCTCGGTTTATCGTCTCATCGGAAAGACTAACCGTCCAGACCACCACTCATGGTTATTGGATGGGAGGAAAAAGTTTCGGGTCCAAACGGGGATTCGAACCCACGCACACTTCAAACCGGACTTTTTCACTTTCTAGACACGGCGCCGTTAAGTGTTAGACCACCGATCCAACATTATGACAATATAGATACAAAATTCTTCTAAATTAAAAAAAAAATACATTTTTACTTTTTAACTTTAACTGAAACTATTAGCTCGAATATTAAGAGAGTCCTTCTCAGGGCAAGGGCCGGATGAAAAAAGTTCTGTCTAATACTTATTTCGTAAACCCTTGGGTATAAAGGATTATCAAGCAATCAATTCAATCAACCAACCAACAATCAATCAATCAATCAATCAATAATCAATCAATAAATCAATCAATCATCCAATCAATCAATCCATTTTCTTCTCTGTCTTTGTGTGTTGTGAGTGCTCGGTTTGCAATGCACGTGCGTGTGTGTGCATGTGTGTATGTGTGTGTGTGTGTGTGGTGTGTGTGTGAGTGTGTGTGTGTGTTGTGAGTCCTGCGTTGCGTACAAAGGCTTTAAGCTTATAGTCTCATATCTTTTTAAAAAACAAGCCTCTCAGGGAACTGTGGATGGATACACTGTAACTTGCAAGAGAATAAAATCCCTGGAATGACATTTCAATGGGGGAGGGACTCAACCCCCCCCCCCCACCACGTTCCCTATCCCTCACTTACTGTCAGACAAAAGTGCGATGTTTTAACCACTTGTCTATTCCAGCCCAGCTACTCGCGATCAAGTCCCTTCGCCACTTTGATAAACTGATGATAAACTGCTTACTGCAAAACTGCTCCTATAATATATTGGCCATGGCCAGCATCCCTCACTTGGCCCCATCCCATGCTCCCCCAGACATCAGCGCTAATCTGCTGTGCACACCACACAGCCTCTCCCCCCTTGCCCTGAACTGAACACAGCATTCTCCAAGACAAACAGCCCCACACACAAGAAGCAGTCAAAGCCCTTGAAAACTGTCTATGATGATGGAATTGAGGCTTTCGTGGGTGTGTGTGTGTGTGTGTCGTGAGTGTAGTGTGTGTGTGTGTGGGTGTGTGTGTGTGTGTGTGTGTGTGTGTGAATGTTGTAAATTCATTTAACGTCTTTTCACAGTTGGGATATTAGACGGGGCGGGCGGGGAGGTGGGGGGGTGGGGGGGGCAGCAGGGGCGAGGGGGAGGTGTCTTGAGTGTTCAGGAGGAGGGTGTAGTTGGTATGTCCAGGAGCGGAATTTCAGGGGATCAATGCATGCGAAATGATAAAAACAAATTACAAAAGATATAATATTTATCCCTCTGCTACTGGTAACCATGTAAACCCAGTACCACCTGCACATGTGGGGAGTAAAACCCACAAAAAATCCGACCTGGAGAGGGATGGGGCTCCGCCAGGTTTGATTTGCCCAAGACCACACCAAATGACAAAGCAGCCAGAATTCTCCATACCGGTATCGGTCGTCGCCCGGGTTACCAAGGACCGCGCCTTCTGTGCTCCTCCAAGGACAGATGTCGAAGTTTGCTACTGATGTAAAAACGCACGCAAAATCGTGCCAGACACAACACCATCATTGGCACAAGGATGTACGGAACACTAAGAAGCTGCAGCAAGTGGAAGAACTGACCATGAGATGTCCAGATATCATTGGCCATCCCTTTTTGGGACTCTGCGAAGTTCAGGTTGGAAAGAAAAAAAAAAAAGAAAAAAAAACATGGAGAGAGAGGAAGAAAACGACCCCAGGAAAAAAATGACCACAAATTATCCTACAGTGGAGGAAAAGAAAAAAAAAAAAACTAGGGATATAAACATTGAAAACGGCGTGGTGGGGGTGTGTTTGTTTCTCTGTTCACAATGGACACCTCCGTTAAACACCCGTCATGAGCTGTTTCAGCCTGGTTGTCCAGCAAGCAGACTTATTACATCCGCCCCCTGAGAGCAAAACCCCTACTTTTAACATAACTTCAGTACAGGCATACGCCTACATCAGATGCACAGAATGAAGCCGTACGTTCGTATATAGTCCCGTTTTTTTTTGAAGACCCCGTCCGTTTTTTATTTTAGTAAAGTTTGTTCCCGTTTAAGCTCCTGTGTCGTATTATTGTAGCCGTTGAGTTTAGTAGGAGAAGTATAGATATTTTAAGTAAGAGTATAGTACGGTAAAATTTTAAGAAGGACAAGTAATTAGTTAGAAGAATTTTATGAACCAGCAGCTACAAGAGGTTTGAATCAAACATCCCAAGAAAGACATCCTCGTTGTGCCCAAGTGGCGACCGCCGGGAAACGCCCAAGGAACAAGGTAGTGAGATCGAAGAAGATGATGGAAGACTTTTGGAAAGGACTGGGATGGGAGGGCCGTTCGTGTCGTTCGTGGGCCACATTTGAATAACCAAATCAAATGAAAGAGGCCTGAGATCCTGGAGTTTGCCTAGTAGTAGTAAGGTAACAACCTCATCAGCTAGTGAATACCCTTGGCCCACACAAGGAAATCCAGAAAATGGACATGGCATAGCCCCCCAACCCAAATGAGAAACACCACAACCAAATAGATTACATCATGGTGAAAAAAAATGAAAAGCGGTTTTCAGTCTAAGCGTAACATCGCCACAGACACGAGTTTTCCAGGAGCAGAACATAGGGATGATCATGATCTTGTGATGATGACTTTCCCTTTCCGACTACGTCTTAAAGGAAAATCCACAAGCGGCGGGAAAAAACATCAGGATATTCAAATTTGACCTCGAGAAAGTGACGAGGACCAGAAAGAGGTATTTAGAAATTTTTCAAGCAAAGGATAGGGGAAAGTTTGCAGAAAGCCACTCACCTGGTGTTTGACTCAGACATAGACACCTGACGAAATAGGTTTCAATACAGCAGTGGACCTGAAACAGGCAAACGAGTTCTTGGCAAAGCCCCCCCCCCCGCGCCCCGACAGTTCAAAAAACCATTTTGGGTCACACCCTAACATCCTTACAACTATGCGAACAAGCGTTGAGAGTTGAATAGAAGAAAAAGAAAAAAATGGAAAACAAAAGATAAGAGCAGAACAATATAGGGCAGTCAAACAAAAGAAATCAGGAAGTCCAGGAAACTGAGGCCAAGAGAACAAAAAGAGAAATGGATCTGGTGGGTGAAACAGTTGCCACCAACAAGACAATTTGAAGAGAACATCATGAAAAACAATAGCAAGAAAGCATATGCACAGCTGTGTGATGAAGACCGGCTGACTTAGCACCGAAACAGAGAAAAAGTTTAACAGTCCCAAGACCAAAAATGGGAAGTGTCGAAGTGTCCTCACTGACGGACCAGGATTATGCTGAACGTATGGACAGATACTGCTCCCGACCTGTTATAAAACTATTAGAACCCGCAGGAGATCCAGAAGTCCTTAATGTACCGAAAGCAAAAGACACAGGAACAGTCACCTATCCTCCGAGAGAGAAAGAAGTGGGAAACAGCGTCAGATCGTGAATGAAAAAATGAAAACAAAAGGGGAAGGTCAGAATGGGGCTGACAACATTCAGCTGAGTGAGTAAGTTGTCCAAGCTGGAGGGGAAAGCCTATGATCAGCGCCCTACTAGATATCTGCAACAAAGATCTGGCAGACAGGAAAATGGCCAACACCATGGACGCAGTCAAGTACTCATCATCCCCCCCCCAAGAAAGGAACTCTTACAACAAGGCCATAATTACCGCACATCAGCCTCTATGTCACCAAGGCAAGGTCATGCTTATGCTTGCAGATATATTGAATAGATGAAGCCACAAGGCAGAGACTTCATTGCTGAGGAACAAGCCGGTTTCAGAGCAGGGCGCAGCACAACAGAACAGATTATCCACCTCAGAATACTATGTGAGCGGTGTACTTCAACATCAAAAAGACCTGATACACGTTATTTATCGATTTTTAAGAAGGCATTTGACAGGGATGTTGTGGCATGCAGCTTTGTGGGCAACCATGAACTTGTACAGCTCAATGCAAACTGATCAGAGTCATCAAACAGCTGTACACGAAGGTCCACCAGTTGCAGTGTACTACAACAAACAAACATTGGAGAATGGGTTCGAACAAAACAGTTGGGGTTAGGCAGGGCTTGTTACTTCTCCCCACATCTTTTCAACATCTTCCTTGAGAGGAATCATGGCTGATGCACTGGAACATCATGACGGATATCAGTCAGCATTGGTGCAGAACAGAACAGAACGATCACAAACCTCCGACTTCGCAGAAGACATTGAGGGAATAGCAGGATCAGAAAAAAGAGTTTGCCAGCCTAAACAGAACACTTGGTAGGCCTTCCTCCAAAACATACCGGCATGGAAATCAGTGCAGAGAAGACCAAA
>CM054143.1:60977955-60980455 GCA_028751875.1 Rapana venosa
GAAATGAAAAGCTGTTAAAATATTATATTTCTTTTTTTTTTCTTCTTTTTTTTAAGAGCCGGGTCATTCTCACAAATGTTACAAGGAAAACGCCAGAACAGATTTCCCCTTATCATCATCATCATCATCATCATCATCATCATCATCATCATCATCATCATCATCATCATCATCATCATCATCATCATCATCATCATCATCATCATCATCATCATCAATGCCTTTGTGCCTTATTGGCACGTAGGGCAGCAACAAAAGTTCTCCACTCCTGTCTGTCCTGGGCCAGCTTCTGAATGGTTCCCCAGGTATGTTGGAAGGTCTTCAGCTCTGCTTCAACAGTCCGACGCCAAGTGTTCTTGGGTCGTCCTCGTTTGCGTTTTCCCTCTGGTGTCCAGTGGAGGGCTGTTCGGGCGATGTTTCCCTGTTCCCGACGGCAAGATATGCCCAATCCATCTCCATCGCCTATGCATGATGATGTTGTCCATGCTTTCTTGGTTGCAACGGGCAAAAAGTTCTTGGTTGGAGATGGTCTCAGGCCAGAAGATGCGCAAGATTCTTCTGAGATTCTTCGTGTGGAATGTGGATAGTTTGTCGAGGTCACTTTCAGTCATCCTCCAGCATCCGAGCCGTACAAAAGGATGGAAGTACACAGCTCTGGTTTAGTCTTGTTTGGTTCTGGTGCTGTACTGGGACGATTTCCACATATTGTTCAGATTTCTATAAGCATTTCCCTTGCTTTGCTAACCCGGTTTTGATGTCGCTGCCCTCCACCGTCATGCCTAAACGTGCCCCGAGGTACGTAAACCCTTTCAGTTTTTGGGTAAAACTTCTCCGTTCCC
This sequence comes from Rapana venosa, assembly GCA_028751875.1. Lineage (NCBI taxonomy): Eukaryota > Metazoa > Mollusca > Gastropoda > Neogastropoda > Muricidae > Rapana > Rapana venosa. The sequence continues at coordinate 60,978,795 of CM054143.1, forward strand.
GTGCCCCGGTGGGGGTTTTCGGGGACGTTCTTTTGTCATCCCCTTCGGGCTTTTTTCGGACTTTTTTTTCAGGCCTATTTGCTGTCGAAAGTGTGAGAGGGGAATGCCCTTCTCTTAAATGTGATGGTGGGTTTTGGGGAAAGCGTCCCAGATCGCCGGCAAAATCTGGTTTTCAAGCGTTGAGAAGGGGGCCAAATTTTGATGCCCCGTGATGGTCCTGTTTTTTTGTCCCCTCCCCCCAACCCAATTGTCGGGTTTGAAGAGTTGTGCTGCAGGGGGCACCCTTGTCGACCCGGGTTTGTACACTGAAACGGGTTTTTGCTGTTTCCTCCCTTGCACGTAAATTTTGTTGTAGAAGTTTTAATGACTTGGAAAAAATCTCCTGTGGAATTCCTATCCCGGGAGTATGCGCCTACACTTTCCCGATGAATGCTGAAAAAGGTTTTTTTAAAAATCAACAAGTTGATATAAAAGCTGTCTCTGCCTTTTCCGTGCACTTTTCCCGATGTGTTGCGCAGAGTGAAGATCTGGTCTTGCTTCTTTTTCCTGGCTAAAACCCCCTTTTTCCCTTTTTCTATTTGGGTTGGGGGTTCCACTGCCCCCCTGAATCCTTCCGAGGATATTTTTTGCCAGAATTTTGCGGGGAACAGATGGGCCAGAGTGATTCCTCTCCATTTGGGTTACAAATTTTTCGGGGTTTCCTTTCTTTGGGATCTTCACGATGACTCCTTCTTTTCCAATTTTGCGGGTGCTGTTTCCCCCTCCCATATAGCGAAAAAGATTTGTCTGTAAAAATTTAGAGGGCAAATTCGGATCTCCCTTTTGAAAAGTTCTGCGTTGGGGTTTGCCCCGGGCCAGGGGTTTTTTCCTTTCCTTGAGGGAGCTGTTTGTTTGCTATAATTTTCCTTCCCTTCTTTGGGGGTTTAAAGCTGTTCACTTTTGAGATCCATCGGGATTTTTGTACACTGCCTCTTCATTTGGGTTTGGGGGTTTGGGTTGGGAGAACTTCGCTAAAAATTTCGGGCCCACCCTTGCATTTTTTCCCGCTTCTGTGGTAATTTTTGGGCCTTATTTATCTAGGTTTGGGTGTTTCGGTGTTTCTCCGGTACTTGCCACTGACAGTCTTAGTGATCTTATTCACCTGTCCCCGGGTTTTCCCTTTCGGGGGCCTCCTTGGGGTTTTCCCTTTCAATATCTTTCCCTTTTAGGGACGCTTGTCTGTTCTTGTCCCTTTTCTTCACAGTTTGGTTTTTCTTCTCTGTACTGTTTTTGTACCTCTCTCTTTTCCGTTCTGACTTTGTCTCTAAAAAAATTTTTTTTTCAGTTCTCTCCTGTTCTCAATTTGGGTTGCCAAAGGGGGTCGCTGTTAAACCACCTTTTTCTCTTCCCTTCTCTGTCCTAAACACTTTTTGCTGGCTTGTGTGTAGGCTTGGGCCTGACCGTTTTTTCCCCATGGTTTTAAAATTAGTCTGTCAGGAGGTGGTATTTTCCCGTTCCCCCGTGCTTGGAACTTGTTTTTGGGGCTGGAGGGTTGGGGGAAAAAACCCCTTACTTTGGGGTTGCGCAGTTTTTTCCCCATCAAAAGGGTTTTTTGTCTTTGGGGGCCCAGAACCATTTTTTCTCAGCTTCATTTTAGGGGGTTTCGTAACAAAGGGGGTGTC
>CM054143.1:60982955-60995455 GCA_028751875.1 Rapana venosa
CCTGCTATAACACCTGGTGGTTAGAACGTTGCACTCGCCATCTGACGGCCCGGGTTCGAGTCGCCACTGAGACACCCGTTCAGAGACTGTTCCCTGGAGTTGACATCAGTGCCGACTCCACTGCCCCGAAGGTTCTGCGGATGATACTATAAAATTAAGTCCCTTGTGCGAACGCACGCAGAACATCTTGCGCACACGTTAAAACCCGTTTTGTTTTTGGAAAGAGTTGAACATTGTTTGCTGGTGGGAGCAGGTGAGACAATTTACAAAACCGCACAGACACGGAGACTGGATGTGTGTATAAAAACACATGAAGGACTTTTTATTATCCTGGAGATAAAAGAATTAAGATAGTAATAGAAAATGCTATATACATGTAATGTTTTTTTTAAAGCTAAACCCCTTTTGGCCCTTTGGTTGGCTGTACTTTTCTTGCCCTGCCCTGTCGGTCGGCGCCCGCCTCCCTGACTGCCCTGTCGGTTGAAAGGTCGGTCTTCGTCTTGTTCTCCTCCCCCTTTTCTTCAACAAAACCGTTTATATGTTTTTTATTTTTTTTTTATGACTTTTAAACATAAAAAAAAATAAAATACAAGATTTTAAAAAAAAAAACAAAACGTATAAAAAACTGCCCAAAACGAAAACCGTTATAATTTAAACCCCCCCCCCCTTTCCCCCCCCCACGACGGGCCCAGTTACAACCCCCACAGCAGGAAAAAGGAAAAAAAAAACAAAAAAACATGACAAAAAAGGGTACAGTGACGGGGACGTTCAAAAAGGGTCACAGGGGAGGATGAAGAAACAATAAAAAAACTTCGGGGGGGAAACAAAATAAACCCGCAAAAAGACTTAAGGAAATGCCCATTCCCCTGCCCCCCTCCCCCCTCCCCCTTTCCCCCCCCCCCAAGCACCATGTTTTTTTCCCCCCCTAAGAACCCCCCCAATTGCCGGGGGAAAATGTAAAACGTCTGTTTTTTTCCCTGGGGCCCCCTGTGCTTTAAACTTCCCTTGGACCGTTTGTGATTTTGTTTATGACAAATGTAATAACTTCGGGTTTATTCTTTTGGGGGTTTTTTTTTTTCCCTTTGTGCACCATCAGTGTTTTTGAGTTCTGGTGTGTGTTTTTTTTGTCATTTAGTGAATTTGCCCATGTGTTTGTTTTTATTTTTCTTGAATTGAAAAAGTCTGTGTGTGTGGGGTGTGTGTGGGGTGTGTGTGTGTGTGTGTTTTTTTGTCAGGTAGTGTGTTTGTCCATCTGTAGTTTTTTCTTAAATATTGCTAAGCGTGTGTGGGTGTGTGTGTGTGTGTGTGTGTGTTGTTTTGTTGTGGGGTTTTGGTGTGGTGTGTGTGTGTTGTGTGTGGGTTTTTTTTGCCATTTTAGTGTTTTGCCCATGTTTGCTTGTTATTTTTTGATATGGAAAAGGTGTTGTGTGTGGGTGTGTTTTGGGGTGTGTGTTTGTGTTTTTGGTGTGTGTGTGTGTGGTGTTGTGTGGGGTGTGTGTGTGTGTGTTTTTTCCTAGTTGTTTTTTTCCTTCTTTTGTTTCTTCTTTTAGAAGGGCATTTTGGGCAAGGAGATTTGATTTTTGAAGTAGTATCCCAATATACAATTTTTTTTTTTTTACTGTCGGAAAAATTTGTAAAAATTCAGTGGGGTTCTGGGGTTTTTTCTTTTAAACAAATCTATTGTTTAATTTCATTTTTAATACCACTTTATTCACGAGATTCTCGGCTTTGAAATTGGGGCTGCCCCCCTCGGGGAGATTACGTAAACCAACAAGACCAGCCCCAACCCTTTTTTCCAATTTAAAATGTATTCGCCCCCTAAGGTAGCCTTTTCTTAAAATTTTTCCCGGGGGAAAAAACTTTTTTGTTGGGGGGTTCTTTTAGTGTCAAATTTAATTATTTGAAAATCGGGGACCTGGGTTTCCCTCGCCCTCCCCCGAAAAGATACCCCCCCAAAGACCATCACTCTTTGTTAATGGATGGGGGGAAAATTTTTAGGGGTAAAACCTCACCCACAACAAGCTTTTCTGTTCGTTCGACAACGAAAAGATTAAAATCCATCATATGGAAAAAAAATAAAGTTTTCCAAAAATTTTTTTTAAAAAAAAACCCCAAAAAAACCCCAAAGGAGTAGATGAACAAGAACATAACTTTTTAAATATTACGAAAGATTGGGAAAAAAAGAAACAAAAAACCAAAAAAACAAAAGAAACAAAACACAAAAAAAAGGAATACAGGGGGAAAAGGGGGTGTCCGATGGGAAAAAGCCCCCAACGATCATAATTTAAAACCCAATTTGGGCACAAGGTACCCCGGGAAAGATAAAAACCCTTTGGGTATTTCCCTTTAGTCCTTGGTGCCCCCTTTTTTCCCTTTTGGGAAAAGGCGGGGACATTGCCCTGTCTGTCTGTCTGTTGTTTTGTCTGTCTCTTTTAAATGATCCCTGACGCCCTCAGGTTGCTTTCCCCTTTAATGTAAGCAAGAAAGGGGGATGAAGTACATTTTTTTGTTTTGGCCTGCCCTTTTTAGAATTTTTTTGGGCGGGAATACATCTCTTTTAAAATTATAGTAGACACCCCTTAAGTTTTTTTGACTTTTTTTCTTTGGAAAAAATTCATCCTGGGGTTGTCCCGCACCCTACTTTATATTTGTTTTAAAGTTTTCGAATAAGAAGATTTTGGGTTTCTTAAGTCATTTTTTGGGTTGCTGTTTTTTGTTATTTTTTTAAATTTTTTGTATTTTACTATTGTTTTACGCCCCCCAAAAAATTATTTAAAGCATTTTCCGGAAAACCCCCCCCTTTCATTTTGGGGCCAAAAGGGCCCTTTTTTTGTAAAAAATTTTTTCCGATTTTCGAGTTCTCTCTTTTTTTGTTTAATTTTAAACAAGTTTTCTTTTTTTGATTTTAATTTTTTGAGTATTTGGGGGATTGCTTGTTTATTGAACACATATTTATTCTGTTCTAAAAATTTAATTAAGGTTTGGGGTCAATTTTTTTGGGGAATTTTTTTGTTGATTACCTTTTATTCTTTTTTTAAGTGATGGGGTTAAAATTTGTTGTTGCGTTTTTTGAAAGCGGCGGTTTGTTTGTTTTTTTTGGGTTTGTTAGTTTTTTTGTTTTGTGGGGTTGTGGGGGTTTTTGTGGGGTGTGTGTGTGTGTGTGTTTTGTGTGGTGTGTGGTGTGTGTGTGTGTGTGTGAGTGTGATTTGTTAAAATTTCCTTTAATCGGGCAGGGGCCGGTGAAAAAAATTATATGAAAAATTTAATCTGTAATGGAAAAAAAGAAAAATTCATTCTTTTATTCTTTATTTTTTCATTATTCATTCATTATTCTTCTTTCTTTTCGTTCTTTTTTTTCGTTTGTTTTTTGTTTTTTCATTCATTTAATTCTTTTATTCATTCATTAAATTATTCATTCATTCATTCATTAATTAAATTCATTTTTTCTTTCCCTCTCTTCTTTATGTCCCCTCTGTCTTGCCCTTATCCTCCCCCTCTCTTCGATTTCCTTCTGTTAAATTCAAGTGAAAATCAGCAAAAGGGGGGAAGGGCGATGGTGAAAATGAAGGTTTTTTAAAGCAAAGGGGAGAAGTGGGGTATTAAAAGTTTTTGTTGTGGCCTAAAATTTGTTTCCCAAAACAATACAAATAATCTTTTGCAAAATTTGGGGAAAAGAAACGCAAATGGGAAAAAAAAACAGAACTTTTAACTATGTAACGGGCCAAACCCTGTTTGCAGGGGCAAAACCTTTGGAAAGAAAAAACCTTTAAAGTCTCAGGGCCCTTATTTGCAAAAAACAGAAATTTTGGGAAGACCGCTTTGGGCACAGTGCTACCCTGAAAATAACCCCTTTGGATGGTTAAAACCTTGTTCAAAAGTTTAAATTTTTAAAAGGCGGGATGTTTGTGTGGGGGTTTTTTTGGGGTGTTTTGGTGGGGTGTGTGTTTTGTGTTTTTAGGTGTGTGGGGCCCCGGGGCCCGGGTGGTGCGGGGAAAAGGCGCGTTTTTTGTGTGTGTTTGTGTGGTGGGGGTTTTTTTGTGTATTAGGGGTGATTTAAAGCCAAGTAAAGTAAAAAATGATCTTTTTGGGGGTTAAAAAGAGAAAGCTTACAAACTTTTTTTTTTCATTTTTTTGGGGAGTGCTTTCCGGTAGTGGTAATTGAGGTCCCTGGTAGGCAGACCCCAAAAAAGTGAAGGAAGGCAAAGTACGGGGAAAACCCTTTTTGGGCAGCGAAAAAAAAACATCCCCCCAATGCCAGTAGTCTATAGGGGCCACAGATCCAGTAGTCTATAGATGCCACAGAGGGCCATTTAGTCTTAGATCCCACAGATCCCAATTTAGTTATAGATGCCCCCGATGCCAGTGGGCTAAAAGATGCCCCCAGATGCCATATAATAATGCCACAAAATCCCCAATAGTCTATAGGGGCCAAACAGATGCCATTTGCCCTTATAAATTCAAACGATCCCCAAGGTTATAGATGCCACAGATTCCCCAGTAGTCAACAGTTTTGCCACAGTTGCAGTAGTCTATAGAGGCCCAGATGCCAGTATTAAGATCCCCACGTTCCCCAATTAATGAGATCCCAAGATCCCCAAGAAATCTCAGATCCCACAGATGCCAGTAGTTTTATAGAGGCCGAAGTTTCCCAAAAAGCCCTATAATTCCACAGTCCATAGTCTATATATGCCACGATGCCAAAAAGCAAATAGATGCACAGATCCCATTTAGCTATGGGATGCCACTTTTTACTATATATCCCACAGATGCCTAGTCAAAGGGGCCCACAGATGTAAAAAGTCATAGATGCCACAGTTTGCCAAGTCTATAAATGCCACGAAAAAATTTGTTTTAGATACCAAAGATGCCAATGGGCGCTAAAAATGAAGAGGGCCCACTAGTATAGAGGGCCACAATAGGGGGCCCCAGTTTTTTTATGATCCCACAGTTGCCAATAGTCTAAAAGTTTCCCACGATGCCAAAGCTTTTTAGATCCCAAAATTTGCCAAAAAGCTATAGTTGAAAAGATCCCCAATATCTTTAAAATGCCACAGCCCGCGAATAGTTAAAATTTGAAAACAAAATGCCAAAGTTTTAGAGGGCCACAGATATTTAAAGATGCCACAGATCCCAATAGCCCTATAGATGCCACAATGCCAATTTTACGTGCCCCAGATGGAGGTAGTTTTTAATCCCAAGATGCCATTTGTTAAAATGCCACAAAAGGCAGTGCCCCAAATTAGATGCCAAGATGCCATTTGTCTACAAAACCAGTAGCCCTATAGAGGCCACAGATCCCAATGTTTTATATGGGCCCACAGACCCAATGGGTCTATTGGGCCCCACAGAGGCCAATATATAGATCCCACAGATGCCACACTAAGATCCCCACAGATACTATAAAATCACAGTTCCCAAATTTAGCTATAGAGGCCACAGAGTAAATTAGTTATAGTGCCCCAAAATCCCCAAAGCTATAGGGCCGGGGGGGTACTACCCTATAGATCCCAGATACTTTATATGCCCAAGGGCAGTAATTATAATGCCACAGTAAAAATTGTTATAGTTTGCCACAGATCCCAAAGCTAAGTTTCCACGATCCCAAATAGTATAACCCAAATGCCAAAGTTTTGACCACGGGATCCCGTAGCCCAAAGATCCCAAGATGAAAGAAGTCTATGATGAACAGATGCCAGTAGTCTTAGATCCCACAGAGGGCCAGTATCAAAGGGTTTCCCAAAAGATCCCAAATAGTTATAGAGACAAAAGGATCCCTTAAATGCCACAGACCCAATATTTATGGATGTCACAGATGCCAATTCTAGGGAAAGCCACAGTTGCCAATAGTCATAGATGCCAAGTTTGCCAATAGTTTAGAGGCCACAGATCCAATAGTCTAGGGAAAGACAATATACCTTTGAGGCCACAGATCCCAATAGCGGGTAATGACTCAGATACTTTAGATGCCACAGAGGGCCAATAGTCTATTTTTTTCCCCACGGGTCCCAAATTATCTATAAAACCCACCAGATGCCAATGGGTTATAGTTTGTCAAGATCCCAATGTTATATATGCCACAATCCCAATTTCCCTTGGATGACACAGATACCATAGATGAAAAGATCCCAAATAATCATGGATGAAAAAACAAATAGATGCCAAAAGTCCCCAATTGTCTTTGATATTTAATGTGTTAATTTGGGTTGATTTAAAAATTGAAAATTTTGTCAGTTTTTTTTGATCCCTGAATGGAAAAAGATAGTTCAGGCTAGGAGTTTTGCAAATTTTTATACTCTCTAAAACCGTACCCCATCAGGCATTTTTTTCAGCGTTTTATCTTGCCCTCCCACTTAAAAGATGTTGATGCCCCCCAAGGGCCCCTTATAGGTTTTTTATTTTTTTATTCATTAAATTCCTCCCCCTAAGCCAACCCCCTTTTCTCCTTCGCTTTTATTTTCCACCATAAACCCGCATTAACGAAAATTTAAGGGCCCCAAAATTTAGGGGTTTCAGAAAATGGGAATGTTGCCCTTTTTGCCGAATTATTTCCCCTCTGTGTCTGCCCAAAGACAATGAAATTGTAAATCTCCTGCCCTGGGGGACAAATAAAAGGGGAAAAACCCCCCCCCCCAAGGCCCAAAAAAATGGAACATTTTTTTCTCCCCCGTCGTCAAACACTCGGGACGCACTTTCGTTTGTCTGTCATGAAACCCAAAAATTGTGTTGCGCGACCCCTAGCCCTGACAAGTCGGGCCCCGGGCCTTTCAATTTTATTTTTTCCGGGTGGAGGGGAAATTGTTAAAATTCTAGTTTTTTTTTTTAAAAAAAGGCAGGGGGAAATGTCCCAAGAAGGCAGGAAAAAAATAGACAAGAAGGGGGAAACGGGAAGAAAAAAACAAACCCGGAAAAACAAAGAGGGGATAGAAAAGAGGGAATTTTTTTGGACAAAATTTTCCCAGAAGGTGGGACCCTTTTTTTGTTGACAGACCCCGGGGAAACCCCCTTTGGGGTTTTTTGACTTTTTTTTTTGTTTTTTTAATTTCTTTTATTTCTTTCCCTTTTATTTCGAGGAGAAGGGAAAAATCACATATGTTTTTACACCCCTCCCGGTGTGTTTTACAGTTTTGAAAATTTTTTCCCCTTCCTTCCCCCCGGGAAACCCAATGGCCTACTATCCGAAAAGTCGAACGGGTTTTTAAATGTGCGCAAGATTTTGCTTCCCCCAAAAGGGCCCCTGGGTTTTATATTTCCTTCCAAGGGAAAAGGATTTTTGGGGAAGGGAGGGGAAAGTCGGCACTGGGGTTAACCCCGGGGGAAAAAAAAAAGCCCTTTTAAAACGAGTTTGGGCCCCCGGGGCAACAATCCCCGGAGCAATCACCTTTGATTTAACCTCCGGGTGAGTTGTCTCTAGAATAGCAAATCTTCACAGAGCATGCATTTTTTTGTCCAGCCCAGCAAATGGCCCACCCTTTGATGATTTTGGGGACAAAAGGGGGTGGGAGGGTGGTGGGGTGGGGGGGGGAGGTGGGTGAGGGGGATGTTCCCCCCCCAGTGGCGCTTGTTCCATCCCCTTTGGGCTGGATCTGTTGCTGGCACTGAGGATAAAAGGCTGCCCAATCTTCTTCAGCGGGATTTTCGCCCCCCCCCCCCCTTCTTTCTCTTTTGGGGAAGGAGGGAGGGGGGGAGAGGAGCAGAGAGCGAGAGGGGAGAGAGGGGAGAGAGAGAGAGAGAGAGAGCTAGAGAGCAAGAGAGAGAGGGGAAAAGCGAGAGGAGAGAGATAAAGAAAAGATGAGAGAAGAGAGAGAGAGAGAGGAGAGCGGAGAGAGAGTTTTAAAAGAGGGGGGGAGAAAAGAGGGGAGAGTGAGTTGTTGTTTTGTGTGTTTGTGGGGTGTGGTGTTGTGTGTGTGTGTGGGGCCCAAAAATTAAAATAAAGTCAAATTTTTTTTTCCCCAGATGGTACATTGATAACAATCCCTTTTTTTTTTTTGTATAAAAGCCATCTAACTCTAAGAACAAAAATTTTTTAAAAGATAATGATTTTTTTAAAATGGAAATTTTTAAAAGTACTACATTTTTTTCCCAACTTTACCATAAAGTGTACCAATAAAAAGAAAAAAAAAAACCCCAAATTAAGAAAATAAACGAAAAATTTCAAAATACACAACATCCAACACACACACACACCCCAACCACAAAACAACACAGGGCGCGCGCGCGCGCGCGGCCCCCGTGTGTAGACAGAGAGAGAGAGGGGAGAGAGAGAGAGAGGGGGAAGGGGAAGAGAGAGAGAGAGAGAGAGAGAGAGGAAGAGAGAAGAGAGAGGGGTGGTGTTTTTGTATCTCGGCCAGTTTTTTTTGGGCCTGTCTTTCGTTGTCACCCTTGTCTTTTCGTTTTTCCCTTTTTCCTTAAATGCACCAGGGTTCAATGGTGTGTTTCCCTTTTTTCTCGCTTGTTCTTCCTATTTTTTTTTCCCCAAAGAACTAATCCTTTGCAAAGGGTTCCCAGAAATTTGGTTTACTTTAAAACTGAGGGCTCTATAGTGGAGGGTTAAAAAACGTTTGATGTCAATCTCTTAGGGCTACGAAGTTGCGTGTTTTGAATCTCGGTGCAGTCTGGTGAATAAAGGGAGGGGAATTTTTCTCTTTCCCCGGTCAATTCAAGTGCAGACCCCGTTTTCGGTGGTTTTTAATTTTCCTCGGTATAATTTTACACATTTACAAAATCAAACATGCACTTGAAAATCCGTATTTTTGTCAGCGCTCCCGTGGGTTTTGGAAACAGGACCCAAAAAAAACAGAGAAAAAAACCAAACCAAATCTGAAACAAACCCCCCACCACCACCAAAACCCCCCCCACCACCACCAAAAAAACCCCCAGCAATAACAAAAACAAAAAACCAAAAACCCAAAAACCAAAAAAAAAAAGGGAACCCCCTTTTACAAAAGAAATCAGGAAACATGCATAACATAAACTAAGCAATGGCTCGATTTTTTTATGATCGTTTCACCCAAAACCCTTTGATCCCCCATGAAAGGAAGGCCCTTTTAAAAAGCAATCGTTTTTGTTGCGCAGTATAGTTTCCCAAATCTTTCCCCATCTGGATGGAAAAAAAGGGGCAGTGAGGGGGGTTTGGGGTGGGGTGGGGGGGGGGGGGGAGGGGAATGAAGGGGGGGAGGGGGGGGAGTGGGGGTTTAAAGGGGGAAAAAAAGGAAAAGGGGTCAGGGAGTTTTTGGGTTTATCGAAAAAGAAATAAAAAGAAAAAAATGGAAAAAACAAAACAAATCGGGGTTCAAAATTTCCCGGGCAATCTTAAAATCCCTTTTTTCCTTTGAAAGCTCGGAAAACAGCTATTGTTGTTTTTTTAAAAAAAGCGAAATGCTTTTTGTGCCCTTAAGCATTTGACAAAAATTTAAGGGCCCCCAGGGCGTCCCCACTTTTGTGTGCTTTTCTTAAAGTCTTTTCCCCGGGGAAAAAAAAAGGAGAATGGGCCAAAAAACGCCCAAAAATAGAAAGAAAAAGGTAAAGGAAGAAAAAAAAACAAAGGCAGAAACAAAGAGAGGGGTAGAAAAATGGGGAAAATTTCCCAAAACAGAAAATTTCCCGAAGGTGGGGGTGCTGTTTATACTGACAGGGCCCCCCCGGGAAACCCCCCGTGGGAAGTCAGGTTCAAATCTAGGGGAAAGTAAAAGAAACGGAAAGTAAAGAGAGTTCAGCGTGTCGGGCCCGATAGAAAAAGATAAAAAAAAGTGGAGTGGGTTTTGTTTATGATGGGGATATGATGTTTTGTTTTTTGCTTCTGTGGGCTGCTGCTGTTGTTGTTGTTGATGGGAATTTATTTGGTTTTGGGGTTATGGGGTGTTGGCTATTGTTTTGATGCTCTTTTTGCTGCTGCTTTGTTGTTTTTGCTAATTTTTTGTTGCCCCTATTGTTGTTCCCCTATGTTGTTTTTTGCTATTTTGTTGGATTGTTTTTTGTGTTTTTTGCTGCCGTTAATTTTTGTTGATGATATTTTGGGTGCGCTATTGTTGTTGCCCCTATTGTTGTTGTGCTTTGGGTTTTTTGCCCCTATTTTTTGTTGGGTTCTATTGCTGTGTGATATTGTTTTTTTGCTTGGGATTTTTACTGTTAAATTTTTTGTTGCTATTGTTTTTCTGCTTTTTGTTTTCAGCGTATTGTTTCTGCTGTATTGTTGTTGCTGTTATTGTTTTGCTGCTATTGTGGTTGCTGGTATTGTTATGTTTTTTGTTGGGGCTATTTTTTGTTGTTGCAAATTTTTGCGCGTTTTTTGTTGCTGCTTTTTGTTTTTACTGCTATTTTTGTTGCTGCCTTTGTTTTGTTGATTTGTTTTTTGTGTTTTGCTGTTGCACGCGCTATTTGCTGTTGTTTTTTTTGTTTTTTTTTGTTGTTATTGTGTTGTTTGTTATGGGTTTTTTACTTGAAACGGAAGTTTCTTTCTTGGAAAACGAAATGAAAGAGAAAAAGTTTCACGCAAATAGCAAAATTTAATTTAAAAACTGGGCATGACAGAAATGATTGAAAAAAACCCCTATTTGTAGTATATTCCAGATCGATTGAAAACAAAAAATTTTAAAGACAGAAAACATGAAAGAAAGTAAGGAAGACAGAAAAAAGAAAAAGGGAAAAAAAAAAGCAAAAAAGATAAAAAGGGTTTAAAAATGCGACCATTCAGCAAAAATGGGCCCGAAAAAAACAAACACAGAAAAAGGACAAATAAACCCCACAAAGAACAAGCAAAGGGAAAAAAAAAAATACAAGGAAACACAAGCAAAGAAAAAAAAGACAGAAATAAGGGAAAAAGGAAATGAACAAGGAGAAACAAGGGACAAAATTTAAAGAAAAAACAAAGGACAAAAAAACCCAAGAAAAAAACCCCCTTTTTGAAACAAATACATTTCACAAAAAAAGAAAAAAAGTAAAAGGGAAAAAAAAAAGAATAAAAAAGAAAATAAAAAAAAGAAAGAAAAAAAAAGAAAAAAAAAGAAGAGAGAGAAAGATTTTTAAAATTTTTTTTATTCGGTTTTTTTTTTTTTATTTTTTTTTTTAAAAATTTTTTTTTTTTTTTTTTTTTTTTTAAAATTTTTATTTTTTTTTTAAAAATTTTTTTTTTAAAAAAACAATTTTTTTTTTAAATTTTCCGGGCAAAGGGGTTTGCAAATGGGCCCCTTTTTTTTTAGTCCCCGGGGACGTTTTTTAAGAGGTGGAAAAATCCTTCTCTTGGGGAAGGTTTTTAAAATTTTTTGGAAAAAAATTTTCCCCCTTGGAAAAGGAAATGGGGGCCCCCGGGTTTCCAAGGGTTTTGGGGGGGAATGGGGTTTGGGCCAAAATTAAAAGGTATCCCGAAAGGGAAAAAGGGAAAGGAAAAGGAAAGAAAAAGAAAAAAAAAAAAGAAAAAAAATAAAGAAAAAAAATAAAAAAAAAAAGGGAAAAAAAGGGGAAATAAAGAAAAATGGAAGGGAAAGGGAAAAAAAAACAGAAAAAAAAAGAAGAAGAAGTAAAGAAAAAAAAGAAAAGGAAAAAAAAAATTTAAAGGGCAATGGGAAAAGCATTTTAAATGCAGACTTTGTTTTTCATTTTACAAAGAAAGAAAACAGGAAAAGACAGACAGACAAAAAGCCAGCCCAAAAGAAAAAACAGGGCGGGCAGCCTCCCGCCCGCCCCCCATGCCCGAAAATTTAAAACACAGAGAAAGACATACAAAAAGGCTGGGAGAAAGAAAGAAGGGGAAAAAAGAAAAAGAAAAAAAGAAAAAAAGAAAGGGTTTGGAGATGAATTTATTTTTTACTAAGTGCTGTTTTTTATGGTATCTGGGGGAGAGAGGGGGAGAGAGAGAGAGGGGAAAAGGGGGAGAGAGAGAGAGAGAGAAGAGGAAAAAGAGAGAGGGGGGAGAGAGAGAGAGAGAGGGGAGAGAGGAAAGGAAAAAAAAAAGAAAAAAAAAGGGAAAGGAAAAAAATAAAGAAAGAAAAGGTACGAAAAGAAAAAAACCCAAAAAAACCCCAAAAAACCCAAGAAAAAGAACAACACAAAACACAATTTTGGGGTTATAAAAAAAAACAGAACATCAAAAAGACAGGAAAGAAAAAGAGAGGCAGAAAGAGAAAGAAAACGACTAGTTTGTCTCCCTATTGCACAACATAGTCTTGTTTTAGGTGGCTGTTTTTGTCCACCTGCTTTCATCTCTTTCTAGTCGTTTCTCTTGCTGATTTCAGCGACTTCTCTTTTGACCATCAAACTTCATTAGTGAGAGACTTAGAAAAAGAAAAGGTAGTTGATGACCTGAGCTGGCAAAAGCAGCGAAAGGGGGCCAGGTGGCCTAGTGGTTTGAGCGTGGAGCTCGTGATCTGACGACCCGGGTTCGAGCCACCAGCGAAGCACCTGATCAAGACTGTTTGTTTCTCCTGCAGTTAACATCACAGCCAACCCCACTCCCCCGAAAGTCCTTCGGATGAGACAATAAGCTCCTGTGTGTAAACGCACTCATA
>CM054143.1:61000455-61027955 GCA_028751875.1 Rapana venosa
ATTATCTCCTCCAGATGGTGTTTAGTTTTTGACAAAGCTGTTATTGTCTGGGCAGTCCTGCATATACTTCTGGCTTGGATCCTGGTCGGATACAATGGCTCCAGGTACTTGAAGCTTTGGACTGTTTCCAGCTTCTGGTCATTAACCCTGATATCAGTGCTATTTGCCTTTGGTGTTATTAGTCATCAGTTTGGTCTTCGCTGAACTGATTTCCATGCCGTTGTTTTCGGAGGCCTTATCCCAGTGTTTCAGTTAGGCTGGCAAAGCTTTTTTTCTGATCCTGCTATTCCATCAATGTCATCTGCGAAGCGGAGGTTTTGTGATCGTTCTGCCACCAATGCTGACTGATCCTTCATGGATGTGCCAGTGCTCAGCCATGATTCTCTCCAAGGAAGATGTTGAAAGAGTGGGGTGAAAGTAGAAGGCCCTTGCCTTACTCAACTGTGTTCCGAAAACCATTCTCCAATGTTGGTTTGTTGTAGTACACTGCCATGGTGGCCTCGCTTTACAGCTGTTGTGATGACTATGATCAGGTTTGCATTGTGCTGTACAAATTTATTGTAAATGATGCTATATGTAGTGCTTAGTATAATCATTACGAAATTTGTCTTGATAGATGGCTTGAGGAAAAAAGCAAATGATGCTTATTCAACGTACATCTGGAAATAGAAATTTGACTTGACTTGACTTGTCACACACACAACACACACACACACACCCAACAACACACAACACACAACTGCACCACACACACACAACACACACACACACACACACACACACACACAACACAACAACACACACCCACACACACACACACCACACACACACAACACACACACACCACCACAAAGAATGCGTGTACATCTTTGTTATATTCCTTTTTGAGAGGGGGGGGAGTTAATTTCCTTTTATTATATTTTTTTTTTCTTATTTCCTTTTTTGTTTTCTTTTCTTTTTGCTGTTTTTCTTTTCTTTAAAATAATTAAAAATTTTTTTAAAATAAAAAACTCATTTTGGGTATAAACAGTTACTCGTGTATGTAAAAATTAACATTCCCAAAAGATGTAGGTTTCATGTGCATTTTTTCTGCTTTTAAATTTCCATTTTAATCATTTTTCCACAATTGCATGTGTACGTCAAACCAATGTACCGAAAGAGTGTAAGTTTTTTTCATGCCATGTACTCTTTTCGTTTCCTTTTAAATCATATTCATGAGATTTATGTGTTCTGAAAAGCAGCATTGCACATAAGTGCAAGTCTTGTTTATTTATTTCTCTCTGAAGGCTTGGTTTTGTTTTTCTTTGAAAATTATTTCTCCCCACAGATACCCCTGAATGTAAATCCAACATTCCAAAAGGGTGTAAGTCTTACTTGTCTTGTTCTGGTTTTATTTCCTTTTAGCTCCTTTTCGTCTTTTCCCCCATTTGTTGTGATTTTTGTTTTGTTTGATTGATTTTCCGTTTCTCGGCCTAAGCTCCGCGGTGTCCATGCTGATGAGGTTTTGATGTGTGTGATTGGTGTGCGTGCGCGCGTGCGTGCGTGTGTGTTGTGTGTGTGTGTATGCGTGTGAGTGTGTTTGTGTGTGTGTGGGTTTTTTTTATCTAGTCTTTTATATCCGAGGATAATGGAAAGGAATAAACATTATGTGCTTTTTTTACATCCAGTCCCCGAGTGTATGATGTTTGTAAATTCTGTCATCTGTTTCCCACCGGCACACATGGCATACTCTTACGAGAAGCGGAACATGATTTTAACGTAGTGCGCAAGATGTTCTGCGTGCGTTCGCACACGGGGCATCGGTTTATAGTCTCACCCGAAGGATGTTGTGTGTGATTGCGTGCGTGCTGTGCGTTGCGCGCGCGCGCGCGCGCGCGCGGTGTGTGTGTGTGTGTAAGTGTTTTTTGACGATTTCTCTCTCTTTTCTTGGTGTTGGTAATGCTGTTGTTGTTGTTCTTCTTCTTTTTTTTCTCTTCTTATGCACTTCATTATCATCATCGTCATCATCATATTATCGTTATCATCGTCGTAGTCATCATTGTCATTATCATCATCTTTGTCGTCGCCCTGTTGCCATCGACATCGTCATCATCGTCATCGTCGTCGTCATATCATCATCATCATCGTCGTCGTCATCGTCGTATCCTCTCCTCGTTTCTACCTTCTCTTTTTCTTCTTTTATCATCATCATCGGCCCCTCTTCATCTTCATCATCAACATCGTACAGCGACTGCTCGCAGCAGCAGCAGCGAGCAGCAGCAGCAGCAGCAGCAGCAGCAGCGCAGCAAGCAGCAGCAGCAGCAGCAGCATCATCGTCGTCGTGTCGTCGTCGTCATCGTCATCGTCATCGTCATTCGTCTAATTGTATTCTCATTCATCGTATTCATCATCATCATATCATCATCATCATCGTCGTCGTGTCGTCGTCGTCGTGTCCTCATCGCCGCCGAGTCGTCGTCATCGTCATCGTCGTTCCCGTCGTCGTCGTCGTCCTCTCTCCTCTCCTCCTTCCTCCTCTTCCTCATCTTCAATCATCCTCATCTTCAGCATCATCACATCATCATCATCATCATCAGCATCGTATTCATCATCGTATTCACCCACCCCCACCAACTCACCACCACCTCCACCACCACCACCACCAGCACACCACCACCACCATCGTCATCGTCATCGTCGTCCATCGTCGTCGTCGTCGTCGTTTCGTCCGTCGTCGTCGTCGTCATCATCATCATCATCATCTCATTCATCTTCACTTTTCTTCTTCTTCCTTTCCTCCCCGTCCTTCTCTGTTCTCCCTTCTTTCTTATTTCTTTGTTTGTTTGCTTGTGTATTGCTGTCTTGTTTTCCTTCTTTTGGCTTTTCCCCTCATTCATTTTGTTTTTTTTTCTGTCTTTCGGTTCTTTTTGTCTATCGTTTATCTGTCTCTTCTTTGTTTCTTTAATGTTTGTTTGTTTTATGTTTTCTTTTTGTTTTGTCTTTCTTCTTTTCTTTCTTTCTTTCTCTGTCTTTTTCTTTCTTTTTTCTTTCTTTCTTTTTTCTTTCTTTTTTTTCTTTCTTTCTTATTTCTTTCTTCCTGTCTGTCTGTCTGTCTGCTTTTCTGTCTGTCTGTCTGTCTGTCTTTTTCATTCTTTCGTCTGTCTGTCTGTTCTTCTCTCTGCCTTTCTGTCTATCTGTGGTATGTCTTTCTTCCTTCCATTTCCCCCCTTTTCTTCCTTCATTCCTTTCTTTCTTTCTTTCATTCCATTCTTTCTTTCTTTTTTCTTTCTTTCTGTGTCTGTCCATCTGTCTTTTTGAAAAACTTTTCTTTGCTTCTATGTTTTGTTTCTTGTGTTCGTTTTTTTTTTCTATCAAATTTTTGCATGCTTCCTTCCTTCCTCCCTTCTTCCTTCACTTCCTTTCCTTCCTTCCTTTCTTTCTTTCTTTCTTTCTTTCTTTCTTTCTTCTTTCTTTCTTTTTTTCTTATTCCTTTTCGGTCTTTTTCTCCTGAATCTTCTCAGTGGCGGCAGACACAGCCATTGGGTATTCACTTATCAATCTTGAAAAACAAGTTTGATGTGCACATTACATGTTTTTATAACGGCAGTTTTTTTTCAACTGGCAATCCCACAGCCAAAAGCGGAACTTGCTCATTGTATTCGACTTGTGACAATTCTTTGGAAGGGAATACGATTTAGGGGATCTTTAACGTGGATGTGATCTTTTTTTGAATGCTGTATTTCACAGGATTGTGACACAAATGTGTGTCTGAAACGAACAAAAACGTGAGAGTGCGAGCATACATACATGGACGTTAACGCAGACGTAGAGATGGGACATTACGGGGGTGTGTGCGTTTATAGTATACTGGCATACATGTATACACTAACACACACAGAGATCTACAGGACACAAGAGAAAAAAAGCGAAAAGATAAACACAGATACACACATACACATACAGACACAGACGCACGCACATGTTATTCAAACACACACATTCACACTCACATAGATTCACACTCACACACACAGACAGACACACAGACAGACACACGCGCGCGCGCACCACACACACACACCACACACACACTTACACACACACACATCACACTCACACACACACACACACCACACTACACACACACCACACAACACACACACACACAACACACACACACAACACACACACACACGCATACTGGGTAGATTGGTTGTAGGCAATATCTCTCTTACTGACTCAGCAGTCAAAATGTGTACAATGGTTGTTATAGTAAAAGAAAAATCCACCAGGACCAAACAAAAATATTTTGAAAATGAAAGAAAGCAAAAAAAAAAGAATGCAACAGTAGAATCGTGGATTTCCATATTTCACGGGCTTCTGTTAACTCGACTAGCCTCCACCTGGTCTCCATCACCGCTGTCGTCGGGTAGGAGCTCCAACAATGCCACCGGGTTTTAGCCATCTCTCTCTGTCTCTGCTGAGTTCTACCATCTCCTGTAGCCCTCCTCCCAGGACCTCAACTGACTCAGTGATGTTGGCCATGTTGGATGTTGGTAGGTCTGCCTCTTTTTCCTTCTGCCCTAACCTGACTTCGGTGAACTGTCGTAATCTAGATCTGTCATTGGTGTGTGTTTCTGTTGCAGACCACGATATCTCAGTCTGCGCTGATCAACTTCAGCCAACATTTGTCTTTGCTCTGAGAGTTCATCAAGAATGCTTCCATTTGTTCTTCTGTCTGACCATTGCACTCTGAGAAGTGGCCTGCCTGTAGAACCCCATGTCGGCTGTGTTTATCTGGTCTCTTTCCAGTCTTCGTGGCCTTCAGGCTTCTGACCCATGCAGCAACACAGGCCAGATTAGGGTCCTGGCAATTCTAATTTTGTTTCCCGATCGATTCAGAAATAGTCCCAAGAACTCATATTGTCAATACTATCATAATTGAGTGTGAACCAAAAATGGAAATAACACCAACACTCTCTTGTTCAATGCTTTCTCTTTAACTCCCAGACATGCCGCGATTTAATGTATCGTTTTCGCTGAAGTGTTCTCTATACAAAACTTTACCAAAAGCACCAGCCGCCATGGTGCAGTGGTTAGCGCCTTTGGTTACGGACTGGAAGGTCGCGGGTTCGAATCCCATAAGAGTCATAGGGATTTTGCGGACTCCGGCCGGCTCCTACCCAGAGTGAGTGTGCTGTGGGCTCAGTGGGAAGACTGGGACCACACAGTCGAGCTTCATCCCCACTTAAGGATGCGAGTTTGAGAGTGTTGTAAATTACCTGACCAACATGCAGGTGTCTGTTTATCTATCGGGCCCGGTTGACGCCGGGATATATTATGATAAGTAAGCGTTGAGTACAAAACTCCTGTCAAGTAGGCTCAAAGCAAATGCACTTCCACAGAAGCATAATTAACGTCATCCCATTGGTCATTGTTATATGCAATTAAAAAAAAACTGCCTCTGGTTCGGGTGGTCCCAGTTTTCTGGTCTTATGGTGGACCTCAGATTCGGTTTGCCCATGCACTTTTGAGCCGTGTGGTGAGGTGTGTGTCCAAAGCCTTTGGGGTGAGGTTGGAGGTTCGCGGGGGGGACGGTCGTTGGAGGGACGTTGTGGTGGTTGCACTCGGGTGGCAACTCACTAGTCTGGCTCCGCGACTGAAATACTACTGTCGTTAGTAGGGGCTTAGTAGGTGGTGTCCTGGTATGTTAGCAGAACAGGCACACTGAACACCGCCCAGAGTGACCCAGCAGCAATGCAGGGCCCCTCTGGCTGGTGGCCCCGCGGCGGCCTGATAGTGATTGGCTCCCTGTGGACCTCCGACTCTGAGGATGAGACATAACAAATCTGGGTATGGCTGTGGCGGGGAGATTGGAATGAGCGGCGTGGGAACAGCAGGACGGGAGACGTCACAGAAGATAAGGCAGAAAAAAACCTTTGCCAAAAGCTACTCAATATTTAGTGGAAAATAGGTCAGCTTGACCCCTTTCTATACAACCTGTTTCTAGATTGCCTCTACATACTGTTTCCCTTCATCACTGAAATAGTCAACCACTCTCTAACTTCTGGGGACTTTTCCTGATGTTTACAAGTGTTTTTTGGTAAAGCCTCTGTTAAAAAATTATCACTTGATCCAAATGATTAAAAAAAATCATCGCCCTGTTTGAAAAGTACCATTAAAAATTTTCTTTTCAAACTGTTAAATTTTTTTTCCTTTCATCTCTGTGACAATACGTCTCAAAAGAAACTCTATGACAATATGTCTCAAAATAATCTCTATGACAATATGTCTCAACATAATCTCTGTGACAATATGTCTCAAAAGAAACTCTGTGACAATATGTCTCAAAATAATCTCTGTGACAATATGTCTCAAAATAATCTCTATGACAATATGTCTCAACATAATCTCTGTGACAATATGTCTCAAAAGAAACTCTGTGACAATATGTCTCAAAATAATCTCTATGACAATATGTCTCAAAAGAAACTCTGTGACAATATGTCTCAATATAAACTCTGTGACAATATGTCTCAATATAAACTCTTTGACAATATGTCTCAATATAAACTCTGTGACAATATGTCTCAAAATAATCTCTGTGACAATATGTCTCAAAATAATCTCTGTGACAATATGTCTCAAAATAATCTCTGTGACAATATGTCTCAAAATAATCTCTATGACAATATGTCTCAAAATAAACTCTGTGACAATATGTCTCAAAATAATCTCTGTGACAATATGTCTCAAAATAAACTCTTGACAATAAGTCTCAAAAATAATCTTTGTGACAATATATCTTCAAGTAAGCTCCCGAGTCCCTGCAGTGAGCATACAGACCTCACAATACCACAGTACAAAAACCGCATTGCTTAAAATCATAAATGACCTTTTAACATCAATGGACACTGACATATCTGTATACTTACTCTACTGGATCTATCTGCTGCCTTTGACACTATTGATCACACTATTCTAATAAACAGACTTAATTAATCATTTGGTACTTCAGGTTCTGCACTATTATGGTTCAGATCTTACCTTTTACCAAGATCAGAAACAGTCAATGCTAGAAGTTTTCACTCTGCTTCATCAACCATTAAATATGGTGTTTCCCAGGGTTCAGTGCTGGGACTCATATTATTCCTCCTGTACACTCTTCCTCTCTTTGACGTTGTCAGTAAACATTCTGTGGACTAAGATGTCTCCGTCTGCCCTTATAAATATCAGCCGACGTTTATCTTTGCACTAAAAACTCATGAAGAATGTTTTAATTTGTCTTCCTTGATGATCGTTTGACTCTAAGAAGTCTGTATAAAACAACATTTCGGCTGTGTTTATTTTGTCTCCTTCCAATTTTCGTAGTGTCCAGGCTTCTGACGCAAACAGCAATGCATCCAAAGCTAGTGTTTTGACAATCTTTAATTGAGATATTTAGGAATGCCTTTGTCTTTCCAAACAGCGTTGAACTGAAGTAATCATCTCTTACTTGGCTGTGCTGTTTTCAGCCTTGACCTGATGTAGACAGGAGCCATTGTTCTCTCTATTGCCTAACATTACTGAATTAAAGTGGAAAGACGTTCAAGTGAAGAACACACAAATAAAACTGGCAAATCAAGTTCTATGTTCAAGAGTGCAATAGATAAACGTAGCCATCTTTTCTTGTCAATCCTTTTTCTGGGGAAGTGCAAAGTTAAGTGAGAAATCACGAAAAGAAAGAAATAGCACAAGAAAAGAAAATGTAGTGAACAACAAGAAGAGAAAAAGAAAGGGAAGTAAGGGAAAGGAAGACAGAAAGAAAGACAGAAAGAAAGAAAGACGACAGACAGAAAGACAGAAAGACAGTAAGGACAGAAAAAAAGAAAGACAGAAAGACAGACAGACAGAGAAAGAAAGACAGAAAGACATGCAGACAGAAAGAAAGACAGAAAGAGGGACCATTCATTTCACATTGACAACACATTGCAGTTTGCTGTAGGTGTCTTTATTATTTTGCATTGCAAGACAGGTTTACACGCACGTGAGATGTTTCTACGTACTTTGCAGTAGTTTACAGGCTATATAGCTCTGATTGAAAACCTGCAAAACAAGTATACATTACCTTTCAACGGATTTTCTTTCCAACTTCATTTTACTTGGAAAATCAGTTATATAGCTCGACAGCGAACTTGAAACTTACATCGAGGATGGCTACATTGTTTTGAAAAAAATGACACCTACATCAATTGACAAATGGAACCTCCTGTACAGTACACGGAGAGGAATCACTACAGAGCAAAACAAACAACCTGGCAAAAGCTGAAAGCCTTCCAGCAGGGTCATCCATTTCGACACCAAGATGTTATCCTGCAACGTCGACTCCGCCAGGCGGCGGTCTGGCCTGGTGTCTGACCTAGTTGCCAGGGGAGGGAGTCTGGGTGGACTGCCAGGTGGCGAAGGGATTCCGCATGGTGACGGGATTCTGGCTGGCGAAGGGATTGCGGGTGGTAAAGGGATTCTGGCTGGCGAAGGGATTGCGGGTGGTGAAGGGATTCTGGCTGGCGAAGGGATTGCGGGTGGTGAAGGGATTCTGGAAGGTAAAGGGCTTCTGGCTGGCGAAGGGATTCCGGAAGGTAAAGGGCTTCTGGAAGGTGAAGGGCTTTTGGCTGGCGAAGGGATTCTGGAAGGTGAAGGGATTCTGGAAGGTGAAGGGATTTGTCTTGGTAAATACACATCCGAAGAAAAGGTAGGCAATAAGAAAAAGGTGTAAACCCAAGGAAAAGAAATGGTAGAGGTGAAGGATTCTGGAAGGTGAAGGGATTTCTGGAAGGTGAAGGGCTTCCGGGTCTGCCACACAGGGAGGGTGAAGCCGCCAATGCCCTGTACACAGACACACAGTGGTGGGGAGGGGGGGGAGTTAGTTTGTAGCATGCAGCATCAGTCATGTGCACACCGGCACGCGCCCATCCATGCCTTGCGCTCGTGATCTGCTGACCCGGGTTCGAATCTCGTTCAAGGGGATATTTTCCCTTGGAGTTAACGTCAGAGCCGACTCCACTCTTCCCAAAAATCCTTCGGATGAGACTTTAAACCGAGGTACCGTGTGCGAACCCACGCAGAACACCTTGCGAACACGTTAAAACCCGTAGGCCGTTGTGTGCCGGTGCGGACGGCTGATAAAATTGACACACACACACGCACACACACATATGTGTATGTCTATGAATTGCATGATAATAATGACAAACACAGTATAAAATCAGACTCTAACTACTATTTGAAGTCAATAAAGGGAGTTGCTCTACTGAGAGAGAGAGAGAGAGAGAGAGGAGAGAGAGAGAGAGAGAGATGGAGAGGAGAGGAAGAGAGAGAGAGAGAGTGAGAGAGTGAGAGAGAGAAGAGAGAGAGAGAGAGAGAGAGAGAGAGGCTGGGCAGAGTAAAGATAGTATTTTATTTTTTTTTTGGGTAATATTATTTCTTTTGAGGATAATGGAACAAGCACTCAATTTCGTTCTAAAAAAAAAAATTCAGCCTCCGTGTGTATGCCGTTTGGAAATTCTGTCATCCGTTCCCACCGGCACACAATAGCCCACTCTTCCGAAAAGCGAAACGGGTTTTAACATGTGCGGGAAATGTTCTGCGTGCGTTCACACACGGGACCTCGGTTTATAGTCTTATCCGAAGGACTTTTAGGGGGAATGGAGTTGGCACTAATGTTAACTCTGGTAGAAAACTCCTCTTGAACGAGATTAGATCTCCCCAGTATTATGATCACGAGAACAGTAAAATAAGAAAAACATTCTGCTGCTTCTTCTGTCGTGTCACATGAACACTTGAACATCAAGACAACGGTGGTGATGAGCAGAGCTTGGCTAAGATTACTCCTGCCACGCCGAAATCGGCTCCGCTGGGCCTGACTTGTCAGGGGCTTAACGGCAGCACTACGCATTTTCGCTCATTTGACAGACAACAAAAGTTGCTGTCTGAGAGATTGAAAAAGAAGAAGAAGAAGAAGAAGATTACTCATGCCTAGGCGAAGTCTCCAGTGATGTACACATACACACGTGTTTTGCCATCACCTGAAAGGTGGAAGGATAACTCCGCCTTGGTAAAGATACCGTTTGCTTTAAACATGATTTCTTCAATACATAAACGACATAAGCAACCGACAATAAAGCAGGGGGAAGGCATCAAGCTACAGCTGATAAGGATATCCTTTGAACGGACACACGAAGTCAGTGCACTACATAACTATGATCTGAGATGCTCTTCCAGTTTATTTGCTGGACGGGGTGGTGATCTGAGGACAGGTCAGTTCCACACTGTGGCACAAACAAGTATTTCACAAGGTCTTCTCTAGGTCAGTGCTGTGCCATCAGCTGTGCTCATCCTGACCTGACCTGACCTGACCTCTGCTCAGTCCAGTCCATTCTCTACCCATGAAGGGAAGGAAGGTTTCTGAAAAAAAAAATCTTCCTGTGAGCAGCTATCTTTTTCTGCCTCAGTGTGTCAGTTCAGCACGTGACCTGTGTGTGCTTCAGTGTGTCAGTTCAGCACGTGACCTGTTTGTGCTTCAGTGTGTCAGTTCAGCACGTGACCTGTTTGTGCTTCAGTGTGTCCGTTCAGCACGTGACCTTGTCCTTCCCGGGTGCCTCACCTGGGTGCCGCCTTCTGTTGTTGGCGGGCTGCAGGTGCAGGTCCTGGTGGTGACTCCGTTGCTGGGAGGACGTGCGAGCTCCATCAGCAAGCCTGGAGGGGACAGCACAGCGTGTCGCCCTGCCGTTCAGAGCTGAAGGTGGTTTGACTCCTGACATGCCTTGGTGCCTTATTTGCCAACGTCCTCGTGAAAGACAGGAAGCGGGCGGGGGGAGGGGGGTGGGGGTGGGGGAGGAGGTGGGAGAGAGAGAGCGGAGAGAGGAGAAGAGAGGAGAGGAGAGAGAGAGCGGCGGAGGGTGGGGTTAGTCCCGTCAAAGTCAAGTGGAAAAAGTTTCTTTCATCTAATAAAGAAACAGATTCTTTAGGAAGCAAAGTTGGTGTCATATGTAACCATCTTGCTGTTGTTCCAGCTTGTGTGCTTGGGTCATGGCCATGTTGCAGGAATGTGCAGTGCCCAGGTCTACCTTCTCCTGGGCTGGTCACTGTGCAGGAAGGTCTGTTGCCCGCTGTGGCTAGCCCACGCCTTCCCACTTCAGAGGCAGGTCCATGAGAAATGACTTGAAAAAAATGTTAGAAAAAATTAAGGTTTGACAGATATGATGAGATAAAAATCAGAAGATGTCGACTGGTTAAGTTCAAAGTAGCAAGATGAGAGCGAGAGAGGAGAGCGAGAGAGAGAGAGAGAGAGCGAGAGAGAGAGAGAGAGTTGAGATGAGAGACAGAGAGAGAGATAGAGAGAGAGGTAGAGAGAGAGAGAGAGAGCGAGAGCATTGGATATTTTTATTGGCACCAGCGTGTTATTTTAGCCCTATAGCCAAGAGTAATAAACAAGCAATTTGAGAAAAGCAACTAAGAAACAACATAAATAAACAATCAATCAAACAACAACTTGAATGATTATGACTAACAAAAACACAACACAGTAGAGGCTGGTTTTGTTGCTGTTGTTGCGAACACATGTGTTCATACCTACACATAAGAGGACATCATGTACAAATATTGTTAGCCGAACATGTGACCACACCACGGAGTTTTTGTAAATCATTATAGGGGGCGGGTAGTCAGTTGTCGTGAGCATCGCTTCCCCAGCCAAGTTAAGCAGCGTCGAGCGTGGTTACCAGTTGTAGGGTGGGACCGTTTGGCGCGCTTGGGCTTCAGTACAGTTCCCCAGGTTCACCCCGCTGTAATGGGTCCTGTCCTTTTAGGGTCAGGAATGGTAAAGCAGCGAGGGAGAGGGAGACGGGCGCCCGCCCCTCAATATGCTTGGGCTTAGAGAAGTGGGTCTCTGACGCCTCGCTCCCCTACGACTTATAGGTTATGGGACTCTTTACCTTTACCTTTTATATTGTCATCTTCAAAAACATTGTTTAAATGATAAGAATTATAATATAAAAAAACCCACCTGTTTCGCCAAAGCGGACCTACACCAGGACGCACGACAGGAAAGCGATGGACATTTCAGAGCCATGGTGATGTTAGGACACGGTTGAATGAGGGGGTGGGAGGAAGGAATTGGGGTGGTGGGGGGGGGAAGGGTGGGGATGAGGGGTGAGGTGGGGTGAGTGAGGGCGAGGGTGAGTGGGGAGTGGATGGGGGGGGGGGTGGGGGGGTGAATGGGGAAGGGGGGGGGTTGGTGTGGGGGAGGGGGAGGGGGGGGAGATGGGGGGGGTGGGGATGGGGGGTTGAGGGGGGGGGTGAAAGGGGTGGAGTGTGGTGGGGAGGGGGTGGGTGATGGGGGAGGGTTTGGTGGGGGGTGGATGGGTGGTGAAAGCTGTATTATGTAGCAGCCAGCTGAGGAAGCAGCCCAGAGAGCAAGAAGCCGAGCTGAGCTTTGAAGGGAGGAGGAGGAGGAGAAGGACTGACTGCCTGGACCACCCTGACCTCTCCTTATATAGCAGCAGCAGCAGCAACGGCAGCAGCAACAGCTGCAGCAACGGCAGCAGCAGCAGCACACTGACCGAAGAAGATCGTGCACACATCAATCAGGAGAATATCTATGTACACAGCACAGTCAGGAGGAGGATATAGATCTGTGTGTGTGTGTGTGTGTGTGTGTGTGTGTGTGTGTGTGTGTGTGTGTGTGTGTGTGTGTGTGTGTGTGTAGTGTGTTTAGTGTGTACTGTGTACACATGGGAGGTTCACTTTCTGACACTTGGAGAGAGAGAGAGAGAGAGGAGATTGAAGAGAGATTGAGGAGAGAGAGAGAGAGAGAACTCGAACTAGAACTCAAAATGTTTATGAGAGTAAAATGGATATGCACAGGGCTTCTTTACCACCATGCTCTCACAAAAAAACAAGAAAAGAAAGAAAAGAAGAAAAAGTCAGAAAAACTACACCCCATACTAATCAAAACAGGAAAAAATGAAACTAAACCTAACCAGCAACACATAGACAAAACACACACCAATGCAAAAAACCTTGAAGTAAACAAAGTATGTAAACAGTAAGAATGAGCAGTTTCAGATACATTCAGTGAAGATTCAAATGAGCCTATAATGAAATACTACTAGTAAATTAGATGAAAATCAAGAGAACTGAGAGAGAGAGAGAGAGAGAGAGTGAGAGAGAGAGAGAGGGAGAGTGGGGAGGGGGGGGGGAGGAGAAGGGAAAGGACTCGAAACTCGAACACGAACTCGAAAGATTTATTCACAACAGGCATTGGTCTATACATGAAGGTGGGTTTGCGAGCTGCTCAGTATTTTTTTGGAGTAAACAAAGGAAGCACCCCCAAAAGGTGTTATTGTTAACCACAACCACCACAATAAAAAATCAATTACACAACATATATGACTTAAGGAATACCAAGAATATCTATTATTCTAAAAGGCTTTGCACAATATAAGCACGGCTGGTAAACTGAAAATAAAATGGGACCTAAAATGATCTGTGGAACTCCGTAATTAATCGGCATAAAGGAGGCAGTTACGCAATTTTTTGGTATATACGGTTTGTCATCTTTTACCTAGAAAGGATGATACAAATTCAACTGATTCAGAACATAAGCCATGCAAGTCTAGTTTATTTTAAATAGAAAAAGCGATCATAGTGTCAAATGCCTGAGTAAAATCTACAAAAATGGTCCTGATAGCAGAGGAGAGAGATGAGAGAGAGAGAGGAGAGGAGGAGGAGGAGATAGAGAGGAGGAGAGTGAGAGAGGACGAGTGAGAGAGTGAGAGGAGAGAGAGGAGAGAGAGAGACAGAGACAGAGAGGAGAGAGGAAGGTGTTCGAATGGGCATCTTAAGTATTGGTCAAAAGGTGGGAGTTCCATTTTTTGAAGGGTTTGTATGTTATGTGGGCAGGTGAGTGAATGTTTGTGTGTGTGTGTGTGTGTGTGTGTGTGTGTGAGTGTGATGTTGTGGTGTGTAAATGGGGTAGGGTGATGACGGCAGTGTGTGTTGACATGTGCTGTACAGTAGGTTTTACAGTTATGATTGTAACCCACCAAAAACATTTGTCCAGGATGGGGGAACAATTTAGGGGGGTAACCAACAAAAAAGGGACACCTGTGACCAAAGCGCACACTCTAGAAGTGTAAGCCAAAGAAAATAGTTACAACCTTTAAATCTGTTCTAAAGTTAACAAAAAAAATGGGAATGTTACATTTGTTGGTGTTTGATAGTTTAAAAAGTTTTTTAGTTTGTGAATTATAAAGTTATAAATGTTTAGGAAAAATCTTACTAGTGAAGGAAAGAAGAAGGTGTAGGGAATATCAACATTTTTCGGTAGACTTCCTGGTAACTTGAGAACACCCTGGCAGTTCCAGCAGATCATGAGAGGAGTGGTCAGTTGCCAGCTAAGAGGCACAGCAATGGGCACAGCCCTCCTGGTTCATCATATTGCAGGACCGGTTCTACACTGTTGCAGTAAACACCTGCCAAATGGAACGTGGAGTCCCCACAGGAATCAGGTTCTTGCGTGTTCTTTTCATCTCTACACTGCTCCTCTTCAAACACTAATAATTTGTCATCAGATCAACCATCATTTTTATGCAGATGGACTCTCAAATTCTTAAGCAGTGTTATCCTGAAAATTCTGTCCCTCTTTCTTGTTAATATGTCCTATTGCCTTCAAGTATCCAAAATTGGGTGATACGAACAAGTTACAAGCCTAAATGCAGATAAACAAAGCCATGCTTGTAGGGACCTAAAACACAAAACTCTCTTCTATCCATCAGGCTTAATAGAATTCGGCAATACGTCGATCCCTGTATCTACTCTGTGAATATTAGGGCCATTATAGACAACACACTCTCATTGCAAAAATTTATCACCCAAACTGTCAGTCGTGCTACTATCAATTGTGGACATCAGTGCAGTTTGAAAGTACCTGTCCACTAATGCAGCATCAAAACTAGTCACATCTCTCATTCTACTCATGTCTGGACATATTGCCATTTTCTTTGGGCTGGTCTGCCAGCATATCTATCCCTCCCTTCAAAACGTATTCAAAAACTCTGCAGTTGCCTAGTCCTTCAGAAAGAAAAATCTGGGCACATTACTTCTCTCTTGCGATTCTCTCTACTGGTTGGCCTGTGCCACAGAGAGTAAACTATAAGATCAGAAAACCTCTGTTACAAATGCTTTATAAAAACAGCACCTTCCTACCTCTGTGAATGTTCTTCACTGTACCTCCTTGTTCCTCCACTTGCCTAAAAGGGAGTATGTTCTTATTTGTTTGTTTGTTTTTTGGTTTATTTCCTTTTTACATATTATCAATAATTGCTATGCATAAACACACATGCGCGCGCGCACGAACACACCACACACACACACACACGGTGTATTTTTGTAATCTTATTTGACTTCTCTGGCTTGGATAGTTTTTGTGTGAATATGTCATTTTAAAAAGCGCTATTTGAAAAGTATGAAGAGCAAAAAAAAAAAGCACACCTTTGCTGGGAAGGGTGGAGGGGAGAGAGGGAGGTTTGAAGGTATATTATCAGTAACGACGAATGCTAGTATTTTCTAACGTTTTTTTCCTGTACCTTTTTTATATCTTACGTATAAACGTGAAAAAATGGATTGAAACTGCAGAGTGAAGTAATTTGTTGGTCTGACGTTTTATGCTTTTCTTTTTTAATTCTTTAAAACAATTTAATTTAAAAGTGTGTGTGTCAGTGAGCGCGCACAGGTGTGCATGAGTATGTGTGTGCATGTATATGTATATTGGTAATTTGTATTTTCATGTATTTCCTTAACGATTTTTTCCTCTTTCTTATTCTTTTTTTAACTATCTATCTATCTGTCCGTAGTCTGACGACCGTGGGGGCACCCTCAAAGATCCGCAAACCAGAGTTCCCTCCATTCCTCTCTCTGTTCTGCCGTTCTCAGGGTTTGATTTTGTTGAGTTCTAGCCTGTCCATTAACTGATGTGATCCTCCCAGCTCTTCCTTGGTCTGCCTCTTTCTTCTTCTCCTGGGGACAGTGCCTTGCAAAATTGTCTTTGTAATTCCATGGGATCTTGTGACATGCCCATACCACTTACGTTTACGCTTTTTCTCGATCGTTAGAAGGTTTCATAGGGTCCACTGGTTTGCTGGATCTGTTATGCACGATTCGTTGCTTATGTGGTCTTTGTAGGAGATGCCAAGAAGTCTCCGAAAGATCTAATCTCCACTGCCTGTACTCTTCTTCCAAATCTGCAGTCAGGGTCCTTGATTCACAGGCATACAGAATATGGAATATGACAGGGAGGCATTAGTCTGATATCTTGGAGATAAGTGAGATAATTATCTCCTCCAGATGGTGTTTAGTTTTTGACAAAGCTGTTATTGTCTGGGCAGTCCTGCATATACTTCTGGCTTGGATCCTGGTCGGATACAATGGCTCCAGGTACTTGAAGCTTTGGACTGTTTCCAGCTTCTGGTCATTAACCCTGATATCAGTGCTATTTGCCTTTGGTGTTATTAGTCATCAGTTTGGTCTTCGCTGAACTGATTTCCATGCCGTTGTTTTCGGAGGCCTTATCCCAGTGTTTCAGTTAGGCTGGCAAAGCTTTTTTTCTGATCCTGCTATTCCATCAATGTCATCTGCGAAGCGGAGGTTTTGTGATCGTTCTGCCACCAATGCTGACTGATCCTTCATGGATGTGCCAGTGCTCAGCCATGATTCTCTCCAAGGAAGATGTTGAAAGAGTGGGGTGAAAGTAGAAGGCCCTTGCCTTACTCAACTGTGTTCCGAAAACCATTCTCCAATGTTGGTTTGTTGTAGTACACTGCCATGGTGGCCTCGCTTTACAGCTGTTGTGATGACTATGATCAGGTTTGCATTGTGCTGTACAAATTTATTGTAAATGATGCTATATGTAGTGCTTAGTATAATCATTACGAAATTTGTCTTGATAGATGGCTTGAGGAAAAAAGCAAATGATGCTTATTCAACGTACATCTGGAAATAGAAATTTGACTTGACTTGACTTGTCACACACACAACACACACACACACACCCAACAACACACAACACACAACTGCACCACACACACACAACACACACACACACACACACACACACACACAACACAACAACACACACCCACACACACACACACCACACACACACAACACACACACACCACCACAAAGAATGCGTGTACATCTTTGTTATATTCCTTTTTGAGAGGGGGGGGAGTTAATTTCCTTTTATTATATTTTTTTTTTCTTATTTCCTTTTTTGTTTTCTTTTTCTTTTGCTGTTTCTTTTCTTTAAAAGAATTAAAATTTTTTTAAATAAAAAAACTCATTTTGGGTATAAACAGTTACTCGTGTATGTAAAAATTAACATTCCCAAAAGATGTAGGTTTCATGTGCATTTTTTCTGCTTTAATTAAATTCCTTTTATCAATTTTTCCACAATTGCATGTGTACGTCAAACCAATGTACCGAAAGAGTGTAAGTTTTTTTATGCCATGTACTCTTTTCGTTTCCTTTTAAATCATATTCATGAGATGCATGTGTTCTGAAAAGCAGCATTGCACATAAGTGCAAGTCTTGTTTATTTATTTCTCTCTGAAGGCTGGTTTTGTTTTTCTTTGAAAATTATTTCTCCCCACAGATACCCCTGAATGTAAATCCAACATTCCAAAAGGGTGTAAGTCTTACTTGTCTTGTTCTGGTTTTATTTCCTTTTAGCTCCTTTTCGTCTTTTCCCCCATTTGTTTTGATTTTTGTTTGTTTGATTGATTTTCGTTTCTCGGCCTAAGCTCCGCGGTAGTCCTATGCTGATGAGGTTTTGTGTGTGTGATTGCGTGTGCGTGCGCGCGTGCGTGCGTGTGTGTTGTGTGTGTGTGTATGCGTGTGAGTGTGTTTGTGTGTGTGTGGGTTTTTTTTATCTAGTCTTTTATATCCGAGGATAATGGAAAGGAATAAACATTATGTGCTTTTTTTACATCCAGTCCCCGAGTGTATGATGTTTGTAAATTCTGTCATCTGTTTCCCACCGGCACACATGGCATACTCTTACGAGAAGCGGAACATGATTTTAACGTAGTGCGCAAGATGTTCTGCGTGCGTTCGCACACGGGGCATCGGTTTATAGTCTCACCCGAAGGATGTTGTGTGTGATTGCGTGCGTGCTGTGCGTTGCGCGCGCGCGCGCGCGCGCGCGGTGTGTGTGTGTGTGTAAGTGTTTTTTGACGATTTCTCTCTCTTTTCTTGGTGTTGGTAATGCTGTTGTTGTTGTTCTTCTTCTTTTTTTTCTCTTCTTATCCACTTCATTATCATCATCGTCATCATCATATTATCGTTATCATCGTCGTAGTCATCATTGTCATTATCATCATCTTTGTCGTCGCCGTTGCCATCGACATCGTCATCATCGTCATCGTCGTCGTCATATCATCATCATCATCGTCGTCGTCATCGTCGTATCCTCTCCTCGTTTCTACCTTCTCTTTTTCTTCTTTTATCATCATCATCGGCCCCTCTTCATCTTCATCATCAACATCGTACAGCGACTGCTCGCAGCAGCAGCAGCGAGCAGCAGCAGCAGCAGCAGCAGCAGCAGCGCAGCAAGCAGCAGCAGCAGCAGCAGCATCATCGTCGTCGTGTCGTCGTCGTCATCGTCATCGTCATCGTCATTCGTCTAATTGTATTCTCATTCATCGTATTCATCATCATCATATCATCATCATCATCGTCGTCGTGTCGTCGTCGTCGTGTCCTCATCGCCGCCGAGTCGTCGTCATCGTCATCGTCGTTCCCGTCGTCGTCGTCGTCCTCTCTCCTCTCCTCCTTCCTCCTCTTCCTCATCTTCAATCATCCTCATCTTCAGCATCATCACATCATCATCATCATCATCAGCATCGTATTCATCATCGTATTCACCCACCCCCACCAACTCACCACCACCTCCACCACCACCACCACCAGCACACCACCACCACCATCGTCATCGTCATCGTCGTCCATCGTCGTCGTCGTCGTCGTTTCGTCCGTCGTCGTCGTCGTCATCATCATCATCATCATCTCATTCATCTTCACTTTTCTTCTTCTTCCTTTCCTCCCCGTCCTTCTCTGTTCTCCCTTCTTTCTTATTTCTTTGTTTGTTTGCTTGTGTATTGCTGTCTTGTTTTCCTTCTTTTGGCTTTTCCCCTCATTCATTTTGTTTTTTTTTCTGTCTTTCGGTTCTTTTTGTCTATCGTTTATCTGTCTCTTCTTTGTTTCTTTAATGTTTGTTTGTTTTATGTTTTCTTTTTGTTTTGTCTTTCTTCTTTTCTTTCTTTCTTTCTCTGTCTTTTTCTTTCTTTTTTCTTTCTTTCTTTTTTCTTTCTTTTTTTTCTTTCTTTCTTATTTCTTTCTTCCTGTCTGTCTGTCTGTCTGCTTTTCTGTCTGTCTGTCTGTCTGTCTTTTTCATTCTTTCGTCTGTCTGTCTGTTCTTCTCTCTGCCTTTCTGTCTATCTGTGGTATGTCTTTCTTCCTTCCATTTCCCCCCTTTTCTTCCTTCATTCCTTTCTTTCTTTCTTTCATTCCATTCTTTCTTTCTTTTTTCTTTCTTTCTGTGTCTGTCCATCTGTCTTTTTGAAAAACTTTTCTTTGCTTCTATGTTTTGTTTCTTGTGTTCGTTTTTTTTTTCTATCAAATTTTTGCATGCTTCCTTCCTTCCTCCCTTCTTCCTTCACTTCCTTTCCTTCCTTCCTTTCTTTCTTTCTTTCTTTCT
This sequence comes from Rapana venosa, assembly GCA_028751875.1. Taxonomy (NCBI): domain Eukaryota; kingdom Metazoa; phylum Mollusca; class Gastropoda; order Neogastropoda; family Muricidae; genus Rapana; species Rapana venosa. The sequence continues at coordinate 61,020,230 of CM054143.1, forward strand.
TTCTTTCTTTCTTCTTTCTTTCTTTCTTTCTTTTTCCTTTTCGTCTTTTTCTCCTGAATCTTCTCAGTGCGGCCAGACACAGCCATTGGGTCATTCACATTATCAATCTTGAAAAACAAGCTTTGATGTGCATTCCCTGTTTTTATAACGGCAGTTTTTTTTCAACTGGCAATCCCACAGCCAAAAGCGGAACTTGCTCATTGTATTCGACTTGTGACAATTCTTTGGAAGGGAATACGATTTAGGGGATCTTTAACGTGCCGATGTGATCTTTTTTGAATGCTGTATTTCACAGGATTGTGACACAAATGTGTGTCTGAAACGAACAAAAACGTGAGAGTGCGAGCATACATACATGGACGTTAAAGCAGACAGTAAGAGATGGACATACGGCGGGTATGTGCCGATATATTATACTGGCATACATGTATACACAAACACACACAGAGATCTACATGACACAAGCAGAAAAAAGGCAGAAAGATAAACACAGATACACACATACACATACAGACACAGACGCACGCACATGTATTCAAACACACACATTCACACTCACATAGATTCACACTCACACACACAGACAGACACACAGACAGACACACGCGCGCGCGCACCACACACACACACCACACACACACTTACACACACACACATCACACTCACACACACACACACACCACACTACACACACACCACACAACACACACACACACAACACACACACACAACACACACACACACGCATACTGGGTAGATTGGTTGTAGGCAATATCTCTCTTACTGACTCAGCAGTCAAAATGTGTACAATGGTTGTTATAGTAAAAGAAAAATCCACCAGGACCAAACAAAAATATTTTGAAAATGAAAGAAAGCAAAAAAAAAAGAATGCAACAGTAGAATCGTGGATTTCCATATTTCACGGGCTTCTGTTAACTCGACTAGCCTCCACCTGGTCTCCATCACCGCTGTCGTCGGGTAGGAGCTCCAACAATGCCACCGGGTTTTAGCCATCTCTCTCTGTCTCTGCTGAGTTCTACCATCTCCTGTAGCCCTCCTCCCAGACCACTGACCTCAGTGATGTTGGCCATGTAGGATGTTGGTGGTCTGCCTCTTTTTCCTTCTGCCCTCAACCTGACCTCGGAGAACTGTCGTCATCAGATCTGTCATTGTGTTTCTGTTTGCATGACCAACGTATCTCAGTCTGCGCTGATCAACTTCAGCCAACATTTGTCTTTGCTCTGAGAGTTCATCAAGAATGCTTCCATTTGTTCTTCTGTCTGACCATTGCACTCTGAGAAGTGGCCTGCCTGTAGAACCCCATGTCGGCTGTGTTTATCTGGTCTCTTTCCAGTCTTCGTGGCCTTCAGGCTTCTGACCCATGCAGCAACACAGGCCAGATTAGGGTCCTGGCAATTCTAATTTTGTTTCCCGATCGATTCAGAAATAGTCCCAAGAACTCATATTGTCAATACTATCATAATTGAGTGTGAACCAAAAATGGAAATAACACCAACACTCTCTTGTTCAATGCTTTCTCTTTAACTCCAGACATGCCGCGTTAGTAATGTTTATATCGTTTTCGATGAAGTGTTCTCTATACAAAACTTTACCAAAAGCACCAGCCGCCAGGGTCAGTGGTATAGGCCTTTGGTTACGGACTGGAAGGTCGCGGGTTCGAATCCCATAAGAGTCATAGGATTTTCGGACTCCGGCGGCTCCTACCAGAGTGAGGTGTGCTGTGGCTCAGTGGGAAGACTGGGAAACACCACACAGTCGAGCTTCATCCCCACTTAAGGATGCGAGTTTGAGAGTGTTGTAAATTACCTGACCAACATGCAGGTGTCTGTTTATCTATCGGGCCCGGTTGACGCCGGGATATATTATGATAAGTAAGCGTTGAGTACAAAACTCCTGTCAAGTAGGCTCAAAGCAAATGCACTTCCACAGAAGCATAATTAACGTCATCCCATTGGTCATTGTTATATGCAATTAAAAAAAAACTGCCTCTGGTTCGGGTGGTCCCAGTTTTCTGGTCTTATGGTGGACCTCAGATTCGGTTTGCCCATGCACTTTTGAGCCGTGTGGTGAGGTGTGTGTCCAAAGCCTTTGGGGTGAGGTTGGAGGTTCGCGGGGGGGACGGTCGTTGGAGGGACGTTGTGGTGGTTGCACTCGGGTGGCAACTCACTAGTCTGGCTCCGCGACTGAAATACTACTGTCGTTAGTAGGGGCTTAGTAGGTGGTGTCCTGGTATGTTAGCAGAACAGGCACACTGAACACCGCCCAGAGTGACCCAGCAGCATGCAGGGCCCTCTGGCTGGTGGCCCCGCGGCGGCATGAGGTTGATTGGCTCCTGTGGACCTCCGACTTGAGGATGAGACATAACAATCTGGGTATGGTTGTGGCGGGGAGATTGGAATGAGCGGCGTGGGAAGGGAAACAGCAGGACGGGAGGTGGACGGTCACAGAAGATAATGGCAGAAAAAAACCTTTGCCAAAAGCTACTCAATATTTAGTGGAAAATAGGTCAGCTTGACCCCTTTCTATACAACCTGTTTCTAGATTGCCTCTACATACTGTTTCCCTTCATCACTGAAATAGTCAACCACTCTCTAACTTCTGGGGACTTTTCCTGATGTTTACAAGTGTTTTTTGGTAAAGCCTCTGTTAAAAAATTATCACTTGATCCAAATGATTAAAAAAAATCATCGCCCTGTTTGAAAAGTACCATTAAAAATTTTCTTTTCAAACTGTTAAATTTTTTTTCCTTTCATCTCTGTGACAATACGTCTCAAAAGAAACTCTATGACAATATGTCTCAAAATAATCTCTATGACAATATGTCTCAACATAATCTCTGTGACAATATGTCTCAAAAGAAACTCTGTGACAATATGTCTCAAAATAATCTCTGTGACAATATGTCTCAAAATAATCTCTATGACAATATGTCTCAACATAATCTCTGTGACAATATGTCTCAAAAGAAACTCTGTGACAATATGTCTCAAAATAATCTCTATGACAATATGTCTCAAAAGAAACTCTGTGACAATATGTCTCAATATAAACTCTGTGACAATATGTCTCAATATAAACTCTTTGACAATATGTCTCAATATAAACTCTGTGACAATATGTCTCAAAATAATCTCTGTGACAATATGTCTCAAAATAATCTCTGTGACAATATGTCTCAAAATAATCTCTGTGACAATATGTCTCAAAATAATCTCTATGACAATATGTCTCAAAAGAAACTCTGTGACAATATGTCTCAAAATAATCTCTGTGACAATATGTCTCAAAATAAACTCTGTGACAATAAGTCTCAAAATAATCTTTGTGACAATATATCTCAAAGTAATCTCCCGAGTCCCCTGCAGTGAGCATACAGACCTCACAATACCACAGTACAAAAACCGCATTGCTTAAAATCATAAATGACCTTTTAACATCAATGGACACTGACATATCTGTATACTTACTCTACTGGATCTATCTGCTGCCTTTGACACTATTGATCACACTATTCTAATAAACAGACTTAATTAATCATTTGGTACTTCAGGTTCTGCACTATTATGGTTCAGATCTTACCTTTTACCAAGATCAGAAACAGTCAATGCTAGAAGTTTTCACTCTGCTTCATCAACCATTAAATATGGTGTTTCCCAGGGTTCAGTGATGGACTCATATTATTCCTCCTGTAACTCTTCCTCTCTTTGACGTTGGCAGTGAACATTCTGTGGGACTAAGATGTCTCCGTCTGCCATTATAAATATCAGCCGGACGTTTATCTTTGCACTAAAAACTCATGAAGAATGTTTTAATTTGTCTTCCTTGATGATCGTTTGACTCTAAGAAGTCTGTATAAAACAACATTTCGGCTGTGTTTATTTTGTCTCCTTCCAATTTTCGTGTGTCCAGGCTTCTGAGCAAACAGCAAATGCATCCCAAAGCTAGTGCCTTTTGACAATCTTTAATTGAGATATTTAGGAATGCCTTTGTCTTTCCAAACAGCGTTGAACTGAAGTAATCATCTCTTACTTGGCTGTGCTGTTTTCAGCCTTGACCTGATGTAGACAGGAGCCATTGTTCTCTCTATTGCCTAACATTACTGAATTAAAGTGGAAAGACGTTCAAGTGAAGAACACACAAATAAAACTGGCAAATCAAGTTCTATGTTCAAGAGTGCAATAGATAAACGTAGTCATCTTTTCTTGTCAATCCTTTTTCTGGGGAAGTGCAAAGTTAAGTGAGAAATCACGAAAAGAAAGAAATAGCACAAGAAAAGAAAATGTAGTGAACAACAAGAAGAGAAAAAGAAAGGGAAGTAAGAGAAAGGAAGACAGAAAGAAAGACAGAAAGAAAGAAAGACAGACAGACAGAAAGACAGAAAGACAGAAAAGACAGAAAAAAGAAAGACAGAAAGACAGACAGACAGAAAGAAAGACAGAAAGACAGACAGACAGAAAGAAAGACAGAAAGAGGGACCATTCATTTCACATTGACAACACATTGCAGTTTGCTGTAGGTGTCTTTATTATTTTGCATTGCAAGACAGGTTTACACGCACGTGAGATGTTTCTACGTACTTTGCAGTAGTTTACAGGCTATATAGCTCTGATTGAAAACCTGCAAAACAAGTATACATTACCTTTCAACGGATTTTCTTTCCAACTTCATTTTACTTGGAAAATCAGTTATATAGCTCGACAGCGAACTTGAAACTTACATCGAGGATGGCTACATTGTTTTGAAAAAAATGACACCTACATCAACTTGACAACATGACACCTCCTGTACAGTACACGGAGAGGGATCACTACAGAGCAAAACAAACAACCTGGCATAAGCTGAAAGCCTTCCAGCAGGTCATCCATTTCTACACAAGATGTTCATCCTGCAACGTCGATCTCCGCCAGGCGGCGGTCTGGCCTGGTGTCTGACCTAGTTGCCAGGGGAGGGAGTCTGGGTGGACTGCCAGGTGGCGAAGGGATTCCGCATGGTGACGGGATTCTGGCTGGCGAAGGGATTGCGGGTGGTAAAGGGATTCTGGCTGGCGAAGGGATTGCGGGTGGTGAAGGGATTCTGGCTGGCGAAGGGATTGCGGGTGGTGAAGGGATTCTGGAAGGTAAAGGGCTTCTGGCTGGCGAAGGGATTCCGGAAGGTAAAGGGCTTCTGGAAGGTGAAGGGCTTTTGGCTGGCGAAGGGATTCTGGAGGTGAAGGGATTCTGGAAGGTGAAGGGATTTGTCTTGGTAAATACACATCCGAAGAAAAGGTAGGCAATAAGAAAAAGGTGTAAACCCAAGGAAAAGAAATGGTAGAGGTGAAGGATTCTGGAAGGTGAAGGGATTTCTGGAAGGTTGAAGGGCTTCCGGTCGCCACACAGGGAGGGTGAAGCCGCCAATGCCCTGTACAAGGACACACAGTGGGGGGAGGGAACACACACACCAACACACAACACACAACCCCAAACACACAAGGATTTAACACATGCAGTGCAGACTCCACTCTCCCCAAAAGTCCTTCCGATGAGACTATAAACTGAGGCCCCGTGTGCGAACGCACGCAGAACATCTTGCGCACACGTTAAATCGTGTTCCGCTTTTCGTAAGAGTAGGCTATTGTGTGCCGGTGGGAACGGATGACAAAATTTACAAAACCGCATACACACGGGGACTGGATGTAAAAAAGCACATAAGTGTTTATTCCGTTATCCTCGATATAAAAGAATAAAAGAATTAATAAAAGAATAAAAAACAACAAAAAACAACAACACACACACACACACGTACGCACGCACGCACAAACGCTCGCACACACACACACAAAACACACACCACACACACACACACACACACACAACACACACAACACACACACACACACACACAAAACACACACACACACACCACCCCACACACACACACACAACACACAAACCATCACACACACAAACACACACTCGCTCATATATACAGTAAACCATCACACCAGCTCCCCTTATGAACCACATCCAACTTGACTTCTTGACCTGACTTCCCCCTGAACTCCTTGTGGAGTCATTCAGGCACTGCACTACACTGCATTTTTCAGGCAGCGTGCCTGTCAGAAACAAGTTGTACCTGGCGGAGCTCATCCCTCTCCAGGAGACAAGTGCATGCTGGGTATATTCGGGTCATTTGTCTCATCAGGCAAAGCTGGTTTAGGTAGTGAAAGATAAAGGTGTCCCATAACCTATGTGGTCGTAGGGGAGCAAGGCATCAGAGACCTCAACTTCTCCAGGGGCCAGCATATTGAGAGCGGCGTCCATCTCCTCTCCCTCGCTGCTTTACCTTCCTTGACCCTAAAGAGGCAGGTACCCATTTACAGCTTGGTAAACTGTACTGAAGCCAAGGCGCGCAAACGGTCACCCATCCAACTGGTAACCACGCTCAGTGCTGCTTAACCTTGGCTTTGGGAAAGCGAGTGCTCTGACCCCTGAGCTATCCCGTCCCAGTTAAGACCTGCTTAGGCTTCTACAAACAGAAGATGAGATTTTAACAAGTACGCCAGATGTTCTGCATGCGTTTGCTAACTGGACCTCAGTTTATAGTCTCATCCCAAAGACTGTCGGGGGAGTGAAGTCAGTACCAGTGTTAACTTCAGGACAAAAACATCCTTCACACAGACACCTCAGGAGATCGAGACTGGAACCTGAAATCATGAAATAGCTTCCAATCACGAGTTCAACACCCTAACCACTGGGCCGCCCGCTCCCTCTGCCCCTTCCTTCCCCCACCTCCATACTATCAGCTTTGTAGACAAATCATAGTGCCATACAACAAGTCATAGAGAAATTCCACACATTGGTCATATAACGCCAGAAATTATTCCTGCGAATTTGCTTTTTAAAGAAGCTGTTCCTGAGAAAAAAAAATTCAAGATCAGAAAAGGACCCCCCACCTCCCTCAAAACATCAACAACAAACAACAACAAACAACAACAATAACGATGGCTATGACGACAATGACAATTTGAGCTGTAGCACTAACAGACATGAAAAAAAACCGCACTAACACGTCTCCACTCACACACACACACACACACACCACACACACACACACACACACACACACACACACACACACACACACACACACACACACACACACACACACAACACACACAACACACACAAAACACACACACACACAAAACACCACACACACACGCACAAAACCCACACTCCCTCTCCTCTCTCTCACTCACAAATAAGGAAACCAAATAAAAGACTGAAGGGAGAATGTGCCACCCCCTCCCTAATGCTCTCCTCTTAAAAAACAAACAATCTAAACCAAAAACAAAAGGAAAATGAAAATGATGATTATAAACAGATTCAAAATAAACATTCCCCCCACCACCACCACCACAGCGCACGTGAGTACCCGTGTCTGAAGTACTGCACCATATTCACGATGTGTGCGAACGACTTTCTGAACTCTGTGCAAACAAACAAGCCAACCTACTCACTAACCAACCAAGCAGCCAACCAGCCAGTCCATTAACCAACCAACTAATCAACCAACCAGTCACCTAACCAGCCAACCGAACCCTGGTAGCAGTGACACATAGGAGTAACACTTCCACAGTTCTTGAACAGTTGTCTGTGCATGATAAAGGATGACACCGATAGTCACCTTGTACCACACACACACATACATGCACACACACACACAC
>CM054143.1:61030455-61035411 GCA_028751875.1 Rapana venosa
ATTTCTCCGCGTGATATTTGGGCTGCTCTCCTCGGGGAGAGTGCGTCGCCACAAGAGCAGCGCCACCCTTTTTGGTTGTCTGCAACTGTATTTGTTTCCCTATCAGAGTGGCTTTTTTCTAAGAATTTTGCCAGGGACAACTCTCTTGTTGCCTTGGGTTCTTTTACGCGCGCTTGAATATTTGTGTAACATCACACAATGATTATCGGGTGTATCGTCTCTCCGAAAATTATAGCGCTCAGACTACATCAACTCATGGTCTAATGGATGGGGGGGTGAGGAAAGTTTCGGGGCCCAAAACGGGATTCGAACCACAGCACACTTATTTCCGACCCGGATTTTTCGCATTCTAGACAGGCGCGTTACCTCTAGACCACCGGTCCACCATGTTACGAGGAGCTACGTTCAGATTGTCTCGGAGCATAACCACCTGCGCTGTGCATTAAAAAGAAACACAAAAAATCCCCCGAAGTTTGGATATGGCTGCCTACAGGGCTAAGAACTGGCAAAATCAGATGGCTTGAATTTCTGTCCACTTTCTTTCTCGTTCTTTCCATTCCTGACAGAATTCTAGGTGCACCTGCACTCGTACAGGCGGGAAGAGGGTCAGATACGTAGGCAAGGACCCACGTGTCCAAATGCGTGCACACACACACGCGCGCATGCATCACGCTCCGAAGACTCATGTGAGTGATAGCAACAATAACATAGGTGGTTGGTGTTTAAGTACACGGAAAGCGTGCTTGCGCGCAAGCACACACACTCACACACACACACACACACACACCAACAACTCACACACACACACACACACACACACACACACAGCACACACAACAAAACACACGCATAGCACGCCACACACATTCGCGCGCGCCCGCCCGCAAGCACGCTATGGCTTCATATAAGCCTAACTCAAACACACACACCACTCTCACTCTACTCACCAGTCCCACAGATACAGACAGAACAGCACACACACACACACACCCCAACACACGGCACACGCACACACACACACACTCACCCAACCCCTACACACATAGATTACCCCCCCCTTCACCCCCACACCACCCCCCACACACACCATAACACCTACACACTCACACACGAGGAATTGAGAAGCAGTTAAAATTAAACGCTCAATGTATAAAATTTTTCTAAAAGATAAAACATCAGAAAATAATGTCAAACAGAAACAAGCTTAAATCATTGTAACCTTGTTGTAGCTCAGGCTAAGAGACAGTTTGGGACTTCTTTTTGTACCACGTAATTTCATATCATAAGGACCGTAAAAAGGTTTGGGGTAAAATTTCATGAAATGAAAAAAAGCGTTAGTTTACCACATGTCCAGTGAGACGGAAACAGAGAATTCCCATCAAATTTAGAAAAAGGCAGAGGCGTTTTGCAGATTACGTTTCAAAATCCGATGCGTTCTTGAATAGGATTGTCAACTTAAGCTGTTGGAACTATAGAACAGAAGGGAAAATATAAATGAGTATTAAGACCCAATATCTGACAACAGTTCATGCATTCATGCTCCAATATCAGTGGTGTAAGTTTTAAGATTGCTTAATTTCTCTTTCTACTAAGAAAACATCTGGTCGGGTGGAGATGCGTTTCTAATGACATGCTAAAACATTACCAGCAAAAACTTTATTTTTTTACTGCATAAATAACTGTTCAATAAATGTTGGATTGAAGGTGTTTATTGCAGTGGTTTGGAAAAAAATCTTTGTCATTCTATTTCATAGACAGGGAAAACCCAGAACAGAAAAATAGTACTGGAGCCAATTGCTTTGACCTCACACCACTGGCAAGCTTTGGAGAGAATTATTCTTAAAAAGGCTGATTGATTCCATGTGATAAAAATAAAATAATTCCGGTCATTCAAGCGGGTTTTCGAAAAGGACAGATAATGCCATAGATAAACATGGTTAAGCTATCAAAGCACATAAAAATTCAGTTTGCAAGAGATAAGAACGGTTCTTGCAACATTTTTTGTTATAAAAGAGCGTTCTCTAGATGGTCAAGTTTGGCATGCGCAAAGTTGCTGTGTAAACTAAAGGATCTGGGTTTTTTCTGGGCATTTTTATGATTATATTAATGTTTTTTGACTATTAGAAGTATACAGGTTAGAGTAGCTAATTCATCTTCTAGGTTTAGATCTCTTCATATGGGACTTCCCAAGGTTCTGTAATATCGTCCTCTCTTATTTAATGGTTTGATGCATGATCTTCTATTAAATTGTCGAAGGAAGTCGTCTTGTACAATATGACAGATGATATATGTATGTGATGAATTTTTCTATGAAACGAAAATCATCAAAAATAGTGTTAAACTACATTAAAAAAGGTATACCAGACCAGCTTTCACAACATCGTTAATTATTATGTTCGAAAATGGATTTACTTTATCCACAGAAAAAACGTACACTGTGCTTTTTAACAATGGAGTAATCCAGTGACTATCAGCATTTTAGATTTCGGGACCAACTGATTGGAGTAAAAAGATACCGTAAAGTTCTTGGGTGTATTTCTCACTTCTTAGCTAACTTGGAATGCACATATCGAAGACAATTTAAACTAAATGCAAAGAAAGGCTTCTTAAACTTTTTGATGATGGTAAGTAAACAGTTTTGGGGCCAAGGACAAATTTAAATTATCGAAATAGTTTAGCTACATCCCTTATTCGTTCAAAATTATCGTTTATGGTCTATGAGGTCTTTTTCAGTGCGCCTAAGTATTTACTTAAAAAAGTTACAAAGTATAGACTGCAAAGGGGGGGGGCATACAGGCTGGCTCTTGGTGTGCCTTATCACGGCCTCAGCCCTGGGAACATATAACGAAGTCGGCTTATTGCCTTTAGATGTTACCGTCACTCGGCATGTGCTAAATATTTGCGTAGAAACAAAACGACACAAAATTGTATTCAGAGAAAATAGGTGTAAAAATCAGAGTTTTAATTTTCCTAAAAAGAGCAAAAATATATATCCTCTTTATTGCCATATGTCATATGTGTCTGATCTGGTACAAACTCTGAAGTTAATCAAACTGCTTGGAACAACGAGAAGCAATCTTACCTTGCCCATCATGGAGATGAATTAAGCACATTTTGATATTAGAGGTGTCTAATGGGTAAAACAAGAATGACAACCAGAATATATGGTTTATGAGGTCGATCCACATCCATATAAAATATTTTCGACCATTTACAAATTTTTACAGACGGATCACGTCTAGATAATTCAAGAAAACAGGTTTTCTGCTTTTGTTATACCAGCGTTTAAAATTTGAAAAAATCATATTATGTTGGTAAAAACATCCCTCGATATTTACAGCAGGAACTTTTGTTGCAATTACTAAATGGGTCTTACTGATATTTTTGATTTGCCGTTAGTTACATTTCCATTTTTTTCTTGCGTGATTTTTAATCGGCATTGTATGCTCTTTATAATGCCATGTTACAAGAAACTTCGAAAATCCATCTTGGAGATTACGCATGTCTTAACATCTCTTAACCTAAAAGGGCTATAAGTTGTGAATTTTGTTGGGGTGCCTGCCACACTGGGTTCTTTCCAAATGAGTGGGCGGGTAGAGCTGCCCAAAAGGGTGCAAAAACTTCGACGGGATGCAATAGGAATTGGATGTGTTCTTATTCCTACAGAAGGGTATAGCTTACTAGAACAAAATCATGGAGGAACAGGTACTGAAAGTAATCAGGCAATATGAGAGACTTTTAAACTAGAACTGCAATCAATATCGATAATTTACAGTGGGGAACATTCAGATGTAAGTAAAGTGTTTTTAAGTCAAGGAGACTGAACTCTTTATTCTATAGAATGAAAACTAAAATGCATTGATTAACCATTATTCAGCAAAAAATGGTAAATGTGTGTGGTAGAGAATATCATTTAATACTATATACTTTTTGACTGCCTGGTGTAAAACCTTTTCATGCCCCCATTTTTTCAGAGAATCCCTCACCAGCATATTCAGTATTCTAAAAACTGGCATTTGAAATTGGTGAAAGGGTTCTTTCCCATTAGGAACATTTGTTTTCGTTACATTACACATTAATTGACTTGTTTTGATTTGTTTGTTGTTGTTTGTTGTTGTTGTTGTTTTTAAAAATTCCTGTGCATGCCAAGTCTCTTTACGAGATTTTTTTTTAGAAACAACAAAATCACATCTCCCGTTTTTTGTTTGTTTTTGTTTTGTTTTTTTATTTTGTTTTTGGTGTGTGTTTTTTTTTTGAGGGGGGGGGGGGGGGGGGCGTCTAATATCACTAAAAGTGAACAGACGTAAAATTGAAGTCAACAACAACAACAACAACAACACTCACACACACGTTAATTTTCTCTCCTTACCTCTTCCCTGACCTTAGTTCTTTGGGTTTTTTTTGGTATTGCTCAATCTCCTATCAATCTCTCCGCTGCTAATGGAGACTTCACGACGAAAGCTATCCGCCTTATCCCAAATAAAAAACCCACTCACCCACTTTGTTTTTTCATGATCTAATATCACACACTTGTTTTTCGTCTCCATAATACAGGCGGCATAGCTCAGTGGTCAGAGTACTCCGCTTTCCCTAGCTAGGATTATGCAGCATCGAACGTGGTTATCACATGGAGTTACATCGGTGCAGACTCACTCTCCCAAAAGTCCCTCGAATGAAACTATAAACCGAGGTCCTGTGTGCGAACGCACGCAGAACATCTTGCGCACGCGTTAAAATCCCGTTCTGCTTTTCGTAAGAGTAGGCCATTGTGTGCCTGTGGGAACAGATGGCAATTTACAAAACCGCATACACACGGGGACTAGATGTAAAAAAGCACATAAGTACTTATTCCGTTATCCTCGATATAAAAGAATAATAGGAAGATAAATAAGAGATGGGTGACCGTTTGCGCGCCAGTTCACCCAGCTGTCAATGGGTACCTGCCTCTTTCAGGGT
>CM054143.1:61035911-61074107 GCA_028751875.1 Rapana venosa
ACCATTTCAGAGCCATGGTGATGTTAAGGACACGGTGAAAGCTGTATTATGTAGCAGCCAGCTGAGGAAGCACCCAGAGAGCAAGAAGCCGAGCTGAGCTTTGAAGGGAGGAGGAGGAGGAGAAGGACTGACTGCCTGGACCACCCTGACCTCTCCTTATATAGCAGCAGCAGCAGCAACAGGCAGCAGTAGCAGCAACAGCAGCAGCAGCAACAGCTGCAGCCCTTAGCACACTGACCGAAGAAGATCGTACACACATCAATCAGGAGAATATCTATGTACACAGCACAGTCAGGAGGAGGATATAGATCTGTGTGTGTGTGTGTGTGTGTGTGTGTGTGTGTGTGTGTGTGTGTGTGTGTGTGTGTGTGTGTACTGTGTACACACTGGGAGGTTCACTTTCTGACACTTGGAGAGAGAGAGAGAGAGAGAGAGAGAGAGAGAGAACTCGAACTAGAACTCAAAATGTTTATTGAGAGTAAATGGATATGCACAGGGCTTCTTTACACCATGCTCTCACCAAAAAAAATAAGAAAAGAAGGAAAAGAAGAAAAAAGTCAAGAAAAACTACACCCCCCATACTAATCAAAACAGAAAACTGAAACTAAACCTAACAGCAACAAATAGACAAACACACACCAATGCAAAAAACCTTCAAGTAAACAAAGTATGTAAACAGTAAGAATGAGCAGTTTCAGATACATTCCAGTGAAGATTCAAATGAGCATCATAATGAAATACTACTACTAAATTAGATGAAAATCAAAGAGACAATGAGAGAGAGAGAGAGAGAGAGAGAGAGAGAGAGAGAGAGAGAGAGAGAGAGAGAGAGAGAGAGAGGGGAGGGGGGGGAAGGACTCGAACTCGAACACGAACTCGAAAGATTTATTCACAAAAGGCCATTGGTCTATACATGAAGGGGGGTTGCCGAGCTGCTCAGTATTTTTTTGGAGAAAAACAAGGAAGCACCCCCCAAAAAGTGTTATTGTATAACCACAACCACCACAAAAAAAATCAATTACAAAAAATATGACTTAAGATACCAAGATATCTATTATTCTAAAGGCTTTACACAAATATAAAGCAAGGCTGTAAACTGAAAATAAAATGGGACCTAAAACTGATCCCTGTGGAACTCCGTAATTAATCGGCATAAAGGGCAGATAACGCAATCTTGGTATACGGCTTGTCATCTATTTACCTAGAAAGGATGATATAAATTCAACTGATCCAGAACATAAGCCATGCATGTCTAGTTTTTTTTAAATAGAAAAGCATGATCAATAGTGTCAAATGCCTTAGTAAAATCTACAAAAATGGCTCCTGATAGCAGAGAGAGAGAGAGAGAGAGAGAGAGAGAGAGAGAGAGAGAGAGAGAGAGAGAGAGAGAGAGAGAGAGAGAGAGAGAGAGAGAGACAGAGAGAGAGAGAGAAGGTGTTCAAATGCATCTAAGTCATTTGGTCAAAAGGTGGGAGCTTCCATTTTTTGAAGAGGTTTGTATGTGTGAGTGAGTGAGTGTTTGTGTGTGTGTGTGTGTGTGTGTGTGTGTGTGAGTGTGTGTGTGTGTGTAAATGGGGTAGGGTGATGACAGCAGTGTGTGTTGACATGTTGCTGCACAGAGGTTACAGTCTATGTGTATGTAACCCACCAAAACATTTGTCCAGGAAGGGGGAACAATTTTAGGGGGTAACCAACAAAAAAGGGACACCTGTGACCAAAGCGCACACTCCATGAAGTGTAAGCCAAAAGAAAATAGTACCAAAACCTTTAAATCTGTTCTAAGTTAACCAAAAAATGGAATGTTACATTTGTTGGTAGTTTTGATAGTTTAAAAAGTATTTTTAGTTTGTATTAAAATTTATAAATGTTTAGAAAATCTTAATAGTGAAGGAAGAAGGTGTAGGAATCTCAACATTTTTCTGAGACTTCCTGTCAACTTGAGACACCTGGCAGTTCCCAGCTGATCATGAGAGAGTTGACAGTTGCCAGCTAAGAGGCACAGGCAATGGCACAGCCCTCACCTGGTTCACTTCATACCTTGCAGACCGTTTCTACACAGTTGCAGTAAACACCTGCCAAACTGGAACGTGGAGTCCCACAGGAATCAGTTCTTGGCCTTGTTCTTTTCACTCTCTACACTGCTCCTCTTTCACACATAATAAATTGTCATCAGATCAACCATCATTTTTATGCAGATGACTCTCAAATTCTTAGCAGTGATACTCCTGAAAATCTGCCCTCTTTCTTGATTAATATGTCCTATTGCCTTCAAGATATCCAAAATTGGGTGATACAGAACAAGTTACAGCTAAATGCAGATAAAACCAAAGCCATGCTTGTAGGGACCAAACACAAACTCTCTTCTATCACAACAGCTTCAATAGAATTCGGCAATACGTCTATCACTGTATCTACTGCTGTGAAATATCTAGGGTCCATTATAGACAACACACTCTCCATGCAAAAATTAATCACCCAAACCTGTCAGTCGTGCTACTATCAATTGTGGCACATCAGTGCAGTTTGAAAGTACCTGTCCACTAATGCAGCATCCAAACTAGTCACATCTCTCATTCTCTCATGTCTGGACTATTGCAATTTTCTTTTGGCTGGTCTGCCAGCATCATCTATCCACTCCCTTCAACGTATACAAAACTCTGCAGCTTGCCTAGTCCTCAGAAAGAAAAAATCTGGGCACATTACTTCTCTCTTGCGATCTCTCTACTGGTTGCCTGTGCCACAGAGAGTAAACTATAAGATCAGAAACCTCTGTTACAAATGCCTTTATAAAACAGCACCTTCCTACCTCTGTGAATGTCTTCACCTGTACACTCCTTGTTCCCTCCACTCTGCTGCAGATACCTTGTGCTTAAGAATACCTAGATTCAACCAGTCCACCATTGGCCATCGCTCTTTCTCTGTTTCTGGTCCATTGATCTGGAATGACCTCCCTTTCTCCTTTCACCAAAAGCCTTCTTATGATGCTTTTAAATCTGGCCTCAAGACACAGTTATTTCAAAGCTAAGATTCTCCTCTCTTGTTCCATTTCATTTTTGTCCCTGCCCTCAAAACCCCATCACCCTGCCGAGTGTCAATCTTTGTGTGTGTGTGTGTGTGTGTGTGTGTGTGTGCGTGCGTGCATGTGTGTGCGTGCGTGCATGCATGCGAGCATGTGTGTATACATTTGAACTTGTAAAAAAAACCAACCCTATTAATTGTAACTGGCTGCATGTGAATGAGTAGGATGAATGAAAGCACTTTGATTTGTTTTGTTGTAAGATATAGCATTATATAAATTCCATGTATTATTATTATTATTATTCTTAAGACAGGTTTCATAGTTGGTTTAGAGGCAGTACATGTTGTCCACCAAATGGTTGGGGCTATGATCGTGTTCTTTTTTTTTTAGGTAAGTGTAAATTCTTTTTGATTGTGCTTTGAATGTTAGGGGTTATATGTTTCTATGTGCTACTATAATGTTCTTGAGAAAAATATTAGCATTTGGGAAGAAAGTGGTTTTGAGATGTTTCTGAAGTTATCCAGGTCAAAGTAAAGGCTACACACCGGTATTAATTTGGGGGTCACGTAGTATCTTCTATAGAGTGCGAGTGGAAAAAACTGTTGGTGATTTTCACAGATTTTTTAAAGCATGAAATGATGCACTGTGCACTTTTTTTTGAATTGAGGACATAGAGCAATACCAGGTAGTCACGAGAAAGTTGGAAATAACCATCAAATAAGGATTTCCTGTATTCCTACAGCGTTGACCCCGCGCATGCATATTGCGGTAAGGAAGCTAGAAGACGACAAAGGACTGAGGGGGTACAGTGTTTGCTGAAAAATTAAAATATTTCAAACCTACCAAATTTGTTCAAAATCACATGAGTTTTGAGTCAGAGGCTAGTCTTTCACAAACAGTGGTTTTTATTTCTGTGGATGCCTTAGTACGTGCGGTATGAATATAAAAGTTACATAGAAAAACAGAAGGAAAAGAGTGATTTTTTAATACCGGTGTGCAGCCAAAATGTCATGATTAGAAATGCATTGATGCTTTTTAGTACTTCCTAGCTATGAATTTTATGTTGTTGATCCAAACTCATCCTTTTAATTGTAAAGAAATAATTTACAGACTGTGTGTTGGGTTAGTGGCTTGTAATGTTAAAAGTTGTAAATTTATCTGACATGAAGGTCAGAGATTATCAAAGCTGGCAGCACCCATTACTACATATGTGGTGATAGCTGATAGTACTGATTGTTAATTTTAGTTTTATTCCTTTTAGTGTTGATTTGTCTTATGAGTGAATAGTGATTTATTGGAGAATTTCCCACAGATCATATTGAAGTATATGTTGTTATATTTTGTGTGTGAAGAATGGATTAAGGAAACATGTGTTCCAGTGAAGGACAAGTGGGTTTCCCAAGGAGAAGCATTTTGTATGTTTTTACTCCTCTATTTGAACATCATGAAGGATCAGTCAGCATTGGTGGCAGAACGATCACAAACCTCCGCTTCGCAGATGACATTGATGGAATAGCAGGATCAGAAAAAGAGCTTGCCAGCCTAACAGAACACTTGAATAAGGCCTCCAAAACATACGGCATGGAAATCAGTGCAGAGAAGACCAAACTGATGACTAATAACACCAACGGCATTAGCACTGATATCAGGGTTAATGACCAGAAGCTGGAAACAGTTCAAAGCTTCAAGTACCTGGAAGCCATTGTATCAGACCAGGGATCCAAGCCAGAAGTAGTATGCAGGACTGCACAGACAATAACAGCTTTGTCAAAACTAAACACCCTCTGGAGAGATAAAGATATCTCACTTATCTCCAAGATCAGACTAATGCGCTCCCTTGTCATATCCATATTTCTGTATGCCTGTGAATCATGGACCCTGACTGCAGATTTGGAGAGAAGAGTACAGGCGGTGGAGATGAGATGCTTTCGGAGACTCCTTGGCATCTCCTACAAAGACCACATAAGCAACGAAAACGTGCATAACAGAATCCAGCAAACCATTGGACCCTATGAGAACCTTCTAACGATCGTAAAAAAGCGTAAACTTAAATGGTATTGGCATGTCACAAGATCCAAAGGACTTGCAAAGACAGTTTTACAAGGCACTGTCCAAGGAGGAAGAAGATGAGGCAGACCAAGGAAGAGCTGGGAGGATAACATCAGCGAATGGACAGGCCTAGAAGTCAACAAAACCCTGAGAAAGGCAGAACAGAGAGAGGAATGGAGGGAACTGGTTGTTGAGTCTTTGAGGGTGCCCCCACGGTCGTCAGACTACGGGACAGATAGAATAGATAGATAGATTTGAACAACGAAGCAACAAAGATGTTTGGAAGGGTTGTGGCAGGCAGGTTGTAGTAATAACAAGGCAGCGCAGATATTTGCAAGCTGCTGAGTTATTCAGTTTTACAAGACAGAACACAAATGTAGTTTATGCTACTCACCCTAATTGTTGGGTAAATAGTGTGAGGGGTTAACAGCATAAGTTATAGGTGGATCGGTGGTCTAGAGGTAACGGCTGTCTAGAAGCGAAAAGTCCGGTCTGAAGTGTAGGCGGTTCGTACCCCGTTCGGACCGAATTTTTCCCCCATCATTAGACATGAGTGGGGGGTCTGGGCGCTAGTCTTTCGGATGAGACGATAACCGAGGTCCGTGTGTTAAGTAATTATTTAGCGCACGTAAAAAAGAACCACGGCAACAAGATTGTCCCTGGCAAATTCTTAGAAAAAAGCCACTCTGATAGGGAAACAAATACAGCTGCAGCAAAAAGAAAAAAAAAAAAAGGTGAAAGGGTGAGCAGCGTAAGTGGCGACGCGTTCTCCCGCTTCCCCCGGAGAGCAGCCCGAATTTCACGGAGAGAAATCTGCCGTGACTTAAAAGTGATAGAAAAAAAATCTGAGCGCTTTCATTTGTTGCTTTACAAATTCAGCGCTATATAAATTCCATACATTATTATATTATAATTTTTTAAATATTTATTATAAATGGAAACAGTAACACTTGGGATGAAGTTCCTCTGTCTAGCCAGTAATGAACAAAAGTTCATCTTGCCAAAGGGAAGTTTTTGAGAATGGCTGAAGTAGCCATCATTGAATTAGTATGGGGCTGTGCTATCCACTGCTGGTGTTTTTAGTCCATTCCACATTGGTATTGTTGTGTATGTTTGATTGTGTGTTAGTTAAAGTTGGGAGGTATTTCACTATAAGCGAGTTCTTTTATTGTGTAATACTTGCAAAATTTTTGTATGTGGAAATGTGTGCTCAAGCAGAAAATGTCATGAAACCAAATGCTGTTGTAATTTGAGTAGTTTGATTTGGACATTGTTTCTGATTGTCCACATTATGTTCTTCTATTCAAAATAACATCGATAAATCTTGTCAACGGCCATTTATATTTTGTCCTTTTACTTTTTAAGAACAAATCCGAACCAGAAATCTTTTATTCAGTGAAAGGATAGAATCGGCCTGGGTTACATGTAGAACAGTGTAAACAAAATACTGGCAACAATGACAGTGGTGATACCTCCATTCACTTTCTGAACCACACGGTCACAGTGTACGTGATTTATGTAAATACGGGTTCCCTTTCTGCCCTGTGTACTAACGTCCATTCATATCTCATCCTCATCCACACCACACACTCAACATACTCACACACACACACACACACGCGCGCGTGCGCTTGTCTAATATCACTGAGAGTGAAAAGACGTTAAATTGAGGACAACAATAGCGCACACAAAGTTATTGGATAAAGACTTCGGTAACATTTCTAACAAACATGTTATAAAAATTTATAACCTAAAACCTTATTATAGTTTCAGATTTTCCCCATTACAGCATGGCAAAGCTCAGACAAAATATCTCGCTTCTCTATCGACCAAAGCTAAATGTATTAAAACCAAATTTGTAGCAGGCATTACATGCTCCTGAAGTGAAAAACTGTCAAGTCTTCATTTGATTATTAAATGCCGAACCTTAAAATAAATTTTGCCCAATATTGGTGATTGTTCATTAGAAAATGTTTTCAGTGACTTTTTATCAATGTTCAGAATTTTAATGTTTTGCTTCAAAATCCAGTTACATTTGCTGAAAGGTTCAAATTAGCATTTTTTTGTTGTTCTAATGTCGCTTTGTTTTTACCATATAATTATTCCACCCTCAACATCACGCATATGCTTGCATGCACAAACCCGCACACAGGCCTATGCACACACCACACGCACACGACACACACACAACACCACACACCACACACACACACGCACATCACATGGAAACGCATGGAACAACATTCCCCAGGGAGAAAAGCCGCAAGTTCCTGATGTTAACTTTCAAACCACAATAAATCCAGATTGTTGTATGCTACAAACATGGACCCCAACCTGTCCACATAACATCACCACCCTTATCTCTCTCTCCCAGTCACATTCACACACAACACTGGCTTCAAATAAACTGCAAATGCACACTCTTTTACTCACACACACACACACAAACACATCACACTACAATTCACACAACACACATGCACACACACATCACACACACAATCACACGCACACATGCAAATGTTGCAAAGACCAAGTTCCAAGAGACAGGTGCCAGTTCCTGATGTCAGTCCCAATCAAAACTGAATCCCAGCATGTAATGTCGTGAAAACAGTGACCACCCCTCCCCCCACTGTCACACTATCATCCCTCCCCCATTATCTCTCTCTCTTCAGTCATCGTTACACAACACACACAGACACAGACACACACACAACACACACAAATATCCCCACCACACTGTTCCACAGAAGTAATGCCCACCTTTTGACCTAAAACGTAGGAAGACAATCATGATCCAAGATGTGAAACAGATAACACAGACTACACCAACCAACAAACACAGACGAGACAAGAGACACACAACAGACAGGAACACGACCAGAACGGACAGAAAAGACACAAACAGACACACAGACACAGACTAACACAGCCACAAATCAGATACACACAGATGCTTAAACCTCCTACAGAAATGTACACAAAACCCAGACACCTAATTTAAAAAAATACAACGATTAACATGAACTGCAAGGTACACACGACGACATGAAGGTCAGTACAAAGCGAAGCACCCATCACATGGGTGTCTATATCCATTAATTCACGAATAAAAGATATAATAAATATAAATAAACTTGAGATCACCACAGACCCATAAACACACACTCTCACACATTAAAAGCATACAACAGTTATGCAGATGTTAGTCCGCGTTTCGACTATGACCCATAAACTAGCAGTTGACAGCTCTGTTTCGGAAATTGGCAGAAATTTGATTATAGTGGAGATGCTTGCCCACAACATCCCACTCTCTCGGCCAGTGGCATAAGGACAGCAGGTTGAATGTTTCAGCCAACTAGCCCCCAGGGCTGACACAAAAGGGCCCGTGCAAGCATCAAGCCTCCTATGTAGAGACATAGTCGATCCCCAAAGACATAGCTGTAATAGGTAATTCCATGAGTGGAAAAGCCAGGTCAATACGGCTCTCACTTTGCTGTTGCCACCAGCGAAGTTCAATGGTTTAATCGAGCACTGCATTAAAAGCCCAGACATGACGCAACCACACTCAGATTCCACAATGGCGGATACACATCTACAGGACATAAACCACACCATAACACTACACAGCAGACTACACACCACACACATCCCTACAAACACCCCCCCCCCACACAACATCCCTACACGCACACACACCATTGTCGCGGTTGAAATATGTTTCTTGATACATCGTTATGTACTTTTAGGTTTGCTGTATGTGGCTTCATGTTCGGTGTGTGGGAGTTCTGCTCCGGTTGCTGATCTTTGGTCGTGCATGACTGTTCAAATGGTTTGTTGTTCGTGTTTTTGATTGTTGGCAGTTGTTGGTTTAAGGACGTGATATGAAACTTTATTATTTTTGTTTTTCTTATCTTCTATGTTATTGGTGGTTAAATTCTATATGGTGTCGTATAATTTGTTTATTAAAATGTTGGTTATTTTTCCCCTGTTGCCGGTTTGTTTTGCTTTCCTTTTCATTCCTCTCCTATTAGATGGGTCCGATTAGGTGTAATACAAAAAGACAGCTTTTAACCTATAGGACAAAAACTGATGACAAGATTAAGTACGTGGTATGTGTGAGGTTTTCGTAGTGTCAGGTTGCGTCATGGTTGATAACGGTGTGTTGATTTGTGTTTGAGTGTGTGAATAATTTGATTGTTGTTATTTATGAATTTGTTATTAAAATATAAAATAACCGAACTGGAAGGAGTCCAGATGAAGTGTGTTTGTGAGAAGTTTTGTGGTGATCCCATGTTAGTTGGTGTGTATATGTGTGTTTTGTCGTTGTGTGTTTGTTGTGTTGTGTGTGTAGTAAGTGGGAGAGAAGTGATCATTTTGTTTATGATGGTTGTTGTCATTATACTTCTGAATTGAGAGGATTGGAATGTTTCCTAACACATATTCTCAGTATTGTCCTGCTTTTTTTCATTGTAGGTCAAGAATTGAGTAGGAAAAAAACGCGGTTAAGAAACGAAAACAAAAAGAAATGCATTGAACTTATCCTTCGATGGTGCTTTGTTATTTCTTTGCTGTCTACCATGAGTACAACTCTTTTCTATCCCTTTCCTTGGTTTATACTTGGTTTTTTCTCCCTTTCCTATAAAAATGAACCCACTTCTTGTCTATTTTCTACTTTCGTGTCCAATTTCTTTCCCTGGCAGCTCTTTTTTCCACTAAAAAATTTCAATCCATAAACAATTCTGCTTTATCAAGATTTGTAAAGATGTCGCCTGGCCCTGACTGTTGTTTTTTCAGGTTGCCTTACACTGCAGTTGACCCGATATTTTACACACACTATAACAGACACAGGATAGTTGCCCTGTCTGAAGCAATTTGAGAAGAAAGAACAAAGAAGAGAAGAATGAACAAAGAATATGAAGAAAACCCCACATCTCAATAAACAATCGTACGTAATTTTCAATTGGAACACATATACATGCACCAACTTAGATCTCGCAGAGCTTACCACGTAATGTGCATATATAAGTATGAAGAACAACAAAATTAACACTTGGTACACCCCTCTTCAATGACCTACCTTTTAAACAGAGGAGCACAATGAACAATAGACCAAATTGTATTCATCAGGCTCCAGCCCCCTAGAACTGGGTGAAACAAAGCCTAGAAAAACAAAGCCAATAAAAACAAACACAAAACTTCATGCAAAAACTAGTCGGCACACCACACCAAAAACAAATGAAAAAACTGGGTATCATTATGGAAATCCTTCCAAATCAAAACAACAATGAGATCTACTACTTAACACACAATGCATTCATAATTCTGTGTATGTTGCCCTGTTGTGTGTGTGTGTACGGTGTGTAATGAGAAGATAAGAAGCGCGAATGATGGAGTGAAGATGAGTGAGAGAGGAGTAAGGAGAGCATAGCAAGACTGAAAGACAGAGAAAGGATCAGAACCCACGACAGACAGACCAGACATGAACACCCAAGAGAATATCCCAGCTGAAAAAAAAATAAAATCGCAAAATTAAGCCACTTTCAAATTTTTCTATCTTCTCTCTTTTTCTTTCTTCTTGTTTCTCTTTTTTTCTTTCTTCTCTATTCGTCTATTGCGGATTATAGCTCTAAAAAACAGCAAACTATAGTTTTCTGTTGTGTGTTGTGGAAACGCGTTTTCATGGGTGGCCGGGGTTGAGGGCTGATGAGGTCATCAGGCCCAGGGTGTTGGCTGTGTGATGTGAATTGCGGTGTGATTACTCCTTGTTTTTACCTTTCTGTGATGTGCGTCATGTGGTAAAAGTAGAAGTTAAAAGCATACCGATGCAGTCAATTTTGATGTTTATAATCTCTATTCCTACTTCATCTCTCGGTTAAAAAAATGTGCAAACGTGCTTTTGAAGACTTTGAGATTCGAGATAAAGTGAAGTGGAAATAAGGAACAGATAGAATTGAATTCATTGTCTGTTTGTTTGATGTGCTGATTGCAGGTATGCGGTCAATGAGCATTCTGTTGTTTGTGTGTGATGTGTGTTGCTGTTGTGTGAAGTGGTTACTGCTGTGTTGGTTTGTCTCTCTCGCTGTAATCTTCCTCTCAGTCTACTTGACTGTCTCTTCTCGTTTTCCTCCTCTCCTCCTTCTCTTCTCTCTGCATCTCTATTCACCTCGCCGCATTAAGTGATTGCTCCCCAGTTTTGAATTTGGTGTCATTCATATAAGAACACACACACAGAAAAACTTCTACTACACCACCAGCCCTCAAACTTTACCAACACTAAAGTCACCGATTCACTGCTGTTAAATGTCTTATTTTATATTAAAATTGACTATGTCAAAGAAAAAGATGTAGACACCTTGAAACAAAAGACCCTTCAATATTAAACAATGTGATCTGAAGCAGGTAAAACCTTTCATATAACAAACAAACAACTCCAAACATAACAAACAAACCCCATCTAACAACCTCTCTTTTGACATATATAGGTCTTGAACTTTGGACCAGTCATGCATGTTTGAATCTCAAATAAACACCGTTTCGAAACCAAAACAAGGAAATGATGCAACTTAAATCACTTGGGAATGATTAAACCTATAAAAAATAACGAAAAGACCTTGTAAATGACTGAAGAACTCAAAACACAGCAAACAAACAAACCGTATCGAAAACACTGTTATTTCCTCCTGTATAGAGTAGCCATTGTGACCACTAAGAAAAACAACTGGAACAACTAAAAACAGAGGAACGAACCCAACTCACACACACAAAACACACAGCTTCCACTTCACACACTACACTACACTAAACAAAACCCAACCACACAAACAACACACACACACCCACACACACACAACACACACACACACACACAACACACACGACAACACACAACACACACACACACACACACACACACAAACACACAGAGGAGTTAAATGTGCGGACTCCACTCTCCCCAAAAGTCCTTTGGATGAGACTATAAACCGAGGTCGCGTGTGCGAATGCACGCAGAACATCTTGCGCACACGTTAAATCCTGTTCCGCTTTTCGTAAGAGTAGGCCATTGTGTGCCGGTGGGAACGGATGGCAAAATTTACAAAGCCGCATACACACGGGGACTAGATGTAAAAAAGTACATACGTGCTTATTCCATTATCCTCGATATAAAAGAATCAATAAAATAATAAATAAATAAATAATAAAATAAACACACACACACACCCACTCTAGCACGCACAAACGCGCACGGGACACACACACATACACACACACACAAACCATCACACACACAAACACACACTTGCTCATATATACAGTAAACCATCACACCAGCTTCCCTTATGAACCACATCCAACTTGACTTCTTGACCTGACTTCCCCCTGAACTCCTTGTGGAGTCATTCAGGCACTGCACTACACTGCATTTTTCAGGCAGCGTGCCTGTCAGAAACAAGTTGTACCTGGCGGAGCTCATCCCTCTCCAGGGAGACAGGTGCATGCTGGGTATATTCGGGTCATTTGTCTCATCAGGCAGATCTGGCTTAGGTGGTGAAAGATAAAGGTGTCCCATAACCTCTGTGGTCCTAGGGGAGCGAGGCATCAGACACCTCAACTTCTCCAGGGGCCAGCATATTGAGAGCGGCGCCCATCTCTTCTCCCTCGCTGCTTTACCTTCCCTGACCCTAAAGAGGCAGGTACCCTTTACAGCTGGGGGAACTGTACTGAAGCCAAGGCGCGCAAACGGTCACCCATCCACTTGGTAACTACGCTCAGTGCTGCTTAACCTTGGCTTTGGGAAAGCGAGTGCTCTGACCCCTGAGCTATCCCGTCCCAGTTAAGACCTGCTTAGGTTTCTGCAAACAGTAGATGAGATTTTAACAAGTACGCAAGATGTTCTGCATGTGTTTGCTAACTGGACCTCAGTTTATAGTCTCATCCCAAAGACTGTTGGGGGAGTGAAGTCAGTACCAGTGTTAACTTCAGGACAAAACTATCCTTCACACAGACACCTCAGCAGATCGAGACTGGAACCTGCAATCATGAAATAGCTTCCGATCACGAGTTTAATTAACACCCTAACCACTGTGCCGCCTGCTCCCTCTCCCCCTTCCTTCCCCCACCTCCATACTATCAGCTTTATAGACAATTCGTAGTGCCATACAACAAGTCATAGAGAAATTCCACACATTGGTCATATAACGCCAGAAATTATTCCTGCGAATTTGCTTTTCAAGAAGCTGTTCCTGAGAAAACTAAATTCAAGATCAGAAAAGGACACCCCACCTCCCTCAAAACATCAACAACAAACAACAACAAACAAACAACAACAACAACAATAATAACGATGGCTATGACGACAATGACAATTTGAGCTGTAGCACTAACAGACATGAATAAAACCGCACTAACACGTCTCCCCTCACACACAGACACACACACACAGACACAACACAGACACACACACACACCACACACACACACACACACACACCACACACACACACACACACCAAAACACACACCACCCACACAACACACACACACACCTCTCTCACACACAAATAAGGAAACCAAATGAACACTGAAGGGAGAATGTGCCACCCCCATCCCTAATGCTCTCCTCTTAAAATACAAACAATCCAAACCAAAAACAAAAGGAAAATGAAAATGATGATTATAAACAGATTTAAAAAGAGACACTCCCACCACCACCACCACCACCACCACCACAGCGCACGTGAGTACCCATGTCTGAAGTACTCCACCATATTCAGAATGTGTGCGAACGACTTTCTGAGCTCTGTGCAAACAAACAAGCCAACCTACTAACCAACCAAGCAGCCAACCAGTCAGTCCATTAACCAACCAACTAACCAACCAACCAGTCACCTAACCAGCCAACCAACCAGCCGACCGAACCCTGGTAGCAGTGACACATAGGAGTAACACTTCCACAGTTCGTGAACAGTTGTCTGTGTATGATAAAGGATGACACCGATAGTCACCTTGTACCACACACACACATACATGCACACACGCACACACACACACACACGCACACACACACACACACACACACACACACAACGAAACAACCAAAAATCTCTCTCTATATAAATAAAAACCCACAATAGAAAATTCACTTTAAAAGAAAAAAACCATGGCAAAGAAAGCAATCCACAGTAGTTTCTTCACATCTCGGGGTTTTGAAGATTTCGTTTTTCATTTTCCAAGAAACGCCCAGGATCCCTTAACACAGGAGAACACGACACACACCGTGCTGTCCCTAAATCGTACTTCTCCGCTGGGACATAGACATAGTCACAGATATAATGTACAAACAACAAAAATCAACAACCAGATACCACTAGAAATTCATGAAACGTAATAGAAGCAACCATGTGCGTGTATTGATAATGATGATGATTAATAGTGACGGTACATTGATAATGATATTAATAATAATAATAATAACAACAACAACAACAACAATAATAATAATAAATAATAATAATAATAATCGTAATGATAACGACTATGATGATAGTGGTGATAATGGTATTAGTAATAACAGTAGTAATGATGATTCTGATGAAATAATAACAGCAACAATATTGATGATGCTGACAGCAACAGCAGTAGAACCAACAACAACAAAAACAACAACAATAGTAATAATAATCATGATGAGGATGACACTAATAATGATGATGATGATGATAATAACAATAACAATAACAACAACAACAATAATGATGATAATAATAACAACAACAACAACAACAACAACAACAACAATAATAATTTTTAAAAAAATAATGATGATGATGATGATGATGATAATAATGACGATGATGATGATGATCATGATGATGATAATGATAACGATGATGATAATTATGCCGATAATGATAATAATGACATTACTAATTGTCATTACAACAACAACAACTAATGCAATACCTAACAACAAGCAATGGACATACACAGCCCATAGAACGCTGTGGGCAAGACACGGCCATGAAGAGAAGCGGTCAGTTTCCTTTTTGTTCCTGTGCCTGTCTGCAACACTGCCTGCCTGCAACACTGCCAGTCCAGTCCCCTGACGTGAACGTCTGTCTGCCGGCAACCCAGACACAGAGGATCTCTCTGTCATCAGCAGCCAGGTAAGGGAGCCTGCTGCACATGGGAACAGGGGATTCCCCGGGGGAGGGGGGGGGTGAGGGGGGGGGGTGAAGGGGGGAGGGGAGGGGTTAGGGGCTAGGGAAGAGAGGTAGGGTGGGAGGGAGGAGAGAAGGGATTGAAGGGTGGGGGTGGGGGTTGAAGACTGCTGCTTTGTGTGTTGTGTGTGTGTGTGTGTGTGTGAGTGTGTGCGTTATCTAGCGATCCCTCTGTCCGTCAGTCTGTGGGTCTGCCTATTACACCTTCTCTTCCTCGATCCATCCATCCATCGATCCATCGATCCATCCATCCATTCATACGTTTCTTAATCCATCCATCCATTTCTTAACCCACCCATTTCTTAATACATACATTCATCCATCCATTTCTTAATCCATCCATTTCTTAATCCATCTATCCATCCTTTAATCCATCCATTTCTTAACCCATCCATCCATCCATCCAGCCAGCCAGCCAGCCAGCCAGCCAGCCAGCCAATCTACAAGCCAGTTAGTCAGTCAGTTTGACTCATCAAAGAGGTGTCACTGATGAAAAGACTACATGCACACTGTTCATCATATACCAGCTTATGGAAAATAGCAAATAGAGACAAAAATACCCCCCCCAAAAAAACAACAACAGCAACAACAACAACCCCACCAACAAACAAAAAACAACCCCAACAACAACAACAAACCCTTCAAGATCCAGCAAATACAAAATGCAACTATGAAAAACAAAAGCAACTTTTCAACAGTAAGAGATAAAGGTAAAGGCATCCCATAACCTACGTGGTCGTTGGAGAGCGAGGCGTCAGCAACCTCAGCTTCTCCAGGGGCCAAGCATATTGACGACGGCGCCCATCTCCTCTCCCTCGCTGCTTTACCTTCCCTGACCCTAAAGAGGGCAGATACCCATTTACAGCTAGGTGAACATGGGGACTGTACTGAAACCAAGGCGCGCAAACGGTCACCTCATCTACTTGTCAACCACGCTCAACTCTGCTTATCCTTAGCTTGGGGAAAGCGAGCGCTCTGACCACTCACGGAGCTACCAAGCAGTTGTGGTAGGCACAACTCCAAACCTCACACCCTCAGTCGCCTGTTTCACCAGGGGCAGACAGGTGGAAACAGGTGAGGTCAGGCTTGGGTGCTGGCCCACAGCTTTGTTAGTTCCTGACGTTCACAACATGCCAAGCAATCTGTCATTTCATTTAATTCCATGTATTTCATTTATACCACTTTAAGTCACGAGATTTCTCCGCGTGACATTTGGGCTGCTCTCCTCGGGGAGAGCGCGTCGCCACAAGAGCAGCGGCCACCCTTTTTTGTTGTTGTCTACAAGTGTATTTGTTTCCCTATCAGAGTGGCTTTTTTCTAAGAATTTTGCCAGCGACAAATCTCTTGTTGCCGTGGGTTCTTTTACGTGCGCTGAACAATTTTGTGTAACACACGGGATCTCGGTATATCGTCTCACCCGAAAATCTAGCGCCCAGACCACCACTCATAGTCTAATGGATGGGGGGAAAGTTTCGGGCCCAAACGGGATTCGAACCACCGCACACTTCCGACCCGGATTTTTCGCTTTCTAGACAGGCGCGTTACCTCTAGACCACCGGTCCACCATGCTACGAAAAGCTACGTTCAGATTGTCTCGGAGCATAACCACCTGCGCTGTGCGTTAAAAAGAAACACAAAAAATCCCCCGAAGTTTGGATATGGCTGCCTACAGGGCTAAGAACTTGCAAAATCAGATGGCTTGAATTTCTGTCCACTTTCTTTCTCGTTCTTCTCATTCCTGACAGAATTCTAGGTGCACCTGCACTCGTACAGGCGGGAAGAGGGTCAGATAGGTAGGCAAGGACCCACGCGCCCAAATGCGTGCACACACACACGCGCGCATGCATACACGCACAAAGACTCATGTGAGTGATAGCAAACAATAACATAGGTGGGTGGTGTTTACGTACATGAAAGCGCGCTTGCGCGCAAACACACACACACACACATACGCACGACACCACACAGCGCGCGCCCGCCCGCACCACGCACGCAATGCACATATAAGCTACTCAAACACACACACACCACCACTCTCTACTATTACTCACACGACACAGATACAGATACAAAGACAGGCGACACACACACACACATCACACACATCGCACGCACACACGCACACAGCACACTCTCACCCCCCACCCTACACACATAGATACCACCCACACACACACACACACCTCTTCACATCGCATACTTATTTTTCTCCTCCTTACTCTTCCAGACCTAGTTCTAGTTTTTTTGGTATTGCTCAATCCTATCAATTACACTCCGCTGCTAATGGAGACTGTCACGACAGAAAGCATCCCGCTCACCCAAAATCATCCCATCACACTTCTGTTTTCAAGACTAATATCACCATTGTTTTTCGTCCCCATAATCACAGGGCGGCATAGCTAGTGGTCAGAGTACTCCGGCTTTCCCCTAGCTAAGATTAAGCAGCGTCGAGCGTGGTTATCACTGGAGTTAACATCAGATGCAGACTCCTCAACCCCCAATAAAGTCCTTGAAAGGAGACTATAAACCAGAGGTCCTGTGTGCGAACGCAGCGCAGAACATTCTAGCGCACGCGTAAAATCACGTTCTGCTTTTCGTAAGAGTAGGCCATTGTGCCGGTGGGAACATGGCAATTACAAACCGCATATACACGGGGCTAGATGTAAAAAAGCACCACGTACTATTTCTGTCCTCGATATAAAGACAATAAGAAGCTAAATAACGGATGGGTCCGTTTGCGCGCCAGTTCACCCAGCTGTCATTGGGTACCTGCCTCTTCAGGGACAGGGAAGGTAAAGCAGCGTGGGAGAGGAGATGGGCGCCGCCCTCAATATGCTGGCTCCTTGAGAAGTTGAGGTCTCTGATGCCTCGCTCCCCTACGACCACATAGGTGATGGGACACCGTTACCTTTACCCCCTAGGGATGCCGGGGGCCTGTCAGTGTAAATAGCAACCCCCACCTTCTGTGGAAATTCTGTGCTAGAAATCCCCTCTTTTCTGTCCCTCTCCTTTATTTCTGCCTTGTTCCTTTTCCTTCCTATCATCTTTCTTCTTGTCGTATTTTCTGCCGTCTTGGTCCATTCTCCTGCCTTTCTTGTTGCAGAAAGATTTAAAACATAACAGTTGTCTCTCAGGCCGAAGTCGGCGGCACTGGGTCTGACTAGTACATTCTTTTCCAGTCTGTTTTGCTGGAAGTCTTTTCACACAGAGTGGACATGAAGACTGTGTACATTTTCCAGAAGGTGGGGATGCTGTTTATACTGACAGAGCCCCTAGCCTCCCCACTGGGATGAAATTACAAAAGAATCTGTGTGCGGAATAACCAAGGCTAAATGAGTTCAAACCCGCGGACTCGTGACTCCAAGACTGTCAGAACACACACCCTGCTAGAATTATTCCCTCGGCCACTTTCAACTTATCAGTGAAAAAATGACCTTCCACAAATCCTAGAACAGGAGACAGTTTGCCTTTAGCGAACAACACCAAAACTAACTGATGACCCCACGAGCTAAACCCAACCCCGCAACTCATGACATCTTTCATCCTACACGTGTTCGGAGTCAGACAGTCAGGCAGTTGACAGACAACCTGCAGTGTTATGGACATCGGAGCAGGACTTGGTTGGCATTGGCAAATGACACTGTTGACAAAGCGAGAGGAGGGAGGAGGGCTGTTCCCGGCCTAAACTGAGGGCCTCTCTACCTCCCCCTGCTGAATCATAGCGGACCTGGGCGGAGTGGTGCAGGGCAGTCGGGTTCGATTTCATACGGCGTACTGTTCTGGTAGGGATTTGTTGACAGTGGCCGGTTAAGCCTCAGTCGTTTCTCGCTCTCTCTCTCATCTCTCATACCTCTCTCCAATCAGACATCGTTCCTCTCTCTACTCTCTACTCCTCTCTCTTCTCCTCTTCGCTCTCTCATCTCTCGACTCTCTGCTCTCTGTCATCCTGTCCGTGTGTTGCGTGTCCGCGGCGCCGCGCGTGTGTGTGTGTGTGTTGTGTGTGTGTTTGTGTGGTGTGTTTGTGTGTGTGTGTTGTGTTGTGTGTAGTGTTGAGCATGATGTGTGTATGTTGTGTGTATGTATGCATATAGATGTATGTATTATGTATGTATGTATGTATGTATGATATATGTAGTGTATGTATACGTGTTTCATGTATTTGTGTATGTGTTGTATTATGTATTATGTGTATGTGCGTGTATGTATGTATGTGTATCTATGTATTTTTGTCGGTCTGTCTTGTTATATATTATTATTATGTTGTATGTGTGCGTTTGTATAATGATGTGAAACGTCCTGTAACTCATGCCAGCATGCACCTGGAGAGGGATGGGCTCGCCAGCTTCAACTTGCCCAGGAACAACTTTCTGAAACATAGTGCAGTGCTCCAACAACTCTCAGAGAGAGAGAAAGAGAGAGAGAGAGAGAGAGAGAGAGAGAGAGAGAGAGAGAGAGAGAAGAGAGAGAGAGAGAAGAAGAAGATAGAGAGAGAGAAGACAGATGACAGAGCAGAAGAGCAGACAGTAGACGAGACAGATTCTAACTTCAGCATTAAAATGCATGATGATGTAACACTACAGCAGTCTTCAGGGGCAGAGTAAGGGACAGAGGTGGGGAGGATGGTGTGGGGTGGCGATGGGGGAGGGAGGGAACAGGGAAGTTCTGCTTTGGAACCCAAGCACAGTTCCCCATTGTTCCCATCAACAAGTGTTGCTTATTGTCCACCCGAGTCTCTCTCCCTTTGTCTCTTGTTTGATATGCATGGTTTTTCTGTTTTTGTATTTTCGTCAGTTCACTTGTGCCAAAGGTGTTCCACCTTAAAAACCCCAACCAACAACAAAAAACAACAAACACACAGGTGTATCCATTATTTTAGACATGATACTCGTCACACAAAATAACAAAAATAAATGACACATTCGAAAAATGGCACATCCGAAATGGCACATTGATGCATGGCAGACGCTGTCAAATTCAAACACAGCCACTCCTCGACAGGACAGAAAGAGTGGAGGGAGAGGCTGGGGAGAGGAAAGGTCACGGTGACTAGCCCCGCACACCTCAGAAAGGAAGCGAAAGGTCACGGTGACTAGCCCCGCACACCTCAGAAGGAAGCGAAAGGTCACGGTGACTAGCCCCGCACACCCCAGAAAGGAAGCGAAAGGTCAGGTGACTAGCCCCGCACACCTCAGAAAGGAAGCGAAAGGTCAGGTGACTAGCCCCGCACACCTCAGAAAGGAAGCGAAAGGTCACGGTGACTAGCCCCGCACACCTCGGAAAGGAAGCGAAGGTCACGGATGATGGCAGGCAGCCTCGGAAGAGGGAAGCGGAGAAGGTCGGATGGACTGGCCCCGATCACGCTCAGAAGGAAGCGCAAGGTGCACGTGATGCGGCACAACTCAGACAGGAAGGCGAAAGGTCACGGTGCTAGCCACCGCACGACCCTAGAAGGAAGCGAAAGGTCACGGAGACTAGCCCCGCACACCTCAGAAGGACAGCAAAGGTCACGTGTGGGATAGCCCCGCAACACCCAGACAGGAAGCGAAAGGTCACGTGATACCGCACAGCTCAGCAAAGGTAGGCACAGGGTGATAGCCCGCATCCCGCAGCAAAGAACGAAATGGCACGGCTGACGCTGGTCAGCAGGGCTGGTCACTCTCGAGTGGACAGACCAGTCGGGTATGTGCGAGGGCGCCAGCGTGGTTCACCAGAGTGCCACATCCTTCTCAGCGACACGAGCAGACTGGCGTCGGCGATGTGCAGGGACGTCCAGGCGGCGTACGTGTGCGTCTGCGGCAGCGCCACGTCAGGGTGACGTATCTGCTCGGCGGAACGTTCATGGCCACGTGAGGCGCAGTGAACGGCCAGAAGTCAGAGAGTAGGTGAGTCATCAGCACTCCGGCCACCGCTGCCGTGCAGCGCGAGGTTCTGCGGGAGAGTGGTATGCGGTTGCGCCGAGCGAAGGCCGTGGACGATGAGCGCAGGTTCAGGGACACGTTCCACAGATGAGCGATGGACACGGTCCAGCACAGCATGAAGGTCAGCTTAATCCCTTCCCGGCCGCCTGTGCCAGGTCGGCTAGAGTGCGACGCGACCTGTCGTTGCCGTCCCGGAAGCGGACGATCACGTTGCCAGCCGTAGAGAGATGCCACGGTCGCGACTGCAGGCGGAGCGGGTCCGACCTGGATGCCCCTGACGCATGCAGGATGTGACACCTGGAAGAAGGAAGGGCACGCAAGTAATGCAGCGTCACACCCATGGGCCAGCCTCGTGACCAGGCTCACCTGGTCGGTGGTGGCAGCCTGCCCGCTCCCCACGTCTGCGTCCACGGTGCCGCTCACTCCCACACTCAGCCGAAGAAGTGCAGGTTGCGATTGTGCAACTCAGCAGCCAGGCACAGATCAGCACCCTTCATGGCAGCGCGCGGTGACAGCGAGGCCCTCACAGCATGAACGACGATTCACCTCCACACCGTTCAGCACTGTACGGACAGGTCGGCTGCCGTGTAGCTCAGGCTGACCGTCAGTCTGTGCAACCCATCACGCTGTCGTGCAAGGACCTCCCGTCTACCTCTGCAGGCGAGCGTCACCAGCGGCAGGCTCTTGTGGCACCAGGAGTGGCCACCTAGCGAGGCCCAGTATTAGGAGAGTCAGACCATACCATGGCCTC
This sequence comes from Rapana venosa, assembly GCA_028751875.1. Classification (NCBI taxonomy): domain Eukaryota; kingdom Metazoa; phylum Mollusca; class Gastropoda; order Neogastropoda; family Muricidae; genus Rapana; species Rapana venosa. Next base: position 61,057,869 of record CM054143.1, read on the forward strand.
CTCACAGATGGCGAGAACGTTGCCAGCGTGCCCAGCCATCCGCAGGCCGTGCACGTTATCAGCCATCAGCGACTCACATGGCGAGTTCGGGGTCTCTGTGTCAGGTGTCTGCTCCTAGCGTGCACAGTCATCCTGGCGATGCTATGGAGTGTTGCGGCTCTAACGTATAAGCTACTCACAGCAGTAAACTCACACCCTGCGCTGCCTCTTCATTCACCTCGACTGACCTGCGCAGTCGTTGATGCCCCTACCTACCTCACTCACCATCCATTCGCCTCACGCGCCACGCGTGGTGGTTGTGTTTTGTCTATAGTGTCGTCCTTAATAGTCGTGATTCTGATGTTGATCAGCGTGATTACTCTAAGAAGAAAGATGCTGAAGCCATGCAGTGCACGCTGCACCCAGGCGCGTCTCTCAGGATGTCGTCTCAGTTACTTGGATGTAGTGATGTCCCAGATTGCTAATCATGTCTGAAGTTGAAGAGACCAACTGGTTGTCTCTTACAGCGCTATCTAAGTCGACATCACGTGTGGGAGGCTATCTGTCTTCAAAGCGAATCCGACGTGGAGTCTGGAGATTGTTAGATGCGCTCCACGGCTTGTCAATCCACAAAGGCTCTTCCGATGTTCTTCCTGCCTCTTCTGACTCGTCGTCTGTCGTCCTCGTGGTCGTCCCTCATGCTGTAAACACACAGGTCTTGTTAGATGCACGATGATGACTCGCTAACGGGAGAGCGTAGGTGTCGTTGTCAGCAGGTAAACAGTCATGGAACTTTGTTTTACGAATACAGAACTTTGCCCTAAAGACAAACACAATCACCCATCATCAGCACCTCATCATCTCTCCTTCTCTCCTCATCATTCGTCAAAGTCGTCGTCTCGTCGTCTGTCGTCATCACTCTATAATCATCATCATCATGTATCATCATCATCTCATCGTCGTGTCGACGCGTGCATCGTCGCCGCGTCGTCATCACATCATCATCATCATATCATCAATCTCATCATCCCACCCTGCCAAGTGTACAACCTTGTGTGTGTGTGTATGTGTGTTATACGCGTCGCGTTCGCGTGCGCGTGCGTCCGTGCGCATGTGTATGTACATTTGAATTTGTTAACATTGTTAATTGCTATTGGTTGTATGTGTAAGAATGTGTTGAATGCAAGCGCTTTGAATTGTTTTACAAGATATAGCGCTATATAAATTCCATCTTCATTCATCATCATCATCATCATCATCATCATCATCATCATCATCATCATCATCATCATCATCATCGTCGTCGTCGTCGTCGTCGTCGTCGTCGTCGTCATCGTCATCGTCGTCGTCGTCGTCTTCCTCCTCCTCCTCATCGTCGTGGTCGTCGTGGTCGACATCATCGCCACAGGGCATGTATTGACAACAGGTCAAAGATGTATTGAAAATCCAGGAAGTCAGAATGTGGCCAGATAAATGGGAGGAGAGGGGGGGGGGGTAGGGAGGAAACAGTCGCCTACGCCAAACTCTCACCAGTGTTAACCTCGTAGCTCTAGCCGAGGAATGAAGAAACAGAACATATTTATTCAGATTGAGAACATGATAAAAACATGTAACAGCAGTGGACAGTATTGTATTGTCTGGTATCAAACTGTATTGAGCTGCGTTGCACTGCCTTGTGTGGTATTGTGTTGCCTGGTGTTGTAAAGAATATCCAGGAAAACCTGTGATAGCCAGCAGGGTGACTGCGTGATTTGCAGTTAAAGCATCTAAACCAGTTTGACGGGGAAAGCCGGGTTGGTTAGAGCTTTGGCGCATTGCGCTCGGACGGGTTGTAACCCGGTTGGGGAACCTTTTTCGGGGATTCTTGGATTTTAACATCCCCCTCCACTCCCCCAAAAAATGCCTTCGGATGGGGCTATAAACCGAGGTCCCCGAGGGTGAACCCACGAAAACCCCCTTTCGCACACTTTTAAAACCCATTTTTCCGCTTTTGGGAAAAGAGTGGGCCTTGTGTCCCAGTGGGGGGGAAAATGAAAAAATTTTAAAAAACCCAACCCCGGGGGACTGGATGAAAAAAACACAGAGTTGTTTATTCCATTATCCTCGAAAAAAAGAAAAAAAGAAAAAAAAAGGGGAAAAAATCATTTTAGAGGCCGGGGAACAAAAAGGGAATTCCCAAAAGAAAAAAAAAAAGGAAAGGGAAAAATAGGAACTGCAATAAAAAAAGAATTCCCAAAGGGGAGAATTCCCTTTGCAGCAGCAGAAAGCAGTGCACCCCCCCCCCCCCCCACCCCACCACCACCCAAACCCACCACCCCAACCCCCACCAAAGAATTAAAAGAGGGAAAAGGAGGGGAGGAGGAGGAAGAGGTATTTTTACGGTCTTTTTTGTATTGTATTGTTTTGCATTGTATTTTTTTATAGAATAGTTTTTGGTTTTAGTCGTTTCAAGTCAAGTAAAAAAAACACTGAAAATCTCCCATAAAGGGGCAATTACAATACTGCAGGCAAATTGATACGAATCAAAATCTCAAAAAGGCAAAAAAAAAGCTACTTTTATTTTGGTTTTAGGGTTAGGTTGCATAGTTTTTATGTAAAGTATGACATTTGTTTTGTTTGTATGGTATGGTATTATATTAAAATTTGTATTCGCTTGTATTTTTGAATGAAATTCCCGTGACGGGGAGTTTTGTCTGTGTGAATTTGGGGGCGGCATCTCTTCCAGGGGAGGGAGGGGGTGATGCTATAACCCTACCGTCCCCCCAAAACAATCTTTAAATTTATGCAAAAACAAAGAAAAAACCCCCCCCTTGCAACCCCCACAAGCATGCACGCCCCGCAGCACACCCCCCGCACGTACGACGTACACACGAAACGCAAAAAGGAAACCCACCAAATACAAAACATAAAATTTACACTTAGGCGCGGGCGCGCGCGCGCCCCCCACACAAAACACACACCCCCACCCCACCCCCCACACGCACCCCACGCAAGCACCCACCCACAACACCCCCAACAAACACACCACCCCCCACACAAAACCAAAACACCACACACACACACACGCCCCCCGCACGCACGCACAAAAAACCTCCCCGCGAAAAAAACAAAACACACACACCCCACACCCCCGCACGCACCCCAAACAGGGCCCCCAAACACACACACACGAAAGTTTCTTCTGTCGTTTTATTTTTAAGTCGTCTATGTGATTTTGGGGGGCCCAAAAAAATATGATATAAATTAAATCACACCCACATACACCCTCCCCCCCCCCAAAAATACCCCCCCATACCCACACAAAACCCCCCCCCCCCACCCCCCACACAACACAAAAACACACCCCCCCAACAAAACACACACACCCCCCCCCCGCGCGGCGCGCGCGCGCAGAGACCCTGAAAGGTTTGTTTTTCCGTGCCCCGCAAAAAACAACACCTGCCTTATCTCTCAGGGGAAAAATTTTTCCACACCAAAAACAACAAAAACAGCGTTCATTAACGCAAGCCCAAAGGGGGGGTTCACAATAAACAAAGCACTCCCGCATTTTCCCCGGTTTTTTCCGCCTAACCTCCACATGTCCAAAAAAAACAAAAAAAAAATTCGAAAAAGCAGTTTGTTTCCCTCCTCAAAAGGGGGTTTGCCTTTGGGGCCGGGGCCCCCAGGGCCCAACCCAAGGGGCACGGGTATGTGTCCCCCCGGGCACCCCGAAAAGGGGGTCGGAAGGCCTCTTCTGAAGGGGCACTGAAGGGGGCGGGTTTTAGTTGAGTGTTGCCCGAGGTTTTGGGGGTATTTTTTTTGTCCTGGGTTCATTTACCGTGGTGTTTTATTTAAACCCTGAAGTCCTTTTACTTTGAACTTTCCAAAACCAAAATTTCTTCACCTTCCCCCCCCCTTCCCCTTTACCTTTGCCCAATCCCAGGTTAAAGGGGGATATCATTCGGGAAAACCCCGATCTTTTCTATCACAAATCTTCACCTTCGCCCATACCTTATCAAGCCCAATCCCCAGCTAACCCCAATCACATACCCCCCCGCTCCCAAACCCCCCCCCCCCCTAAAAAATTTGGGTCCTAAAAATTCTGGGGGGCGGGGGGCAAGCCCCACTTTTTCCCCAAACGGCCCCCCATCTCTTTTCCCCGACAAACCCTTCCCACCCCCCTTATGGGCTCCCTTCCCCAAGGGGGTTCCCCAACCCCAACCCCTACCAATAAATTTTCCAAAGGAACCCACTTTAACCCAGGCTTTTAATTCCCAAACAATTTTTTTTGCTTCCCTTGAGGAGCTCCAACCAAAACTGCGCCCAACCGGGGCTCCCCCTTTTGCCCCCCCGGAAAAAATTTTGGACAAACCAAACCCCATGTTTTTCTTCTTCCCCCCACCCCCCCCCTTTCCCCCCTCCCAACAAAATCTTGCTGCACCTTGGCAAAACCCAACGATTTTTTTTTCTTTTGCACTTCATCCAAAGGGCAAAATTCCAAACCCAAAACCGGTTTATTTTCCAAAAAAAAATTTCCCAACCCCCCACCGGGTTCCGTCTGCACTCTTCCCGACAAAACCCAAAAAGATCGTTCGTCTGCCCCTCTTCCAGAAAATCCCAAAAGATCGTTTGTCTTCACTCTTCCAAAACAAAATTCCCCAAAGATCGTTTGTTTGCCCCTCTTCCCGCAAACCCCCCCAGATCGTTTGTTGCACTCTTCCAGGGCAAATCCCCAAAAGATTTTTCCCCCCCCCCCCCCGTCCCGCACCCTTTTCCCGCAAATTCCCCCCAGGGTGTTCGTCTTTACTCTTCCAGAAAAAAAAATTTCCCCTAACCCCAAAATCTTCGTCTGCACTCTTCCAGACAAACCCCAACAGATCGTTCGTTGCCTTCCCGACAAAAACCCCAAAAAACGGCCGGGTTTGGAAAAAACGCCTTTTCTGCTTGATGGTTTTTTCATTTAGGTATGAAAACCGTGGCGTGGGGTTTTTTTGTCCAAACATTTTTTTTTAAAAAAAACCCTTTTCTTTTTTGGGAAAAAAAAAGTGGGGGTGGGGGGGGGTTTTTGAGGAAATTTTAAAAATGTTTGGTGTGTGTGTGTTTTTGTGTGGGGTGGAATTTTGTGTGTTGTGTGTGTGTGGTGTGTGTGGGGGTTTTTTGGTGTGTGTTGTTTGGTGACCTTGTGTGTGTGTGTTGTGTTTTTGTTTTTAAAAAAAATTTTTTTTTCTTTTTAATCGAGGGTAATGGAAAAAGCCCCTTAGTGCTTTTTTTCATTAGTTCCCCCTGAGTATGCAGTTTTTTAATTTTTGTCTCAGTTTCCCCCCCGGGGGGGGTTCTTTTTTGGGGTTTTGTGTGTGTGTGTGTGTGTGTTTTTTGTAGTGCATGCCCACATTTATTAGAGAAACGGGAATTCAGATTTTAAAAGACCCGAGGGCAAGGAACAGGCAGGCAGGCAGACAGACCCGAAAAAAAGAAAACTAAAACCCACTCACTCACTCACTCACTCACTTTACTCCCCTCAAATCACTCCCCCATATAAATTTGGAAAGAGGATATTAAACCGAAAGGCCCCGTGTTCCCAAGCAGCAGAAATCTTGCGCACACGTTAAATTTTCCCCCTTCCCCTTTTTGGGAAGATTTTTTCCCTTTGTGCCCGGGGGAAAACAGATGACAAAATTTACAAAAACCGCATAAAACCCGGGGAGAATTAAAAAAAACAAAGAGTGCTTACTCCCTTTATTTATTTTTTAAATTTTTACCCCCCTTTAAATCACGAGATTTTTTCTGCGTGGGAAAATTTGGGCGCTTTTCCCCGGGAAGTGCGTCGCCACAAAAAGCGCGACCCCATTCTTTTATTTTTGTTTTTTTTTTCTTTCATCTGTATTTGTTTCCCTATCAGAGTGGCTTTTTTCTAAGAATTTTGCCAGGGACAACTCCCTTGTTGCCGTGGGTTCTTTTACGTGCGCTGAATAATTTTGTGCAACACACGGGACCTCGGTTTATCGTCTCATCCGAAAGACTAGCGCCCAGACCACCACTCATGGTCTAATGGATGGGGGAAAAGTTTCATTATCCTCGATATAAAAGAATAAATTAAAAAAATAATAAATACTCACACACATGTATACACGTATACAAATACACGCATGCACGCACCCAAGCACGCATGCGCACGCATCCCCCCCCCCCACACACACACACTAACTCTATTTCTTACAATTTACAGTGAATGGGTGAGATAGACAGCTATTTTATCCTTTATTCTTATTTGTATTCTTTTCTTTCGAAGATAATGGAGTAATGTCAAGGATAAACAACAGGAACCAAAAAACAATAACTAAAATAATAGCAAGAACATTCTAGAATGCTATATTAGACCATTCAATCAAATTGTATATGAGATGTTCAATAAAATTTAATATTCTTGCTGGAGATTACAGCGTAATTATAAATGTTTCTTTAGGTGTGTCACAAAATGTTGCTGGAGATTACAGAATAAAAAGAAATTAATGTGACTTAAATTTAGTCACAAAAGTTAAACTAATTGGTAATTAGCTGTGATTGTCGTAATTTCAGTGCTTCAGCAATAAACTTTGCAACAGATTTGATCACAATATCATCATCAAACCATAGAATAGAAAAAATATCTTGCCTTCAGAAAGCCTCTAGATTGAGAACACTACAGTTTTCACGTATGGAAACATATGATTGACACTGAAACAGCAAATACACTTCATCATCAAGAATATGACCACACATAGGGCATGGGAACTGTGTGAACGTCTCAGGTTGAAACCATCTTTTGTTTGTATTGAAACCGAGTGTTCTTAGGAGAGAGAGAGAGAGAGAGAGAGAGAGCGAGAGAGGAGGAGAGAGAGAGAGAGAGAGAGAAGGAAGAGAGAGAGAGAGAGAAGAGAGGAGAGAGGAGAGGGAGGAGAGAGAGAGAGAGAGAGAGAGAGAGAGAGAAAGAAAATGACGTAAACATGACCCTGCTACTATGATCAGGAATATTCCAGACAGTCTGTTTATTGCCAATAAAAACAAACCCATCAAAGGTCTCAATTATTATTATAACTTTTAAAAATTAAATATTTTCGAGAAATATTGGAATAAGCACGCACGAGCTTTTTTTCCATCTAGTCCCCATGTGCATGCAGTTTTGTAAATTTTGTCATCCAATTCCACCGGCACACAATGGCCTATTCTTCGGAAAGGTAAAACACACTCTGACATGTGCGCAAGATGTTTTGTTGTGTGCGTTTTCACATGGGACCTTGGTTTATAGTCGCGGAATAATGGGCCATTGTGTGCCAGTAGGACTGGATGGCATTATCAAAAATACATGGGTCCTACTGTCGTGTGTAGACATCAACCCTGACAGTCGAAATGCGGCTACCTTAATGTCGGCCAGCATCAAGAACACAAAGGTTGGATTCACAAAAAATCTTACAGCTGTTGAATCTCAGGGCTCTAGCCAAGGAAGGAACACACACACACAACACACACACACACACTACACACACACACACACACAACACTACACACCCCATACACACACACACAAATACTCCACACATACACACACACACACTACACATACATACATACATACATAATTACAAACACACACACGCACACAAACACTACACACAAAATACATACATTACATACATACATACATTACATACATAATTACATACATACATACATTACAAACACACACACGCACACTCAAACACACACACTAAACTCCACTCCACTCCACTCCACAACAACACACACACACACACACACACACACACACACACACACACACACACATCACAACACACACCCCACACACACCACACACACACACACACACACACACACCTCACACACACACACACACACACACACTACACACACACACCACACACACACACACCACACACACACACACAGGGGGGACGGGGTAGCCTAGTGGTTAGAACATTGCGCTCGCAATATGACGCCCCGGGGTTCGTTTCCCCGTTAAAGGGGGATTTTTTCCCCCTGGAGTTAACATCTGAAATCCCCCTCCCCAAAAAGTCCTTCGAAGACTATAAACCGAGGCCCCGGTGCGAACCCCGCAGAACATTTGCGCACACGTTAAATCGTGTTCCCTTTTCGAAAGGTGGGCCCCTTTGGGTTTCCCGGGTGGGAAAAATGACGAATGTACAAAACCGCAAAAAACGGGAATGGATGTAAAAAAACACTAAAAGCTTTCCTTATCCCCGTTGTAAAAGAATAAAAAAAAATAAAAAAAAAAATAAAAAATACCACCAACCACCCAACCCCCACCCCCCACCCCACCCCACCAACCACCCCCCCACCACCACCACACCACCACCACCCCCACCATCACCAAACCACCACCACCACCACCACACCACCACCCCACCACCACCCCACCACCACCACCACCACCACCACCACCACCACCACCGCAGGGGCAAAAAAAAGGGGACAGTATAGAACAAAGTTAACGCGTGGATGGGGGTAAAATTAAAGCTGTGAGATGGGGCAAAGCTAAAAGCTGTGAGATGGAGCAAGTTAACGCTGGGTGGGAAAAGCTAACGCTGAATGGGCAAAGTTTAAAGCTGTAGATGGAGCAAAGCTACCTTGATGGAGCAAAGTTAACGTGTGGATGGACAAAGCTAAAGCGTGGATGGGGCAAAGTTAACGCTTTAGTGGAGCAAACTAACGGTGAATGGGGCAAAGTTAACGCTGTGAGAGGGGCAAAGTTAACGCTTGGGGAGGGGCAAATTAAGTGGAGGGAAAAAGCAAAGTTAAAAGCTGGGAGATGGAGCAAAATTAACGCTGGGATGGGGCAAAGTTAACGTTTTGGGGATGGACAAAGTTTAAAGCTGTGAATGGGGCAAAGTTAACGCTGTGGATGGAGCAAAATTAAGCTGTGAATGGGCTTGTGCAAAAACACTTTGTGACACCCCCCCCCCCTCCCCCCCCCCCTGTTTGAGTCACTCTGTCTTGTTTTTCCTCATGTAGGAAAGGATGGGGGGGGGGGGGGGGGGGGGGGGGGGGGGGGGGGGGGGGGGGGGGGGGGGGGGGGGGGGGGGGTGGGGGGGGGGGGGGGGGGGGGGGGTTGTTGTTTTGTTTGAAGTTGTATGTTGGTGTATGTATGGGTTTTTAGGGTTTTTTGTATGTGTGTTGTTGTTGTGTGTTGTTGGTGTTGTGTTGGGTTTGTTGATGTTGTGGTTGTGTTGTATGTTGTATGTGTATGTATGTATGTTTATGTATTGTTGTTGTATGTATGTTGATGAAAAAGTATGATGGATTATGTTATGTATAAGTTTTTGTAAATATGTAATTTTTTTTTGTATTATTATGTATGTTGTGTAGTATGTAGGGTTTTGTATGAATGTATGTATTATTTGTGTTTGTTGGTTTTTTTTTTTTATATTTTATTTATTTTTTAATTTTTATTTTTGTCTTTTATTTGGGATGTTTAAAAAAAACTAGGTTTTTACATGAGGGGATAGGGTTTTTTTTGTTGTGTTTTGGGTTCCCCCCCCTGTGTTTTTTTTTAAATCTTATTTTTTTTAATGGGTTTCATTTAGTTTTTATTTTATTAAAAAACCCCTTCTTTTTACTCCTCCATCTGTTTACTTGTTTTTTTTTTTTTTTTGGCACGCGCCGCCCCCCCCCGGGGCTTTGGTTTAATTAAGGGCAAAATTAAAAAATTCCCCTTTTTGTTGGCCCCTTTTTTTTTAAAATGCCCCCTTTTACCCCTTTTTTAAAAAATCTCTTTCTTCCCCTTACCCTTCCACTCTGTCGCACCCCAAATTCTTTCCCCACCACATCCCCCTTCACAACACAAAAAACCGAAAACAGCACACACGACACACAGAAAAAAATGCAACACTGACACACCGCAAAATAAACATCACCCAACTGAACCCTGCCAGCATTTACACGCTGCCCCTCACCGGGGGAAAAGGACCAGAACAATGAACCTGATAACATTACTGTTGGGGCTGGGAAGGGAAAATTTTTTTCCCCCGCCTTTTTTAAAGCCCCCCTTTTTAAAAAAAAATTCTTTGCCTTTCCACAATGGACACAAATCCACACACAGGGCCCCAAATTTTTTTTTTTAACTTGCCCCAAATTCAAAACATGAAAACAAAACCCATACATTTAAAAACAAAAAATTTTCAATTTTTCATTTTTATCTTTTATTTTGAGGATGATAAAAATAAAACTCTGTGTTTTGACATCCAGTCCAGGTCTGTATACGGTTTGTGTGTGTGTGTGTGTGTGTGTGATGTGTGTGCACGCGCGCGCGCGCGTGTGTGTGTGTTTATATCAAAGTCAAAATTATTTCATTTTTAGATGGTACATTGAACATGCCACGTGTTTACTATTTCTATTAAACCATCTCTTTCTATCTCTCTCACTCTTTCTCTCTCACTCTGTCTCTCACTATGTCTCTCTCTCACTCTATCACTCTCTCTCTCTCAGACAGACACAAAGACAGACAGACAGACACACAGACACACAGAGGAAGCAATATTTGCGTAACCATCCTACACTGTGACCGTGTGTTCAGAAAGTGAATAAGGAGGCATCACCATCTGGACTTGTTGTCCAGTTCTTGTTATTTACACTGTTCTGCCCCTACGACCCTGGCGGGTTACGGGACCAGTGAACAGTGAACAGTGATACATAGACTGGGCCCTCTGTACAGCAACATGTGACACACTGCTGTCAGCCCCTAACTCCTTTGCCTGCACACACATGCACACACTTGCACACACATGCACACACATGCACAACATGCACACACATGCACACACATGCACACACACACACATGCACACCATGCACACACACATGCACACACACATGCACACACACATGCACACACACATGCACACGCATGCACACGCATGCACACGCATGCACACGCATGCACACGCATGCACACACATGCACACACATGCACACACATGCACACACTACAAGATAATCATTCACTACAAGATAATCAGAAGTGGCTGGTAGGAGGAGATTTTAATGCCCACGCGCCTTTTTGGGATAAAGGAAGTATATCCATTTCCTGCAATCGTTTTTTAGAAAACATAATAGACTCTTGCCTGTGCCTACTAAATGATGGTAGTATCACGAGAATACCTGACATTTGTACTCACAGAGCATCAGCATTAGATTTGTCTTTTTGATATCTTCTGCTCTTGCTCCAGAATGTACATGGGTAACAAGTGAAGATACATTGGGAAGTGATCACCTACTATTGTAAAAACATTTAAATGAAATGCCAATCCTCTGTGACACTGAAAAAGAATAATTCCAAAAATTTAAATTAAAGAGGCCGATTGGGAAAAGGGTTTAAAAAAGTATCCTTGCTGCCTACAATACAAATAACTTAGATTCTGATAATATTGGGACCAATTTTATTCCACTTTTACAAATGCCATTATTCAAGCCGCGCCCCTAATTCAATTCCCATATTAAATCATTTAAAATTCAAAAAAGTGTTCAGGGAAATGTTTGGGGGGGAAAACTGCTTGCGAAGAAGCAGTGCCAACAAGCATTTAATGTTTAAAATGTATTTTAAAAAAAAAGACATCAGAAAACACGAAAACAGAACAGGAAAAAAAATTATAGCAAATGGTCATAGCTCAGGCAAAACGACAATATTGGTCGTCATTTTGTTCCAGTGACATATCAAGTAATACAAAATCTAAAAATAGTGGACAAAATTTCATGAAATGAGAAAAGGTGTGACTTTACCAACTTGTCCGGAATTAAAGCAAAAAAACAAAGAATTTCCATCCAATGCAGAAAAGGCTGAGGCTTTTGCAGATATTTTCTCAGAATCATGCGTATTGAAGGTCGCTCACTTAAAAGCAGTAAGTACAGAAAATCTGAAGAGAACAAAAAAGAATATAAAGGGGGAACCCATTTTCTAATAACACCAAAATACTCAATGCCCCAATAACAATCAATGAAGTAAAAGATGTATTACATTCTTTTCCCTAAAAAGAAAACTTCTGTTGGATTAGATCCCATTCCAACGATTGCTTAAACATTTACCAGAAAAATTCATTTTTCAAATTACAAAAACTTTTCCAAAAGTTTTGGGGACTGAAAGTGTTATGCCAGTCAATGGAAGCAGTCCATATTGTTCATTCATAAGAAAGGGAAAAGCAAAAAATGACAAAACTAGTTACAGACCATGCGTGACTTCTAACACAGGTAAGCTAATGGAGCAAATCATTCTAAGAAGGATTGTGTATTATTGTCAGAAAAAAAGGTTTAGTTCCAATCAATCAAGCAGGCTTTCAAAAGGAGATCTGCAATTGATAATCTAGTTAAACTAACAACAAGTCAAACAACAGTTTGCAAGAAGAAAAAACTTACTTGCAACATTTTTTGATGTCAGAAAGCCTACGATCAAGTCTGGCATGCTAAATTTACTGCATAAATTGAAGGACTACTGGATTATCGGGGCATGTTTATTATTATTCAAAAGCTTTTTATGTAACAGAAGTATACAAGTGAGAGTAGGGATACATATTCACACTCTAGGTCACTCCATTGGGTTTACCCCCAGGGTTCTGTTTAGCCCCTTTTCTGTTTATATACTGTTATACGATCTCCCCACAAAAATGTCTAAAAATATCATCCTAGTACAATATGCTGTGATATATGTATGTGGATGAATGTCACTATGAAGCGCAGTACAACAAAAAGGATGATTTATTATACCAGAAAAAAACTTCAAAAAGAGTTAGATAATTTATATAAATATATTTTTGAAATGGTCTGACATTTTCAAAAGAAAAACGCACATTATGCTTTTTAAAAAATGGCAGTGATCCAGATACACTACCACAGTTTAAGATTGGAGGGGAGCTAATTCAGTACACAAATACTGTCAAATTTTTAGGCATTTTTACTTAATCAAAATTGACTTGGAATGCTCATTTTTGGATACATTTAACAAAAGCTAGAAAATGTATTAATTTTCTTAAAAAAGGTTACCAGACAGTCTTGGGGGCAAGATATAGTCACTCTGAAATGCTTAGTACGTCACTTATACGGTCCAAGCTGTCTTATGGACAAGAAGTTTTTTTAGTGCTCCCAATTATTTACTGAAAAAACTCCAAAGTGTAGATGTAAAGCATATAAACTTGCATTGGTGTACCATTCCACACCTCCACCATAGGAACTTATAACGAAATTGGGGAAATTCCCCTAGCGAATACCGACAACTTCATGTGCCAAATATGTTTTACGCAGCACAACAAATGAAAACTTTGTTTCTAGTAAAAAAAAACAGTCGAAGCAAAAAACAAATTATCCTAAAAGGGTAGACATATTTCGTGGGTTTAACGCCTATTGGTACTTATGTATCAGACTTTTTTTAAAAATCAGGACTTAATCGGTATGAATTAGAAATGCAGAAAGAAGCTTTGCCATGCCCTTCGTGGGAAATTAAATAAAGCATATTTTGATATAGAATGTACTAATGAAAAAAAGAACGAAAAAACCCAAAATATCATGGTTGCAGATATCCAATCAAATATTGAAAATAAGTATACTGACAACTTAAAAGTATATACAGATGGGTCAGTCTTAGAAAATAATGAAGGGTGGTTCAGCATTCGTCATACCAGCTCTAAAACAGAGAAATCATACTACTTGGTAAAAAATCATTCAATTTTACAGCTGGAACTTATTGCAATTCTTATGGCTCTTAACTTATTCTTGATTTTGCATTTCCCCTCATTCCTACCTTACTTTGTGTAGATTTAAGTCGGTACTGTATGCTATCAAATCCCCAAATTCCCGGAAAGTATCCAAAAATCATTTTTGAAATTAAATATGTCATAACCTTTTAAGTTTAAGAAGTATTCCTGTCTCCCTTTTTTTGGGTACCTTCGCACGTTGGAGTTTTTTCAAATGAGTGGGCTGACAGAGCTGCAAAAAAGGGGGGCAAGACATCATTTTGAATCAATAGAACTGCATGTCCATTATCTCTACAGGAGGGATTTCAGTTTATTAGAACAGACGTCGTGGAGTAGTAGTGGAGAGAATCAGATCAATTCAAGGAACGATCTTTAAAGAATTGCCTGACTAATGGCCTTATTTCATGTTACATGACTCCTTCTCAAACACTTTTAAGTATTGCAAAACCCCAAGAAGAGTTAATGCACTATATTTTAGATTAAAATTAAATGCATTTTATAAAAAAAATTTTGTAAAATGTGAGGTGCCCCTGTGGGGAACATATTTCCCAAAACTCACATCATATTTGAGTGTTTTAATTGTAAAACCTTTTTTACCCACATTTTGTGAGCAGTTGTGGAAATGTTTTTAAAAATCCGAAATTAGCCTTTGCCATTGTTAAATGTCTATTGCACAGCCATTAGAGTATTTGTTGTAGTTATTTTATAGATGTTTCATGTTAACAATTTGTTGAATTGAAATGTTTATTCATGTTAAAATTCCCCCACCCCTTTAATTGCATGAAAATACCAACACACATGTAACCTAATCAGTCTTTTCTCTGTGCATTCCCTCTTCCACTTCATCCACTACATTTTCCACATCCTTTGTCTAATATCCACTAAGTGACAGCGTTAAATTGAAGACACAACATGCACACACATGCACACACATGCACACACACATGCACACACATGCACACACACATGCACACACACATGCACACGCATGCACACGCATGCACACACATGCACACACATGCACACACATGCACACACACATGCACACACATGCACACACATGCACACACACGCACACACATGCACACACACGCACACACACGCACACACGTGCACACACATGCACACACATGCACACACATGCACATACATGCACACACATGCACACACATACATGCACATACATGCACATACATGCACACACATGCACATACATGCACATGCATGCACACACATGCACACACATGCACACACATGCACACACATGGCTGTTATTCTTGTCTTATGTTAGATATTGTCGCTGTTGTTGTTGTGTACGTATGTTTGTGTTTGTTTGTTTGTATATTTGCTTCTTGTGGTTGTTCTTTCTGGTTTATCTGTTTTTGTTTGTTTTATTCAGTTGTTTGTATGGTTGAAGATTTTTGTGTGTATGTGTGTGAGGGGGGGGGATTATTTTTATTATTGTTGTTTGTGTCTTCGTTGTTTTAGTTTGGTTTTTCTTTGTTGCTTGTTTGTATTATGATGGATATATTCTCAAGATTTTTGAATTATTTGAATTGTATGGTTTAATATTGTTCAGGGTTTTTTGTTTTGTTTTTAATTCCATGTATGCATATGTCTTTTCTTGTTTGATTTGTGTGGTTTATCATTGATTAGGTTTTTTATTCTATGTCTGTATGTATATTTTTTTCTCACTTTTTTCTTTAGATAGATGGCTTGGTGAAAAAAAGCAAATGCATTGCTTATTCATTTACCATCTGGAAATAAAATTTGACTTGATTTGACTTGACACACACACATCCAACCACGCACACTCACACACACAAACACACACACACACACACACACACACACGCATGCACACATACGCACGCACACACACACACACACACACACACACACACACACACACACACACACACACACACGCATTGCACAACACACACACGTTCCAAAAAAGAGGTCTCATCTTTTGGTCCAAATAAAACGGAAGACAATCCTTTGACTCAATATGTATGTGAAACACACACACACACACACACAAACACACACAACACCCACTCACGCACCACACTACACACACGCACAAACACTCACACACATACACACAGAGACACACACTCACACACTCACAAACAACACACAGCACACACAACACGCGCGCGCACACACACAAACGCACACACACACACGCGCGCGCGCACACACACACACACAACACACGCACACACACTCACACACATCATGCACACACTCATGACACACAACACTACACACACACAACAAACACACGTGTTCCAAATAGGAAGTCTCACCTTTTAGCCCAAAGGAAGACAACGTGGAAGACAATCCCATAACTCAATATGCATGTGAATACACACACACACAACACACACACACAACCACACACAACACACACACACACACACACACCACACACACAACCACAACACACAAACCCCCCACACACCACCGCCCCAACCCCCACCCCCCCCCCCCACTTCCACCCACCACCACCACCACCCCAAAA
>CM054143.1:61074607-61092790 GCA_028751875.1 Rapana venosa
AATGTATAATGAGTGAGCGTGTGTTTTGTGTGTGAGGGTTTGTGGGTGTGTGTGTGTGTGTGTGTGTGGGTGGGGGGGGGGGGGTGTATGTGTGTGTGTGTTTGGATTGGGTGTTTTGTTTTTAACTTTGTCATCCGTTTTTACTGATACACAATTTCCTACTCTTCCGAAAGGAAGAACAGGTTTTTCAACGTGTGCCCAAGCTGTTCTGCCTACGTTCACACACAAGACCTTAGTTTACAGTGTATCCCAAGATTTAGTCTCATTTCCTTGTTTTGGTTCGACACGGTATGAGATCAAACCATGTGACTGGGTCAAAGTTCATGACCTATATTGTCAAAATGATGTGGTTGTTACTGGGGTTTTTTGTTTGTTTGCTTGTTTGTTTGTTTATTGAAGGTTTTACTTTCAGATCACATTGTTTGATATTGAGGGTCTTTTGTTGTGAGGTGTCTACTCTTTTTCTTTGACAGTAGTCAAGTTTTATATAAATAAAGACATTTAACAGCAGCTGAATGTGACTTTGTTTGAAGTTTGAGAGTGTGGTAAGTAGAAGTTCTGTGTGTGTGTGTGTGTGTGTGTGTGTGTGTGTGTGTGTGTGTGTGTGTGTGTGTGTGTGTGTGTGTGTGTGTGTGTGTGTGTGTGTGTGTGTGTGCGTGCGTGTGCGTGTTCATATGCATGCATCCACAAATTCAAAACTAGGGCAAGCACTAAGAGAGAGAGAAAAGAGAGAGAGAGATGAGGAGGAGGAGGAGAAAGAGAGACAGACAGAGAGAGTGAGAGAGAGAGAGAGAAACACACACACAGAAACACTCTCTCTCTCACACACACACACAACACACACACACATACGCATGCCCGCATGCACATACACACAACACACACACACACTCACACACACACACACACAAAACACACACACACACACACACACACACACACACACAAATATCAAGTCACAGTTACTTTATTTCTCTTCACTTTATCTCGATATCAAAGTCTTCAAACAGGTGACATTATTTTTCATGAGGAGATGGAGTGATTAAACATCAGCATTGGTCTGCATGACCTTGTAATCCTGACTTTTACCAGCAGCCACACACACAGGCATAAACAGGGGAACTCACTCCGGCATTCACTCACACAGGACACCTTGGGCCTGACCTGTCAGCCCTCAACCCCGGCCAGCCCATTGTCTTTCCTACACCACAGACAGACAACAGTAGCTGTCTGAGCATTCCATGAAGAAGAAGAAGAAGAAAAAAAAGAAGAAGAAAAAGAAGAAGAAGAAAATCTTGAAAAGCTATAAACGATTTCTCTTTTTTCAGAATATTCTCTGTCTCTGTCCCTCTCTCTCTCTTGTCTGTCTGTCTGTCTGTCTCTGTCTCTGCTCTCTCTCTCTCTCTCTCTCTCTCTCTCTTCTCTCTCTCTCTTCTTTCTCTCTTGCTTCTCTCTCTCACACACACACACACAGGGCACACGGAATACTGAATGCATTTGTTTAAAGTAGATCATTTGTTTTGATTTGGAAGGACCCACTTATTCGCATTTGTCCTTGTTTTGGCTGTCGCCACATATTTTTACCATGAAGTTTTGTGTTGTTTTTTGCTTTGTTTTTCTAGGCTTTGTTTGACCCCATTCTAGGGGCTGGAGACCTGAAGAATGAACTTTGTTCATTATTCATTGTTCATTGTCTTTAAAAAGGTAAAAAAGAGGGGTATACCAGTAATTGTTTGTTCTTTACATTTATTTATCGCATTTGTAACTGCGATATTGTGGTGGATGTATATGTGTTCAATGAAAATACGACAATTAATAAAATGTGTTTCCTTCTTCTTCATCATCATCAAATGCTCAGACAGCAACTATCATTGTCTGTTATGTGAGTAAAAATACGTTACGCTTCCGTTAAGCGCCTAACAAATAAGGCCCAGCACATCTGACTTCGCATAAGAGAGAATTGTTATCTTTTCAGTCTTTCTGTGGGAAAATGCAGAAGAATGGATCAAGAAAGAAGAAAATAGACAAGAAGGGTCTGATAAGAAGAGAAAAAGGAACAAGGTCGAAACCAAGAAAGGGGTAGAAAAAAAAGGAATTTGTAGCACAGAATAAAGCCACATCGGGTTATGTCATTTTGCCACCTGTTTTTCTTACGTTCCTACTATGAGAGAAATACCCGGATATGCTAGACATTCACTGCGCTAAGAAATGACAATAGCACCAACAATGATACCCCTTCTCTCCCTCTACACACACACACACACACAACAACAACACACACACAAACACACCATATGGACTTGTCCATTCGGGTTATTAAATTGTCCTAACACACATTCAAACACACACACACACACAAAGACATTCACAACACACACACACACACACACACTCACACACAATGCACCCCACACACACACTCACAACTCACACACACACACGTAAACGTACATATAGTATGTTTGTTGTTTTATTTTAACAGAGAGCCATCTATAGGGAAGAAAAAAAAGCAAACAAACAGCAATAACAAAAATAAAAACAACATCAATAAAACAACTTTTAAAAACAGCATAAGCAATAACAAAAAACCCATGAGCAAAGATATGAAAAACAAAAATAAGTCACCGCCTTTAACGGACGGACAACAACTCAACAACGCAACAAAAACCATTTGAAGAAGGACACACAAAGAGCAAACAGGGAGAAACAACACGCGGAACATGAAACCCGACAAAAATGTATCAAGAAACAATTTTAACCGCACATGGTGTGTGTTGTAGGATGTGGTGAATTTGTGTGTGTGTGTGTGTGGGGGTGTGTGTGTGTGTGGTGGTGTGTGGTTTTGTGTGTGTGTGTGTGTGTGTGTGTGTGTGAGTGTGGTGTGTGTGGTGTATGTGTGTGTGGTGTGTAGTGTATGTGTGTTGTGTGTGTATGTAGTGTGTGTGTGTGTGTGTTGTAGTGTGTGTGTGTGTGTGTGTGTTGGTAGTGTGTGTTGTTCGTGTGTGTGGTGTGGGGGTATGTGTGTGTGTGTGTGTTTTTATGTTGTGTTGTGTATGTTGTGTGTGTGTAGTCTGTGTGTGTTGTGAGTGTGTGTGTTTGTGGGTCTGTGTGTCTCTGTGTGTGTTTATTATATGTTTTATTATTCTTTTATTTCGTGAATAATGGAATGAGCCCTGTGTGCTTTTCTTCATCCAGTCTCCGTGTGTATGCAGTTTTGTTAATTTGTGTGTTTGTAGGGATTGTGTGTCTGTTGTGTGTGTCTTGTGTCTGTTTTGTGGTCTGTGTGTATGTCTGTGTGTCTGTGTGTGTGTATGTCTGTGTGTGTCTGTGTCTGTGTGTCTGTGTGTATGTCTGTATGTGGTCTATGTGTGTGTATGTGTGGTCTGTGTGTATGTATGTGTGCCCTGTATGTATGTCGTAGTATGTGTGTGTCTGTGTGGTATGTCTGTGTTATGTCTGTTTTCACATCTTGGGTCATGGGATTGTTCTTCCGTTACGTTTAGTCAAGGTGGGCATTACTTCCTGTGGTACAGTGTGTGTGTGTGTGTGTGTGTGTGTGTGTTGTGTGTGGGTTTGTGTGTGTGTGTGTGTGTGTGTGTGTGTGTGTGTGTGTGTGTGTGTGTGTGTGTGTGGTGTGTGTTAACGTGACTGAAAGAAAGAGATAAGGGGGGAGTGTTGATTTAGTGTGGACAGGTGGGGGTCAATGTTTGTAAGCATACTACAATGCTGGGATTCAGTTTTGGTTTGGAAAGAAAAACATCAGGAACTTGCGCTTGCCTCCTGAGAATGTGTTCCTTGTACAGTTTTCCATGTGTGTGTGTTTGTGTGTGTGTGTGTGTGTGGTGTGTGTGGTGTGTTTGTGTGTTTTTGTGTGTGTGTGTGTGTGTGTGTGTGTGTGTGTGTGTGTGTGTGTGTGTGTGTTGTGCTAGGGCGGGTTTGTGCATGCAAGCATATGCGTGATGTGTGTGTGATAATTATCATAGGTAAAAACAAAGCGACATTAGAACAAGAAAAATGCTAACTTGTAACCTGCAGCAAATGGGTAACTGGACTTTGAAGCAAACATTTACAAATTCTGAACATTGATAAAAAGTCACTGAAAACATTTTCTAATGAACAATCACCAATATTGGGCAAAATTTATTTTAAGGTTCGGCATTTAATAATCAAATGAAGACTTGACAGTTTTTCACTTCAGGAGCATGTAATGTCTGCTACAAATTTGGTTTTAATACATTTAGCTTTGGTCAATAGAGATACGAGATCATTTGTCTGAGCTTTGCCATGCTGTAATGGGGAAAATCTGAAACTATAATTATGTTTTAGGTTATAAATCTTTATAACATGTTTGTTAGAAATGTTACCGAAGTCTTTATCCAATAACTTTGTGTGCGCTATTGTTGTTGTCCTCAATTTAAGGAGTGGTTAAGACCATTAACGTCAGTTCCGTGGGTCCATTAAGTCGTGGGTTCAAATCTCCGCAGCATGTGGTGAATGAAAGGTGGGAGATTTTTACGATCCCCCAGGTCAGCTTCAAGTGCAGGCCTGCCAGTGCCTTAATTCCCTTCGTGTACCTACACATTCCTTCACCCTCACCTATCCCGTAGTCCCGTGGACTGTGGGGGCACCACTGAAGATTTTGAAACCAGCTTCCTCCACTTCCCGCGATCCTCTGCTGTCCACACACGTGCAGAAGATCAAACACGCCCTTTGAAGATCCCGTCAGTTACGTCAGCGTTCGGTGAGTTACGGAAACACGAACATACCCAGTATACAGCTCGGAAGAAGGAATGCGGCTACCTTCATGGTGGCCACAAAAAAAAGAAAGTCGCCTACGCAACCATGTGACCAATGGTAAACCTCGGAGTTGTAGCCGACGAACGAAAAAGCAAAACCCATAAAAAAAGAAAAACCATAAAAAAAGAAAAACCATAAAAAAAGGAAAACCCATGAAAAAAGAAAAACCCATGAAAAAAGAAAAACCCCGAGCCACATAACCCATCCCCACACCTCGCGTACGACAGGCCTCCATTTTCATGACAAAAATAAAACTTTAAAAAAAAATCCGCAGGGGGGGAGGGGGGGGTAAGAAGGGGAAGGGGAAGCAAAAGTGAAGGGGGAGATGTTTTGATGAAAACAAATTGCTTGTGGGAACCCTGAATTAATGTATGCTGCGACTGCGTGGTCACCTCACATTAAGCGATGCACGCAAGAGGAGGGAGAGGTGGGGGGGGGGGGTAGGGGTGGGGGGGGGGGGGGGGGATGTGGGGGAATTAAATGAATGAAAAGGTGGTGTGAAAGGATTCAAGGAGAAGGTGTGGGGATGGGGGGTGGGATGGGGGTAGGGGGGGGGGGGGGCTAGGGGAGCGGAGAGAGAGAGAGAGAGAGAGAGAGAGAGAGAAAAGACAGACAGACAGACAGACAGAGAAGAAATAGAGAAAGAGAGAGACAGAGAGAGAAAGAAACAAAAGAGAAAACAGACAGACAGAGGGGACACACACACACACACACAACACACACAAAGGGGGTAGGGAGAGGCAAGGACAGAGAGGTATATAGACAGACAGACAGACAGACAGACAGACAGACAGAGACAGAGACAGACAGAGAGACAAAGGGCAAGAAAAACACCCACGGTGAGGACAGAGAGACAGAATGCAATATCGCAAACGAGAACAATTATTGCTAAGAACTATAAATTGTTAAAACGTTCTCGTCTTATGTCATAACACACTTTGAATTCATTTTGAACTGATATTCTCTCTTCTGCGAGAGAGAGAGAGAGAGAGGAGAGAGAGAGAGGAGAGATGAAGAGAGAGAGAAGAAGAGAGAGAGGAGCGAGAGAGAGAGAGAGAGAGAGAGAGAGAGACGGGGAAGAGAGAGAGAGAGAGAGGAACGAGAGGAGAGAGAGTGCACTCACACACACACACAACACACACACACACACACACAAACACAAACACACACACAGGAGGGGAGGGAGGGGTAAGGACAGAGAGACAGACAGAAGATAATGCAATATCGCAAAATAATGAGAACAAGAACCGCTTAAAAAAATATAAAACGTTAAATTGCACTCGTCTCATGTCAGAACACACTTTGAATTTCATTTTGAATTGATATTCTGTCGTGTGTCTCCGGTATCAAAACAGATATAACTGCAATAACGCACGAGAAATGGATACAGCTTATCCAAAGAAAAGCCACACGTGATTAAAAAAGTGAACATAAAAAACCCTCACATATATATTTCCGACTTAGGATTTAGAATGTTTTTCTTTTCTGTAATTCTGAAATAGATTTTTTTGCTATCTAATCTGATCAGCTAATCGGTTTAAAACAAATTTTGAACTAATTCTATGACACCGTTGTCCTTGGTAAAATTCTGTAAAAAAAAAAAGCCGTTTTCGTAAGGAAACAGATCAACATGTGGATAAGAAAAGAGGGTGGCGCTGGTCTTGTGGCGACGTGCTCTCCTTAGGGAAGAGCAGCTTTGATTTCATACAGAGATATCTGCCATGACTTGATTCAAGTGGTATGCAATATGATAGAATACAATACAATACAAAACAACACAACACAACACAACACAATTCAGTACAATACAATACAAAACAACACAACACAACACAATGCAGTACAATACAATACAAAATAACACAACACAACACAATGCAGTACAACACAATACAAAATAACACAACACAACACAATGCAGTACAATACAATACAAAATAACACAGTTCAATACAGTATAGTGTATCCAGTGTATCCAGAGACAATCAAGATCAGTGTATCCAAAGATAATCAAGATCAGTGCATCCAGACGTAATCAAGATCAGTGTATCCAGACGTAATCAAAATCAGTGTATCCAGACGTAATCAAGATCAGTGTATCCACTTTCTATTTGTGAACTGCAGTGCCATACATCAGTTGCTTCGGTTTTCAAGTTGAGATAGACAGCGGCTTGATTCTCAGCGCTGTGCGGAGAACATAGCTAGCTGCAATCTCACAGAATGGAAACAATGACACCCGGACCTTCAATTGTTGCTGAATACTCCAAGTAAGGTAGTTATAGTATCACCAAGAAAGGTGGCCCTGCTCTTGTGGCGACGCGCTCTCCCCGGGGAGAGCAGCCCGAATTTCACGCAGAGAAATCTCATGACTTAAAAGGGTATAAAAATATATAAAACCAAAAAAATAATAATAATACAACGCAAGACAATAGAACACAACACAGTACAATGTGATATCCTTTATTACCACACAATTCAACATATTGTAATACATGTAACACATCTAGTGTCAGCAGTATGTTCAGCAAAATGTGTGCTGTATAGTTGATTACTGTGGACGTAGTGGGCTGTGGTCAGGAGGTAACCCACCTGCCTAGAAATAGAACAAAACCCGGGTTAGAACCCCGTTTGTTTCCGAAACTTTACCCCCATCCACTAGATCGTGAGTGATGGTCTGGGTGCTAGTCTTTCGGATGAACCACGTAAAATAACCCATGGAAACAAGAGAGTTGTCCCTGGTAATGTTTTGTCAAACCATTGCCAGTCTGACAGGGAAACGATACACATGCAGACAGGAAAAGAAAAAAAATGACGAGTGGCGCTGCTCTTGTGGCGACGCGCTCTCCCCAGAAACAGCAACCCGAATTTCACGCAGAGAAATATGCCGTGACATACAGTAGTGTATGAATATTTCAATATAAAATATTTTGAAGGGTTTAAACTCACAGCCCCTCGCTTCTCTACACACACAACACACACAGCTACTCTTTACCAGCACACCACCAACACTAGCAATTCCTCATCACACTGACACACTGATTTCCAGGGACAGGGGGAGGGGAGAGGGGATAGAGAGAGGGAGGACAGGAGGAGGGAGGAGGAGGATGGAAAGGAAAGGAAAAGGAACACATGTCTGTGTACCTGTCACCCCTCCCTCCCCCCCCCCCCACCACCACCACCAATCACCGCCATCCCCATCCACATGTCATGCCCACCCCCTCATATCTCTCTCTCTCTCTCTCTCTCTCTCTCTCTCCTCTCTCTCTCTCTCTCTCTCTCTCTCACTGAATAGTGAAATGTCTATCAGTTAAGACATTTGGTTAATATATATATATTTATATATTATTAATATTATATATATATATATTATTTATGTCTGAAAGGCCGAGAACTTTGTTAGGTGTAACTGGTGTACAAACAGTTGAAGTAGTTCGTGTTTCTTTGGGAAATCACTCGTGATAATACCAACATCATTTTTGTACTGTTTTGTTTGAAGTTTCTTTTGTCAAAATGAATACCCCTTGTATACAGGCCGGTGGCCTTACAGTTAAAATCCTGAGTTCCTGAGTTCTCTCTCTCTCTCTCTTCTCTCTCTCTCTCTCTCTCTTCTCTCTCTCTCTCTCTCTCTCTCTCTCTCTCTCTCTCTCTCTCTCTCCAGTCATCATCGATACATATGGCGCAGAAATCAATACCTCTCAGGGCGATTGCTGCATCAACTGACACGCAATGGTGTGTGGGTCTGAAAGTTCATTCTGTTATAGCTAGAGCAGTCAGGTTTTTTCAGTCAGGTTTGTACCACCGCCCGAAACCCTTACTTTTTGACAGGCAGACTGGCAGATAAAAAGAAATAATAAAAATAATGACAAGTTGATTGGATTTCGTTGGTTTGAGTTGGTTTCCTAGAATTTTGATTGGTAATATTATGATTTTGATTTCTCAATGTGTGTGTGTAGTTTCCATATGTGTCAAAGTCAAAGTCATTTTTTTTCAGATGTGTGTGTGTTTGTGTGTGCATAGATGTATGTGTGTGTGCGAGTACGCGTACACATGTATGTATGTACACGCACACATACAAGCACACATTTACAAGCAACACACACACAAGTTTAAAAAGGCAAAAGTTATACCAGTCCATAAATCAGGCGACTGTTCTTCTCCTTCAAATTACAGGCCAATTTCAATTCTCTCCGCATTATCTAAACCCATTGAACAACACATACAAACATCCATAAATCCTTACTTTATAAACAACAGTCTCTCCGAGGATCAATCAGGGTTTCGTAAAAACTATTCCTGTCACACTGCTCTAACTCAGCTCACTGGCAGTCTCCTACACAATATAAATGACAATAAGTTTACTGGCCTCCTTTTTGTTGACTTTGAAAAAGCATTTGATGTGATCAACCACTCTTTGTTATTGCGCAAATTAGAATTGTACAAACTGCCACCTGAAGTTATCCAACTTATAGAAAATTTTCCGTCTAATAGGCAGCAGCTTGTATCTGTAAATAATCAAACATCAGAACTACCACCCATTAGATGTGGGATACCACAAGGCTCAGTATTGGGACCACTCTTGTTTTCAGTCTACGTAAATGATTTACCTTGTTTTATTAAATGTAGCTGTGAAATGTTTGCTGACGATACCACTCTCTTTTGTAGTGATTAAGACTCTGCAGGTTAACTCCCAAACTTCAATATAGTATAAGTATTGACAGATTGATTATTTGGACTCAATTAAACCATATGTCCTTAAATGCACAAAACACAATGTGTATGTACGTATCAGCAAGACAGAAAAGGCAAAAAATGAACGATAGGTTTCAACCTCTCTTATTGGATAACGGAATAGTTGAAGAAGTTGACTCTCATAAAATATTAAGTGTTACCATTGACAAAAATATGACTTGGACTGATCACATAATGTCACTAGGTAAACGCCTAGCTCACAGGCTAAAATTATTTTTGGGCGGTCACATTTTACCAATCATTGAATATGCGTCAATTATTTGGGATACCTGCAGTGGAACGAACTTGAAATTCATTCATCGTTTATATAAAAGAGCAGTAAAACTTGTGTTGTTAAAAACAAGCACCCTGACAATTAAGGATTATAAGCAAATAAATGCCTTGACATTTCGAAACCGACTTTTATTCAATAAAGCTGTGTTTATGCAAAAATTTGTTAATCAAAATGCACCTCCGAAGATTACCAAAGCTTTCAAAATTAACCAACATAGACACAACCATTTGCTAACATTTCCAAGACCCAGAAATGACCTATATAAATCGAGCCTCTTGTATTCAGTCAGTTACCTATGGAATAAACTCCCCCAAAATTAAAATGTATTAATAGCAAAGATCAGTATAAAACACATCTAAAAAAGATATTTCATTAATAAAAATTCATAACACGACTTGTAAACTTAAGACATGATATCCACTTACGTATCATCCTGAACTATTTCGCTGGAACATGTATATATTGGGTTTATTGTAGTAATTAGAATCAATATAATGTTGCATGTAGCATGTAGGGGGGGAGTGATTAAGGTGTCACTGACGTAATTCTTGTCATTAAAATCGTATATGACCCAAGTTTATATATTCATATAGAGTATATGTGTAAGTTTTGATCTACATATGGGTTGTTATGATATCGACCCCGACATGCCTTGCTGTGTGTGTGTGTGTGTGTGTGTGTGTGTGTGTGTGTGTGTGTGTGTGTGTGTGTGTGTGTTGTGTGTGTTGTGTGTGTGTGTGTTGTGTGTGTGTGTGTGTGTGTGTGTGTGTTGTGTAAATGGTTCGGTTTTGGATTTTATTTCTTGTTGTTTGGGGCTATTTTCGTCTTTGTGTTACACAAAATAATGCTGGTTTATTTTATTTTGTCGCTGTATATTCTTTCATTGTATTAGTGACTTAAATTGTATTGTGATGTAGTATGCTGGCGGTTTTAAATTGCTGAATTTATTCTGTGAGGATTCTAGTTACCTAAATCAAAAAGCACATGTACATACGTGTTTATTGACAGGAGAGGCAGGGAATGGAGTCTTTGTTTTACTTTTTTGCTCTGAATCCAATGTCTGTTTGGTTGTTTCTTGTTTTTCCTTTATATATGAGTATATGTGGTGAAGGGGATATGGGTGAGGGTTTGTACGTGTATGTAAATGTTTAAATGATTTAATACGAAACTGTATATCAGTTCCTTGTTTGTATCCATTTGTTGTTGTTGCTATTGTATGGTGGTGGTGGGGGTGAGTTCTAGTTGTTTTTTTTTTTTGTTTGTTTATTTTGGGTTTTCCATTGTTTTAGAGTGGTTTTCTTGGTAGGGTGTATTTTGGAATTTTTTCGTCTTTTGTTAGTTCCATTATTGTTCTTTATTTGTTTGGCTGTTATTGTTGTTTTATGTTGCTATGTGTGCTGTTGTTGTTGTTGTGTATGCTATGTGTGTGTTTGTTTGTTTGTTTATTTGTTTTGCTATGGTTGGTCTTGTTTTATCTTTTTTGTTTGTTTTTTCTCAGTGTATATGTGTGGTTGGAGGTTTTGTGTGATGTGGGGAGGGGGGGAGTTGGTGGTGTCTTTAAAAAAATTTCTCTTCTTTGTTTTGGTTTGGTTTGTCTTTGTTGCTTGTTTGTTTGTATAATGGTGGATATATTTTCAGGAGATTTTTTTATTTATTTGATTTGTATGGTTTAACATTGTTCAGGATTTTTAGGTTTTGCTTTTAATTCTATGTATGGATATATTGTTGTCTCCTCTTGTTTGATTTGTATGGTTTATCATTGATTAGGTTTATATTCTATGTCTGCATATATATCATCTTTTTGTCTCTTTTTTTCTTTTAGATAGATGGCTTGATGAAGAAAAGCGATTGCACTGCTTATTCAATGTACCAACTGAAAATAAAAGTTTGACTTTGACTTTGATTTTGACACACACACAGCTAATAGATTATCATACCGATTTTTGTCGATATGCCTTTTAGCTATCTTGAAGAATATATCCCGGGGAATTGGGGGGGAGGGAAGTTGGGGGGGGGGGGGGTAAACCACTTACTCACCCTTAACTATTTTTATAGTAAGAGTTAATTGAGCAATGGAATCGGGCCCTATACTGACCTTAAAACCCTCGCAAGACAACGAAAACTGAAGTGGTTTGGTCATGTCACACGCTCCTCCGGTCTTGCTAAAGCAATCCTACAAGGCACAGTGAGGGGATGAAGAAGAAGAGGCAGACAAAGGAAGAGATGGGAGGACAACATTCGAGAGTGGATAGACATGGAGCTGAGAGACACCCTGAGGGCGGCCGAGAGACGAGAGGACTGGAGAAAGGTGGTTGACAAAGCTTCGAAGGCGCCCCAAAGAATTCGGAATCTGAGGGATCGGTGACGGTGACGGTGAATTGAGCAAACTTGTAATCTATATGTATTTGTCCGTCGTGTTCGACGATGACCTCCAAAACAGCAGAGGAGGCAGCTGATGTTCCAAAAATTAGGCAGAAATTTGATTACTGTGGAGATGCCTTGCCCACAGCACACCCCCACCCTCTCGGCCAAGATGGCATACGGACAGTCAGCGTTGGAGATGTTCTCCAAAGGCCAACTAACCCCCAGGGCTGCAGCACATAAGGACTGTGCAAGTCAAGCCTCCTAGTCAGAGAGTCCTAGTCGATCACTAAAGACCAAGCTGTAAAGTGGAAGAAATCCATGAGTGGGAAAGAAAGCCAATGGTCATACAGCCTCTCACTTTGCTGTTGCCCCCAGCGTCAATGGTTTCATCAAGAACTGTGTTAAAGCCCAGGCGCTAAAGGCATTTGTAACATAACACACGAAATATGTATGTGGCTGTTTAACTGTGTAAACCAGTCTCTGTCTCTCTGTCTCTATCTGTATGCCTCTCTGTCTGTCTCTGTCTGTCTCTCTGTCTGTCTCTATCTGTATGCCTTTCTGTCTGTCTCTGTCTGTCTCTGTCTCCTGTCTCTGTCTCTGTCTCTATGTGTCTCTCTGTGCCCTCTGTCTCTGTATCTGTCTTTCTGTCTGTCTTTCTGTCTGTCTGTCTGTCTCCTATTTTTTTGTATACTTTTATTTTTAGACTTTAAAGTTTGGCATTTTTTTGTTGTTTGTCTCTCTTTCTCTTTGTTGTTGTTTTTTTGTTTTGGTTGATTTTGTTGTTGTTTTGGTTGTTTGGGATTTTTTGTTTTTGGTTGGGGGTTGTTTGTTTGTTTTTCTCTTTTATTTGTTTGTTTGTTGTTGTTTTGGTTTTTGTTGTTTGTTGGTTGTGTGGTGGGGTGGTGGGGGGGGGGGGTTGGTGGGTTCTTTTGTTTGTTATTTTGGTCTGTTTGTGGGGGTTTAAAAAAAGTTTTTACCCTTTGTTTTTACTGCTTGAGAGTATGAGTGTTGGGTTCATTATTAAGATGTACCCTACGGGCGGGAACTGGATGTAAAAAAGCACACAAATACACATTATCCTGGTAATAAAAGGATATGTCTCTCTTACTTACAATGTGTAGATGTTCTTTTTATGACTTTATTGGGGGGGCTTTCCTCTTTATTGTGTTAGTGTATGGGTATAAGGGTTACTTTATCATCATGACGTTCAATTTGTATGAGTATAATCAAAAAGTGTTGATGGTGATCCGGTGCTGTCTTGAGTATTATATATTTAGTATTATCTCTGAAACACACACACCCACACACACATTCTCTCTCTCAATGACTGTATAGATTTGGATTTCTTCTTTTCTTTTCTTTTTTGTTTTTATTGTGTGAGTGTATGGTTATTTAGTTTATTTCATTATCATGACATATAATTTGAACGAGTATAATCAAAAATGAGTGTTGGTGGTGATCGTGTTCTGTTTTGAGAACCATATATTTAATATTATCTCTGAAATACACTCTCTCTCTCTCTGTATTCAGTCATAAATTGTTACTGACATCATCTTTTTGTATGAGTTCGATATCTATATTTGTGTGTATTTCTTCTTTAATCAGTCATAAATCATTATTTGTTTGTGCATTTGTTTTGCCAGTGATATGAATGAACTCACTGTTCCATCCTGAGCCCAACAAATGTATTGTGGTCCAAGGCCAATGTACATTAAATCATTTCAGTGTTCAGAGTTCAGAGTTCTCTCTCTCTCTCTCTCTCCTCTCTCTCTCTCTCTCTCTCTCTCTCTCTCTCTCTCTCTCTCTCTCTCTCTCTCTCTATCTCTCTGTGTGTTGTTTTGCTTATAGTAGTTGTTGTGTATCCTGATAAAAGACGTATACATACTTTATATTTTCAATAGTTTATTGGGCTTGTCGGCTGTACTTGAGTTTTATTGGGCTTGTCGGCTGTGATCATCATCATCAGACCCGTGACCTTGGCGGTCGTGGGCGAGACACGAAAGACGATGCCGTGGTAAGCCTCCTCCATCCATCTCGGTCCTCGGCTCTGCGCAGTAGTGCTGAGTCATTCATCCTGGTCCATTCTCTGATGTTGTCCATCCATGACTTGTTCTGTCTTCCCCTCCTTCTGCCACCTTCGAGTGTTCCCTGCAGTACTGTTTTTGGCAGAGTGTTGTGGCGGGTGACGTGGCCGAACCATGTCAGCTTTTTCTTCTTGACGATGGTAAGAAGGGGTTCCTGTGGACCTGCCAGTCATGTTATTTGACTCTTGACAAATTCGTTGGTCTTTCGTTCTCTCCAGGATATGCCCAGTAGTTTTCTATGGCATTTTGTTTCAAATGACTGGATTCGCTTTGCTGTTTCAGCAGTCAATGTCCAGGTTTCACTTCCGTACAGCAGAATATCTGAATTAGGGCTTTGTAGAGCTTTAGTTTGATTGGGAAACTGATCTCTTTACTTTTCCATATGGTGGTGAGTTTTGTCATGGAAGATGTTGCCATGGCTAGTCTGACTTTGATTTCTGTCGTCGATCGCCCGTCCTTGGTGAGTGTAGCGCCAAGGTACTTAAAAGCGTCTACCTCCTCCAGTTGTTGGCCGTTCATGTAAATTTTTTGCAGTGGGGGTTGCTCGTGCTGTTCACAAGTACTTTACTTTTCTCCGAGCTCACCTCCATCCCCTTTTGCTCCAGCTCTGTTCTCAAGTCTGGTCGTAAGATCTTGCAGCTCTGTGTTACTTCCGGCCATGAGGTCAATGTCATCGGCAAACCGCAAGTTGTTGGGGGTCTGCCGCCAATGGAGATGGTAGAGTGAAGTCATGGGGGTCTCTCTCATAATGTTTTCCAAGAACAGATTAAACAGGACTGGAGATAACAGGCATCCTTGTCGGACCCCAACTGTGGTTTTGAAGTAGTTTTCCGACCTGATTGTTCAGAAAAGGGCTGCACTGCTTGCGGTGTTGTATAGTGCTGAATGGTTTCACTAGTCCTTCTTCAATGCCAAACATTCTGAGGACCCGCCACAGGCCTTCGTGCCATACTCTGTCGAAAGCCTTCTTGAAGTCGATGAAGTTGTGGAACAGGTCTCTCTGATGTTGAAGATGTTTTTCCATCAGGAAGTGGCAGTTAAAATCTGTTCGATTGTGCTCCTGCCTGCCCTGAACCCAGCTTGTTCCTCTGCAAGGTGTTCTTCTGCCTCCTTCTTGAGTCGATTCAAAATAACTTTGAGCATGATCTTGCTGGCGTGGCTGATGAGGCTGATTGTTCTATAGTTTTGGCATTGGCGTAAATTCCCCTTCTTGGGCAGGGGTATGATGAGTGATTGTGTCCATTCTGTTGGCCACTGTATTGTCTCCCAAATCTTCTGACAGATAGCTGTAACATGCGTGATGACTGTTTCGCCACCATGCTTGAGCAGCTCTGCTGCTATGTTGTCTGCTCCTGGGGACTTTCCTACTGGTAAGCTGCGGATGGCTTCTTCCACTTCTTCCCTCAGTATAGGTAATGGCGAGGGTGCTCTTGATGTTGCTGCTTTCTCTTCTATTATGCTCTTGTCAGGTTGTATTGGGTAGTTCTACAGTTCTTGACAATACTCAGACCACCTGTTCAATGCAGCTGAGCTTTCTGTGAGGAGGTTTCCGGAGCTGTCTTCAGTGACTGATGATTTGGTTTGAAGTGGTTTTGTGAGTTTCTTCAGGGTGTCGTATGCCTTTTTACTGTTGCCCACTTTCATGCTTTTTTCGATCTCATCACATTGATCACTAATCCACTTCTCTCTGGCCTTTAACATTGACTTCATCACAAGATTGTTGGCCTCCCGGTATTCTTTAGGGATGGAAGACCTGGTTGGTTTCAGTGCTCTTCTTGTATCGCAGAGGTCCAAGATGTCATTGGTAGTCCATGGCTGGTGTTTATTCCTCTGACGACCGAGTACCTCCTCTGCTGTTTCTCGGACTGCCTCATTAAAGTTGTTGGTGAGGTCATTGATGTCATTGTCCAGGAGGGTTAATGCCGCAAAACGTCCGCCAAGCTTAGCTTGGAAGATCTCCTCGACATCTGGATCTTTCAGTTTGTCCACGTCAACTTTGATACGTGGGTTTGCAGGCTGTTTGTTTTTCTTCAGCTTCATTTTGAATACCGGCAGCACAAGGTCGTGGTCGCTGCCTATGTCAGCTTCAGGGTAGGTTCTTGTTCTGGCTCTGTTGATGCTGGATTTGAAGCGCCGTGGTGTTAAGATAAAATCTATTTGGTTATGGATCTTGTCGTTTGGCGCATGCCAGGTTGTCCTCCTTGACTGCTTGTGGGGATAGAGGGTATTGGCAATGGTAAGTCTGTGGGTGCAGGCAAACTCCAGCAGACGTAGTCCCCTGTCGTTGGTCTCTCCAGTTCCAAACTGACCAACTGTTCCGGCCCATTGGTTGTAAGAGTCAAAACCTACTTTGGCGTTAAAATCCCCTTGGATGATGATGATGTCCTTCTTGGGTATTTTCATATTGGTCTCTTCAAGATCTTCGTAAAATTCTTCTACTTCTTCATCTGCATGGTCAGATGATGGTGCATAGATTTGTATGATGGTGATGTTCTTGGGCTTGGCCGACACCCGGATGCTGATAATCCTGCTGGAAGCTGGTGTACAGCTGATAATGCACCCCACTACTTCCTTTCTGACAATAAATGCCACTCCATGTTGGTGATGTTTCTCTTGTCGGCTGTACTTGAGTTTTAATGAATGCCCTATTTCAATATCTTATTGTTACGTGTAACAACTATGTGTGCCATTTAACAATGTGTAGATGTTTATTTTTGTGACATTATAAGTTTGGTTGGGCTGGGGTTTTGGGGTTGTTTTTTTTTGCTGTTGTTTGTTTTTCTCTTTTTCTTCTTTTTTTCTATCTTCTGTTTGTTGGTTTTTTTTCTTTTGTTTGTTTGTTGTTTGTTGTTGTTGTTGTTTTTTGGGGGTTAGGGTTTTCTTTTATTTGTTTGGGGGTTTTGTGGGTTTTAAAAGGGTTATTTCCCTTTGTTTCTACTGTGTGAGAGTATGAGTATTGGGTTATTATTAAGATGTATCCCTACGGGCGGGGATTGGATGTAAAAAAGCACATGAGTGCTTATTCATTATCCTCGAAATAAAAGAATTTGTCATTCTCTCTCTCTCTCTCTCTCTCACTCTCTCTCTCTCTCTCTGTGTCTGTCTCTGTGTGACAAAAACAACCTAGACTAATTAGGCTGGGGACAATTTAGTGTAAGAAGCCGTTGGCCAGTTTTCTGGAAAAAAATCTACAATTTGTGAAGATGCAATTAGCATTTAGCGAATGTCTGTTTGTCTGTCTCTGCCTGTCTGTCTGTCTGTTTTTATTTGTCTGTCTGTCAGTCTCTCTGTGTCTCTGTCTCTTTGTCTCTGTGTGTCTGTCTGTCTCTGTCTCTGTGTGTGGTCTATCTGTCTGCCTCTGTCTTTCTTTCTCTGTTTGTCTGTTTGTTCTGTCTCTGTCTTGTCTAGTTTTGTCTGTCTGTTGTTATGTATTATGTATGTCTCTCTGTATGTATGTCTGTATGTATGTCTCTCTCTCTCTCTCTCTCTTCTCTCTCTCCTCTCTCTCTCTCTCTCTCTCTCTCTCTCTCTCTCCACGCGCATCTACATACACTCTCACCACGTTCTTCAATACTCAGAACATCTTGCGCACACGTTAAATCCTGTTCCGCTTTTCGAAAGAGTAGGCCATTGCGTGCCGGTGGGAACAGATGACGCAATTTACAAAACCGCATACACACGGGGACTGGATATAAAAAAAGAAAAGCACGTAAGTGTTTATTTCATTATCCTCGATTTAAAAGAATAAAAGACTAAAGAAAGACGTGTGTGTTTCCATGCATGCTTTTCTGCCACTTCAACTCATGAACCAGCTCCGACACTGAACCCGACAGTTGACTAGCCTTTGGATTGCTGACCAGTGCTCTACCTGCTTCCACTGATCTCCCTGGTCTTTGTCCGTTTTGAATAGTTGTT
>CM054143.1:61093290-61098290 GCA_028751875.1 Rapana venosa
ATGCATTACCCCTGCCTATACCGGGATTCAGACAAAAACGCCAACTTAAGGATCAATACCTTTCTTGTTTTTTCTCCAAGAAATTGTCCGCTGTCGCCAAAAGCATACACACGGCAATTTGTCTGTCTCCAGGGGTCTTGTTTGTCTTCTGTCAATGCCTTCGTCTTTTCTGTACACAAATCCTCTTTGCTCCAAGCTCGAGTTCTTTGAAGTGAGGTTCTCGTGGCGCTAGGTCGTGTAATGTCTTCGTCTTAGGCTGTATTGCCACGATGCGTTCAGCTTCCTATAGAGCAACTTTTGGTTTGTGTGTGTGCGTGCGTGCGTGCGTGCGTGTGTGTGTGTGTGTGTGTGTGTGTTGTGTGTGTGTGTGTGTGTTGTGTGTAGTGTGTGTAGTGTGTTTGTGTGTGTGTTTGTATGTGTTGTGTTGTGAGTGTGTGTAGTGTGTGTAAGTCTGTGAGTGTGTTTGTGCTGTGTGTGTGTTTGTGTGTGTGTGTTGTGTGTGTGTGTGTTTGTGTAGTGTGTGTGTGTTGTGCTGTGTTTGTGTGTGTATGTGTGTTGTGCGCACACGCGCGCGCGCATGTGTGTGTGTGTGAGTGGTGTGTGTTTGTGCGTAGTGTGTGTATTATATTTCATTTAATTCTTTTATTTCGAGGATAATGGAAAAAACCCACTCATGTGCTTTTTTATATCTAGTCCCCGTGGGTATGCGGTTTTATAAATGTTGTCATCCGTTCCCACCGGCACACAATAGTCTACTCTTCTGAAAGACGCGCGCGCGCGCGCGCGTGTATGTGTGTGTGTGTGTGTGTGTGTGTGTGTGTGTGCGCGAGAGAGAGAGAGAGAGAGAGTGTGTGTGTGTGCGTGCGTGTGTGTGCGTGTGTGCGTGAGTGTGTGTGAGTGCGCATCTATCTATCTATCTATCTATCTATCTATCTATCTATCTATGTATCTATCTGTCTGTCTATCTCCCTGTCTCTGTTTCTGCCTTGTTTCTTTTCTTCTTGTCACCTCCTTCACATCTATTGTCTGCCTTCTTGATCCATTGCCTGCCTTTTTCCAAAAAGACAACATATTTTTCTTTCCCATGCCGAAGTCGGATGTGCTGGGCCTAACTTGTCAGGCGCTTTACGGCAGCGCAATGCGTTTTTGCTCATGTGACAGATAACAATAGCTGCTGTCTGAGCGTTCGTCGAAGAAGATTCAGAAAGCTTAGGGGCTAATGACTTCCTTCTTTACAGAAAATAATGTCTACTGTCGCCCTAATCATACAGCTGTTTGTCTGCCTGCATGATGCCTGTTTTCTCTGTCTCCAAAGCAGTCTGGTTTTTGAAACAACTTGTGTCCGCCCAAACCTAAATTCTGCTAATGTTTTGAGCTTTCGTTGTTCCTCGGCTAGAGCTCCGAGGTTGACTAATGGTGAGATGTTGTGCATGCTGTTTGTCTCTCATTAAAGGCAGCTGCACTCCCACTTAAACTGTCATCCCTTCCTACCGCCACACAATGGCCTACCCTTCCGAAAAGCTGAACAAGTTTTAATGTGTGCGCAAAAAAAAGCTCTGCTTGCATTCGTCGTACACGGGAACTTGGTAGATAGTCTCTTCCAAAGGACTTTTGGGGGATTGGAGTCAGTACTGATGTTAACTTCACGGACAAAACGCTCTCGAACTGGTATCTGAGTGGTGGCTCAAAGCTTAGGTGTGGTTCGGATTTGAGAGGATTTTGGTTCTGCGATCCTGAACTCTTTGTGACAGTGGGACGTTTTGCTTCCTGTAACATAGATATAGCAGCTACTAGCGTTTCGTGGTCCAATGCTGTACTTTCTGTTTAAAACATCCGGGGGGATTTATTGGGGCAATGCATGAACACTTTCAGTCTGTCTTACGAGGACAAGTTTAATATAGCGAAGCCCACCCGCCTCCAGATGGAAAATCGCATGCTGGGTATGTTCCACACTACTGGCCAGAACTGGTCTACTCCTCTGCCAATAACATCGGGTGGGCTTGTATCACAGGTGCAAGGTGTTATACGTGTTACACTGGATTGTATGGTAGCTGACTGGATGGAAGTATTAAACTGAGTAAACCAGTTCCAAAGAAACGTGACTGAAAATTGTTTTCAAACTGCTAAGTGCATGGCTGTATATCAACACACATGAAAACACAATTCCAAAATAATGGCGATAACAAGATTTTCCATAAAGAAAACTTCAATCGAGA
This sequence comes from Rapana venosa, assembly GCA_028751875.1. Taxonomy (NCBI): domain Eukaryota; kingdom Metazoa; phylum Mollusca; class Gastropoda; order Neogastropoda; family Muricidae; genus Rapana; species Rapana venosa. The sequence continues at coordinate 61,095,507 of CM054143.1, forward strand.
CTGCGAAAGTAAAACGAATTCTTCCCTAACTTTCGCAGGGAGAATTGGTTATTTTACCCAATTTGCACTCTCAGAAACAAGAGGCATTGTCACATTTGGAATCTTTTGTCTCGCGATTTGTGCAGTCTGTGAATGGGCAGGCCAAACAGCTAAGAAAAGGAGAAGGTCAGTTTCCATAGGAAGTTTCCAGACCCAGAAAGAAGTTATTATCTCCCTTGAGCCTGTCCACTTTACGACAATACTACTTTACGATACAACCTGAGTGTGTGTGTGTGTGTGTGTGTGTGTGTGTGTGTGTGTGTGTACAAGATAGCTCAGTTTACAATTTCATCTGAAGAACTTGCCAGCAAATGGACTGGGAACCTTTGTTTCTTGGGGGGGAGGAGGTAGGGGTAGAAGGGGGCCTCAATTCTAACGGACACCACCACAGCGGAGAATCGATATCGCGTTCTCAGAATACCCTCAGGTCGGCAGTATAATGCTCTAACCAGGCACACCACCATTCTGATCCTCGTGTGTGCAATACACCTTGGTCCATCTTTTATGTCCGTGTGTGGGAAAGCTGCCACTAGTCTGGGTTTTGTTACTTCGCAATTCTGGGTATAATTATGACAGCGGAAAGGTCAGTGGGGGAGAAAGAGACATGGACACAGGAGAGATTGGCAGATGATAAAGGACGATGAGAGAGATCAGTAGAGGCAAGGCAATAACAAAGGAGAAAGAGAGAGAGACAATGACAATGACAATAACAAATTATTTTATTTCGAGGGTAATGAATAAGCACCCATGTGCTTTTTTACATCCAGTCCCCGCCCTTAAGGATATATATATGATAATGAAATAAAATAAAATAAAGCCCATAGCAATACACTTACACAGTATACGGAAAAAGTATCTACACAAAAATCCTCACAAAAATCACCGAAGGGGGGAGATGAGAGAGAGAGAGAGGGGGAGAGAGAGGAGAGAGAGAGAGAGGGGAGAGAGAGGAGAGAGAGAGAGAGAGGAGAGAAAAGAGAGGAGAGAGGGAGGATAGAGAGAGAGAGAGAGAGAGAAAGAGGAGAAAAGTAGCAACAAGTAAGAAAGAAAGCAGAACAGAAAACACAAAAAACAACCGAAAAAATAGCAAGAATCAAGAGCAAAACAACAGCGGCAACAACAACAATGGGAGAAGGGACAACCGAATAGTCCCCCCTAAAAACAACAACAACAACCCCAAACCCAAACTAAAATAGAACCAAACAAAGCAAAACCTCCATAAAATAAAGGAGAACAAACCACGTAAATAGTTTTATTTTGGCTAACCGAAAGAAACGTCAAAAATTCTGTGTGCTTTTATGGGAGACAACAGCAATAGTAAACTACATGAAACAAATATTGTATAGGCAATTTGCATCCCCATGCACACGCACACACACACACACACACACAGACACACACGTACCCACACACGCACTCACACCATGCATGAAAGCCAACATCAAATCTTTATGAATATCATGTATAGTCATAGAGAAAGACATCTGCACTTTGGAATTAGCTATACATAATTGGTACGCTCAAAACAAGATATCAAAATAAAACATTCACTGAATCTCAAATACAGTCAACTTACGCAGTAGAACTGAAATATTAAATCTGAATAAAGCATTCAACGGGATACTAATTGTATACACGACAATTAAATATATAAGCAAACAATAAAAGGAGAGGGCGAGAGTGAGAGAAAGGGGGAGAGAGAGAGAGAGAGAGAGAGGAGAGGAGAGGAGAGAGAGAGAGAGAGAGACAGCACAGTACATTTTGAATCCATATGAGAGAGAGAGAGAGAGAGAGAGAGGAGAGAGAGAGAGAGAGGAGAGAGTAGAGAGAGAGAGAGGAGAGGAGAGAGAGAGAGAGAGGAGAAGAAAAGGCAACAATATGGAGCAACAGAGGAGAGAAGACAACATCAACGCAGACCTACAGAGAAAACACAGACACACACACTGTGACTTTAAGTGGTGGTATCAAAATATATATTATTATATCTATGTGAACGAAGAGTTACGAACCCAGACAAGTACAAACAACCGTAACAGCCACTACTTCATCATTGCAAGAATGATTTCTCACAGATTTGAAAAGAAAAACCCCAACCCCAATAAATATAAAATGTCGGCAACAACATTCGTGACCCTTTTGCAGTCAGAACCATTTGATTTGCTCCAGCTAACTCGGGAGTTTTGACTTTTAGATGAGCCATCGTCTGAGGTCTTCCTTAACCTTCCCTAGTGTTTTCAAGAGAAACACTTCTCTGAAATACACAGTTGTTTTTGCTCTCGCAGGAATAATACCAACATCCTGTGGCCTACCAATACCGTCACCAATGGTGGATCGGTGGTCTAGAGGTAACACGCCTGCCTAGAAAGCGAAAAGTCAGGGGCGGAAGTGTGCGGTGGTTTGATCCTCGTTTGGGCCCCAAACTTTTCTCCCATCCATTGGGCTATGAGTGGTGGTCTGGGTGCTAGTCTTTCGGATGAGATGATAACCCGTGGTCCCGTATGTTACACAAAATTACTTAGCGCATGTAAAAGAACCCACAGCAATAACAGAGCTGTCCCTGGCAAAATTCTGAAGAAAAAAGCTACTCTCGTAGTGAAACAAATACAATTGAGGACAGGAATTTTTTTTTTAAAGGTGGCGCTGCTCTTGTGGCGACGCGCTCTCCCCGGGGGAGAGCAGCCCGAATTTCACGCAGAGAAATTTGCCGTGACTTAAAGTGGTATAAAAATGAAAAAAAAGAAACAA
>CM054143.1:61105790-61108290 GCA_028751875.1 Rapana venosa
GCTCCCTCCACTCCCCGCGGTCCTCTGCTTTCTGTAGCAAGTCGTTCCACTCAAGGCCAGTCCACTCTCTGATGTTGTCTTCCCATCGTTTTCTCTGTCTGCCTCTTCCTCTCCCTCCTTGTACTGTTCCCTGTAGGACAGTCTTGGCCAGTCCAGATGTTGGTGTGACGTGCTCGTACCACTTCAGCTTGACTTTTTTTTCACTGAAGGCAGGAGCTTTTAATAGCGCCCGATGGACTTTTCTTGTTTTGACTTCTTCGTTTGCCATGTTTTCTCTTTATGAGATACCTAAGAAGTTTGCTAAAGCATCTTATCTCCATTACCTGTATCCTTCTTTCAATGTCTTGCTGTTATATGGTCCACGTTTCACATGCGTACACACTATGGACATGGCCACGAACAGCTTCAGACAGTATAACCCCCCCACTTACATTCATCATGTCAGAATGAGGAGAAGAGGAGGAAGACGCAAAGTGGGCTGCTCAGCTTGCTGTCTGTCCATCCTTCTCCATCACAGACTTCTGGAATTGGTTCCACTATCCAGCCTGCCATCTTCTTCACCTGTCTTTCTCTGACTGTCTCCACGTCTGGGTTTCAGCCAGCTATTAGCCTGATTCTGTCCCTTTAAGTCAATCATCCTCCCCCCCCCCCCCTCACACCTACCCACCGCCTCCCCCCTCCCTGCTGCAGAATCAGAACGTCTGCTTTGCGCTAGTAGGTCTTCCTACTGCATGATTCCATTTTCGGAAATGTACATTGAACTGTGGGGACGGGATAGCTCAGTGGTCAGAGCACTCACTCTCCCCAAGCTAAGGTTAAACAGCGTCAAGCGTGGTTACCAAGTGGATGGGTGACCGTTTACGTGCCTTGGCTTCAGTACAGTTCCCCAGTTCACCCAGCTGTAAATGGGTACCTGCCCTCTTTAGGGTGAGAGAAGGTACAGCAGCGAGGGAGAGGAGATGGGCGCTTCCCTCAATATGCTGGCTCCTGGAGAACCTTTTCCTTTTCCTAACCAGGTCTAAATGTTCAGGAAATTTGTTGTTCTTCCACCCCCCCCCCAAAAAAAAAAAAACCCACACACAAACCAACAACAAAAAACAAGCTATGGTGTGATCGGCTTTCGGACTCAGCTTATTCTTAGGAGTTTTCTGTAGAAGCGCATCTCTGCCCTTTTAAAATTATGTTTTCATCTGCAGCTTTAAGCGTTCATCCTTCACTTCTATATAAAACACCTACATAAAGTTTCTAAAGAAAAGGTGTATCCCCATGTCAAAGCTCTGTGTTTTCCGAGGCTAACAGGGGTGGATCGGTGGTCTAGAGGTAACGCGCCTTCCTGGAAAACGAAAAGTCCGGGTCGGAAGTGTGCGGTGGTTTGAACCCCGTTTGGGCCTGAAACTTTTCCCCTATCCATTAGACCCTGAGTGGTGGTCTGGGCGCTAGTCTTTTGGATGAGACGATAAACCGAGGTCTCTTGTGTTACACATAGTTATTCAACGCACGTCAAAAAACCCACGGCAACAAGAGAGCTGTCCCTGGCAAAAATCCTGTAGAAAAAGCCACTCTTATAGGGAAAGAAATAAAGTTGCAGACAGAAAAAGAAAAAAAATAATGGGTGGCGCTGCTCTTGTGGCGACGCGCTCGACCCGGGAGAAGCAGCCCTGAATTTCACGCAGAGAAATCTGCCGTGACTTAAAGTGGTATTAAATGAGCCGACAGAAAAAGTCGAGCAGAAAAATATAATAAAAGCGCCAAAAAAACAAAACCCGGCAGAAAATATTAGAACTGGATTTGTTTTTTTTTTTTAAAGTGAAAGCACTGGAGCAACAATAAACCCAGACAGGAGCAATTACTTGCCGCGTGTGATATGAACACGTGCAGCACTGCACCAGGCTGCAACTTTATCCCCAGACAAGTAAGCGCTTAAAGATCAATAAGGCATCAGAAAAACATATGCAATTTATCCAAGACAACATACACCCCCCAAATAAAAAAAGAAAGAAAAACCAAAAACAAACAACAACAAAACCTCACGGAAAAATCTACGAAATATTAAAATAAACGAGGGGAAAAAACTGAACTGCACAGGTGTAAAATATAAGAAAGACAGTCAGAAAGACATCACAGCTCAGTGGACAATAGCAACTTACATCAGTCCCGTGGGTCTATAGAGTCTGGGTTTGAATCTGGGCAGTGGCGTTTGGTGAATTAAGGGTGGGGATTTTTATTATCTCCCAGGTCAACTTCAAGTGTAGACCCGCCAGTGCCTTAACTTCTTCCGTGTACACACCCACGCTTGGTGAAGATTAAGTATGTATGCGTTGACACGAGAAACGACAGCAGAGTTGGTTTTAAACCCTGATCTAGGGGGAGGTGGTCTAGTGGTTAGAGCCTTACACTCCTGATCTGACGGCCCGGGATCGAGCCACCACGGAGGCGCCCGTTTTACTTCTTTTCCCCAGGAGTTCACATCAGTACTGACTCCACTCCCCCAAAAAGTCTT
>CM054143.1:61113290-61135790 GCA_028751875.1 Rapana venosa
GAAGCGTGTGCAGTTTGACTCTGTTACTTTTGTACCCTGGTTTGGGTTAACATGTCTTTTTTTTATAGAATGCTGGGATCCAGATAGTTTGATAGTGTTTTTGTTTTCTTCGTGGTTTTTTTTTAACCCCTTTTTGTAACTCTCCTCGTCTTCTTGCTAACCATATATCTCAATTCCCCCCGTGGGGATGCCGGAGTCCTGTCAGTATAAATAGCATCCCATCATTCTGGAAATTCAATGCTAGAAATTTCCTCTTTTCTATCCCTCTCTTTGTTTCTGCCTTGTTCCTTTTCTTCCTGTCACCTCCTTCCTTGTCTATTTTCTCCCTTCTTGGTCCATTCTCCTGCCTCTTTTCCAGACAGACTTAAAAGATAACAATTCTCTCTCATGTCGAAGTCGGATGCGCTGGGCCTGACCTGTCAGGCGCTTAACGGCAGCGTGACGCATTTTCGCTCATATAACAGACAACAATGGTTGCTGTCTGAGCGTTCAACGACAAAAAATATCTCTCAATGTTATGTAATATTGGGCATATTTCATTCCATTAATATTCCGAAGGATTTATCATGCCCATTAGCTTGTTTGTATATCACTTAAGTATGAACGTGCGTACACATGTATGTACGTTTATAGTTGTCTATCTAACAACAGAATTGTACATGGAAAAAGGACAACCAAACAGCTATATCAAAAAAAGGCAACCAAAAATGACAGAAAACATTGTAGAATGAACAAGCGAAACAATTTGCAGAGACCCACAATCGGATACATATGAATCTGATGAACAGCTCTGCAGTGCAGTGCACCTTTGATCCATGAGAGAGTTATAAAGAGATGAGGGGAAGAAAGAGAGGTCTGAAGTGCAGTATGACTGCAGACTAAATTGCTCTGGAAATATTTCGTTTGTAAAAAGTACATGTTAACTCTACCTGTTTGTCTGTGTCTGTCTGTCTTTCTGTCTGTCTGTCTCTGTCTCTGTCTGTCTCACTCCATTGAATGTGTCTTTTAATTTCTCTTGTATTTGGTTTTGCTCACAAAAGGCAACAGTGGGCAGTGACAATAAATTGGTCAAAGCGTCTCTTTCTATGTCTCTGTATGTCTTTCTGTCTGTCTCTGTCTCTCTGTCTCTGTCTCTCTCTCTCTCTCTCTCTCTCTCTCTCTCTCTCTCTCTCTCTCTCTCTCTCTCTCTCTCTCTCTCTCTCAAGGGATACGGTTTTGAAGTTTCAAGCCTTCACAGTGCAGTGTGGAACAAAAGTGCTTTTTGTGATGGAGATAAAGCCATCAAGGAAAAAGACATCCGTGGCTTGTCTGCACACTTGTGCTGCAGGGAGTGGCAACACCTGCCGCGTTTCCCCCATGATTCAAGAAGGAGGGTGGCAGGATGGTTAAGACGTTCATCATCATTGTCATCGTCGTCGTCGTCGCTATCATCATCATCATCATCATCATCATCATCATCATCGTCGTCGTCGTCGTCGTCATCATCGTCATCATCATCATCGTCATCATTGTCGTCGTCGTCGTCGTCGTCATCATCATCATCGTCGCCGCCGCCGTCGTCGTCATCGTCATCATCATCATCATCATCATCATCATCATCGTCGTCGTCGTCGTCGTCGTCGTCATCATCATCATCATCATCATCATCAGCAGCAGCAGCAGCAGCAGCAGCAGCAGCAGCAGCAGCAGCAGCAGCAGCAGCAGCAGCAGCAGTAGCAGCAGCAGCAGCAGCAGCAGCATCGTCGTCGTCGTCGTCATCATCGTCATCGTCATCGTCGTCATCATCAACATCACCACCACCACCACCACCACCATCGTCATCATCATCGTCATCATTGTCGTTATCACCGTCATCACCATCATCACCACCATTGCCACCACCACCACCATCAAATATCAAACATCCTCCTCCTCCTCCTCCTCCTCCTCATCATCATCAACGGCTGCTTCTTTCCACACTTGGGCAGGGGTGGGTGGGTGGGGGGGTCTTTCTACCAGCTAAGGTTGAAGACATGGAGGAGTTTGTCTTCTGCAGCCCCTGCCAAGATGGTCAGCATCTCTTCCGTTACACCATCTGGCCCAGGTGACGTCTTCAGCTTGGGTGACAGGGAGGGCTGGTCTGAAGCCCTGGTCTTGGGTTCTGGGCATGTCTTCCTCTCTGTTCCCTGCGTGCTTCTCTCTGCTGTCCAGCATCAGTACGGATGCCACTTTCCTTGGCGTAGCTCTGGCATTGTGGTTTGCAGCCTGCTTCCCTGTCAGGATTCTGCCATGCTCTTCCAAGGCTGGGGACGGGACAGCTCAGTGGTCAGAGCACTCGTTTTCCCCCAACTAAGGTTAAGCAGCGTCGAGCGGGGTTACCACTTGTATAGGTGACCGTTTGCGCGCCTTGGCTTCAGTACAGTTCCCAAGTTTACTCAGCTGTAAATGGATATCTACCCTCTTTAGGGTCAGGGAAGGTAAAGCAGCAAGGGAGAGAGGAGATGGGCGCCGCCCTCAATATGCTGGCCCCTTGATAAGTTGAGGTCTCTGACGCCTCGCTTCCCTACGAAAACATAGGTTATGGGACACCTTTACCTTTTTACTTTCCGAGGTTATCTAGGGACCTCGGGTGACCTCATTGCTCAGCTGTTTTTTTTTTGTTTTTGTTTTTTCCAGATCAAATTCTTTTATTTTCAGGATAATGAATAATCACCCATGTGCTTTGAGAGAGAGAGAGAGAGAGAGAGAGAGACAGAGACAGAGACAGAGAGAGGTAGTTTATACAGATTTAGGCCTAGGCCCATTTCCAAGAGGATAAACATGGTATCCACATAAATATATAAAGTTGAATATGCATGTGTATAAGCATCATACAGTAGTTTAACATTTCGAATGTAATGCATTTGATGATTTGAGAGAGAGAAATTTACTGTGGCTCAGCTGTTTTGTTAGTCTCCACAGCTTGGTTCCATCTTTCTCAAAGTTGACAGATGCAGTTTGTTCGCCTGCCAACAAGTAAGCCGTGAGATTCTGGGTTCAATTCCCAGCCTCGCCCTTTCTTCCTAGTTTGACGGCAAAAAATCGAACTGAATGTCAAAGTCCTTCGGATGAGACTATAAACCGAGACCACGTGTGCGAAAGCCGGCAGAACATTTTGCGTTCAAGTTAAAAAAAACCCCACTGTTTCGCCTTTCAAAAGAGTAGGCCATTGTGCTCGGGTAGGAACGGATGATAAAAAAACCAGCATGCACACAAAGTGTCGTGTCTAAATCCCCGAAGTCGGAATGCGGCTACCTATTTATTTTATTATTTTATTTCGAGGATAATGAAATAAGCCATAATGTGCTTTTTTTTCATCCAGTTCCCCCCGTGTGTATGCAGTTTTGTAAATTTTGTCATCCGTTCCCACCGGCACACAATGGCCTACTCTTCCGAAAAGCGGAATGGTGTTTTATTTTTAAAATTTATTTTATTCTTTTATATGGAGGATAATGGAATAAGCACTTATGTGCTTTCTTATATCGAGTCCCCGGGTGTATGCGGTTTTGTAAATTCTGTCATCTGTTCCCAGTGTGTGTGTGTATGTGTGTGAATGTGTGTGTGTGTGTGTGTGTGTGTGTGTGTGTGTGTGTGTGTGTGTGTGTGTGTGTGTGTGTGTGTGTGTGTGAGTGTGTGTATGTGAGTGTGTGAGAGTGTGTGTGTGTGAGTGTATGTATGTGTGTGTGTGAGTGTGTGTGTGAGTGTGTGTGTGTGTGTGTGTGTGTGTGTGTGTGTGTGTGTGTGTGTGTGTGTGTGTGTGTGTGTGTGTGTGTGTGTGTGTGTGTGTGTGTGTGTGTGGAGGGGCAAGGGGGAACGGGTCGCATACGCAACATCTCACCATTTGGGAACCTCGGAGCTCTAGCCGAGAGACGGGCAAATAAAAGCATGATTTGTTGTTGCTTTCTTGACTGTTGTTGCTGTTGTTGTTGTTGTTGTTGTTTGTTGTTGTTGTTGAATGAGTATTAAAAGTGAAGTTTCTTCTTCCCCTTTTACCAAAATAATATGATTTATATGGATTGTTTCGTGGATTGATGGTGGTGGGGGGATGATGTTTTCAGTGGCTTGAATCGTTGTGTTTTCTTGTTTCCTGCTTTGCTTTACTTGCCTGTATCTGTTTACCATTATCATGTTCTCGTTTTTCGTTCCCTCGTGTGTGTGTGTGTGGTGTGTGTGTTGTGTGTGGTGTGTGTGTGTGTGTGTGTGTGTGTGTGTGTGTGTGTGTGTGTGTGTGTGTGTGTGTGTGTGTATGTGTGTTAGTGTTGTGTGTGTTGTGTGTGTGTGTGTGTGTGTGTGTGTATGTTGTGTGTGTGTATGTATGTGTGTGTGTGTGTCTGTGTGTGTGTGTGTGTGTGTGTGTGTGTGTGTGTGTGTGTCTGTGTCTGTGTGTTTGTGTGTATGTGTGTGTATGCGTGTCTATGTGTGTGTGTGTCTGTGTGTATGTGTGTGTGTGTATTGGCAATAAACTTTTGTTCAAAACTTCAAAGCGTCAGAAAGCCCCTCTCCCACCCCACCCCCCTCTCTCTACCTCTCCCCCCTCTCTTTTTCCCTCCCCCCCCCCTCACCCCTTGTCAGTGGGAATATTTGCTTAACACAATAAATCTTTGTGAGTGTCATTGTCATTCTCTCTCTCTCCTCTCTCTCTCTCTCTCTCTCTCTCTCTCTCTCTCTCTCTCTCTCTCCCTCCCTCCCTCTTCCCACTTTCTCCCTCCCTCTTTCCCCCCTCTCTCTCTTTCCCATTTATCCCTCTCTCTCTCTCTCTCTCTCTCTCTCTCTCTCTCTCTCTCTCTCTCTCTCTCTCTCTCTCTCTCTCTCCCTCTCTCCTCCCTCTCCTCTCCCCTTCCCCCTCTCTCTCCACTTCCTACTTTCCTAGGTAAAGTGCTAAATCAGTCCATCTTTCTCATCCGCTTACGACACACAAATTAACGACCGGGGACTCCAAACAAAACCAACAGATTAAAAATCAGGCTGTATAACCGCGATCACGAAAACTTCCCATTTCTCTTCAAGATCCTGGGTCATTGACCAGATCCCACGGTCGGACGATCAAACGAAGAGCTTTGTTTATAGCAAGCTGACGATAGGCACGGAACGTGGAGGCTTTCTCACACTGTGAGCTTCAATTGAGGAACGATAGAGATCTGTAGAGTTCGTGCGTCAGATTTTGGGCTTTTATGTGAAGCGAGGTTCTCACGAAATGTATATAGGCACAGGTTTCGGCATAAACCCCACTTTGAGCTTAGACAGGGAAGCGATAGTGATATATGGGCCAGATTTTAGTGCTTTCATGTGAAGCGAGGTTCTCATGAAATGCGTATCGGCACACCTTTCTACATAAACTATGAGCTTACTCAGGGAAACGATAGAGATCTGTGTAGTACACAGGTGCGTTAATGTGAAGCGAGGTTCTCATGAAATGTGTATCAGCACACGGTTGTACATAAGCGGGCCAAACTGTTATCAGTGAGTGACCTAAACGAAGTGCCAAGCCCTACATTAAAATGTTGATGTGTTGTTTTTATTTGGAATGTAATGTAGGGGGTGATTTCATTCCTGACAAACTGGCAGTATAACAAAAAGTGTCTTCCATAAAAGGATGAAATGATTATTCTTCTGAAGTCGGAGTATGGGTATTTGAATAATAACTAGACACGTACATTTTGTATCAAGTGTGTAGTCTCACAGTGACGCGCACGCGAACACACACACACACACACCCACACACCCACACACACACACACACACACACACACACACACACACACACATAACTCCCCCCCCCCTACACACACTTCTTTTCTCCATCATTATCGTCGTCGTCATCATCATCATCATCATCATCATCATCATCATCATCATCATCATCAACAACAACAACAACAACAACAACAACAACAACAACAACAACTTCTTTCTCTCCTATTTCTCCTTTTTCACTCCCTCCCTCTCCATCAACTCTGTTAATTAAAAGTCACTGGAGCACTGCACTGAAGAGCAATCCACACAGTTCCTCCACTTCTGTCACCAGTGTGCCACTTACGTCAACAAAACGCACGCGAGTTATTTAGAGCTCTGCACATTATTCAGTCAGAGATTTGTTTTCCTAGGTGGGAAAGGGGGTTTAGCTGCTGGTCTATTTCACTGACAGAAAAAATAAAACAGAAAGAAAGAAAGGAAGAAAGAAAGGAAGGAAGGAAGGAAAGAGGGAAGGAAGGAAGGAAAGAAGGAAGGAAGGGAGGAAGGAGAAAAGAAAGAAGAAGGAAGGAAGGAAGGAAGACATTAGGAATGAAAGAGAGAAAGAAATTAAGAACGAAAGAAAGAAACAAAGGAAGGAAGGACGGAAGAAAGATAGAAAGAAAGAAATAAAGAAAGAAAGAAAGAAAGAAAGAAGGAAGGCAGGGAAGAAGGAAATAAAGACAGACAGACAGAAAGAAAAACGGACAGAAAAAGAGAGTAGGAAAGAAAAAAAAGAAAGAAAGAAAGGAAGGAAAGAAGAAAGAAACAAAGAAATAAAGACAGAAAGAATGAAAGAAAGATAGACATAAAAACAGAAAACAAGCAAAAGAAACAAAGAAAATGAAATAACAAAAGAAATAGAAAAAAAGGAAACAAAAAATAACCAAAAGAAAATAAGAAAGAAAAATAGCAAACAAGACAGACAGAAAGACGAATGAAGGAAAAACAGGGGAGCAGAAATGAAGACAGACAGACAGATAATCAGAGAGAAAGAAAGGGAGAGAGACAGAGGGAGGGAGGGAGGGGGAGAGAGAGAGAGAGAGAGAGAGAGAGAGAGAGAGAGAGAGAGAGAGAGAGAGAGGAGAGAGAGAGAGAGAGAGAGAGAAAAGAGAGAGAGGAGAGAGAGAGAGAGAGAGAAGAGAGAGAGAGAGAGAGAGAGCAAAAACTAAGAAAAGAGCTTTCATCAGTAGACATAGAATTCAGTCTGATTCCGCGTAAAATAAAAACAAAAACAAAGTTACATACACAAAAAGATTGAATCCAGGAAAATGTACAGAAAAATAAATAGTTCCTTTCTCTCTCTCTCTCTCTCTCTCTCTCTCTCTCTCTCTCTCTCTCTCTCTCTCTCTCTCTCTCTCTCTCTCTCTCTCTCTCTCTCTCTCTCTCTCTCTCTCTCTCTCTCTCTAAGCTGTGTGATTTTTGTGTAGATATTTTTTTCCGTAAGCTGTGTAAGTGTATTGCTATGGGCTTTATTTTATTTTATTATCATATATATCCTTAAGGGCGGGGACAGGATGTAAAAAAGCACATGGGTGCTTATTCATTATCCTCGAAATAAAAGAATTTGTCATTGTCATTGTCATTGTCTCTCTCTCTCTCTCTCTCTCTCTCTCTCTCTCTCTCTCTCTCTCTCTCTCTCTCTCTCTCTCTCTCTCTCTCACACACACACACACACACACACAACACACACACACACACACCACACACACACACACACACACACACACACACACACACACGACAACTTTTTCCGCAATATCAACATCCTATATTTCTTAACATGTGGGCCTACTTATTGATGAACGGCTAAGTGAATTGATAAAACGAACAGCAACCTTGAAAGGTTAAAACAGAAGGAAGAAAGAAATGAACAAAGACTGAAGAAACCAAACAAGTAAAGAGATCCATCATTCTACAAAAACAACACCAACCCATGAGGGAATGGAAGCATAGACGGAAACGAAAAATATACTGTAAGAAAAAAAGCATAGAAAATAAAGAAATGAGTAGGCAAATACACGAATGAATAAGAGAATAAAGAAAAAATGAATATGTGAATGAAGAAAACAAATAGATGAACAAAAAACTAATGAATAAAAAAACCCAACTAAATAAACAAAAGAAAAGAAAGAAAGAACATATGAATATATAAAATGTGTAGCGCTATATGAGTTTCATGTGTTATCATGAATGAGTAAATGAATGAATGAATGAATGAATCTATGGACAAATAACTAAGAGTATAAAGTGTGTAGCGCTATATGAATTTCATATATCATTATGAAAGAGTGAATGAATCTATGGACAAATAACTGAGTAAAGAGATAATCATTTTTATGTGACAAATTTTAACATATCTTGCCTCCTTTTCCTACCATTATCTTTTTTTTTCTCTGTTAAACCCCCACCCCCACCACTAACCCACCATTAGCCCCCTGCCAAATAAAACGAAAAAAAACAAAAAAAACCACCCCCCCCCCCCCCCCCAAAAAAAAAGCAACTTTTTCAACCCATTAGATGAGAGGCGTGGGCGGGGGCGGGGTGGGGGGGGGGGGAGGGGAGGGGAGGAAGAAGATGGAGATGATGGTAAAGAGGGAGGTAAATCAATCTGGATTCAGTTTTTAACCCTTTCTGTACGAACTTTGGGCCAGAGTCTTCTTTCCTTTGATCACCAGTCTGGGAAACTAATAGCATGATTATCTGGTCAGATGTGAGCTAGCCGGTGACTGCCATTTCGTTTCTGGTCCCGGTTTCCCCCCCCCCTGCCAGTATCCGATTAGTACTTTCTCTCTGATGATATGTCTTTGGAAATTGGTGATCAATGATGTGTGTGTGTGTGTGTGTGTGTGTGTGTGTGTGTGTGTGTGTGTGTGTGTGTGTGTGTGTGTGTGTGTTGTGTGTGTGTGTGGTGTGTGTGTGTGTGTTTTGTGTGTGTGTGTGTGTGTGTGTGTTTGTGTGTGTGTGTGTGTGTGTGTGTGTGTAGGTAGAGGGTTAGGTGTATGTGTGCTATTTTATTATTTTACTTTATTCTTTTATATCGAGGTTAATGGAATAAGCATTCACGTGCTGTTTTACACCCAATTCCCGTGTGTATGCGGTTTTGTAAATTTTGTCATCTATTCCCACCGGCACACAATGGGCTACTCTTCCGAAAAGCGGAACAACAGGATTGAACGTGTGCGCAAGATGTTCTGCGTGCGTTCGCACACGGGGCCTCGGTTTATATTCTCATCCGAAGTACTTTTGGGGAGAGTGGAGTCTGTACTGATGTTAACTCCAGGGGAAAATATCCCCTTGAAAGGGAATCGAACCCGGGTTGTCAGATTTCGGGCGCAACATTCTAACCACTACGCTTTCCCGTCCCTCTGTGAGTGTGTATATGTGTGCGTGCGTGCGTGCGTGTGTGTGTGTGTGTGTGTGTGTGTGTGTATGTTTGTTTGTGTGTGTGTGTGTGTGTGTGCGTGCGTGCGCGTGAGTGTGGATGTGAGTGTGTGTGTGTGTGTGTGTGTGTGCGAGTGCGTGCATGTATGCGTGCGCGAGCGTGTGTATGTGTGTATAATATATTTTGTTCAACGTCTATCCACATCTAGTGATTTTGGTCCCCCCAAAATCTAACAAGAAAAAGCAAACATTAACTGAAAGAAGTGTCAGACAAAAGTGCTGAATTAAAAAAAACAAAAACTTTAACTTATTACAAAAACTGAATTATTGAACTGCTTATTAACACTAACACAATGTCCAACAATAGCGATGGTTCAGACAAAATCTGATCCGGTGATAAACTTATGCATGCGAATCCTGGACACTGAATGCAGATCTACAAAGGAGGATCCAGGCTTTGGAGATGAGACACCTCAGAAGACTCCTTGGCATTTCATACATGGACCACACTACCAACGAAGAAGTCCGACAAACCATCATCCAAAACGTAAAGCACTACAAAGACCTGCTTACTACAGACAAGAAAAGGAAGCTGAGATGGTATGGATATGTGACAAGATCAGATGGGCTCTCCAAGACCATACTGCAAGGAACAGTGCAGGGGAAGAGAAGGCGAGGCAGGACGAAGAAGAAATGGGCAGAAAACATCACTGAATGGACCGGGAAGAGCTTCTCCATAACCCAGGCACTTGCACACAACCGCTGCAAATAGAGCCAACTGGTGCAACGTTCGTCACTGCAGTGCCCCAATGACCCTGGAGACGGTTATGGGAGCAGATGACGGGTGCATAATTAAACACATATACACTTTCTCTCTCTCTCTCACCCACATACACACACACACACAAACACACACACAAACACACACAAACACAAACACACACAAACACACACACAAACACAAACACACACGCACAAACACACACACACACACACGCACAAACACACACACACACAACACACACTCACACACTCACGTACACACAAACACACAAACACACACACTCACACACTCACAAACACACACAAACACACACACACACAAACACACACACTCACACACTCACAAACACACACACACAAACACACACACACACACACACACACACACTCACTCACTCACACACACACACACACACACACACACACACACACACACACGTAGACATAGTTAACGTACAAACACAACAAGGCAGGAAAGCTTGACGAAGGGGAGGCTATCCTTCCTCCTGCCTTCAGGGGGGCAGACGAAGCAGCTCATCACTGACAGGAAGGTGATCGCTTTGCCCTTTCCAGCATTGTATTGTCAACTTAACACCGACCCCCTCCCTATCCCTCCCTATCCCTCCCTATCCCTCCCTATCCCTCTCTATCCCTCCCGATCCTCCCTATCCCTCCCTATCCTTCCCTATCCCTCCCTATCCCTCTCTATCTCTCCCTATCCCTCCCTATCCCTCCCTATCCCTCCCTATCCCTCCCTATCCCTCCCTATCCCTCCCTATCCCTCCCTATCCCTCCTATCCCTCCCTATCCCTCCCTATCCCTCTCTATCCCTCCCGATCCCTCCCTATCCCTCTCTATCCCTCCCTATCCCTCCCTATCCCCTCTCTATCTCTCCCTATCCCTCCCTATCCCTCCCTATCCCTCTCTATCTCTATCTATCCCTCCCTATCCCTCTCTATCTCTCCCTATCCCTCCCTATCCCTCCCTATCCCTCTCTATCTCTATCTATCCCTCCCTATCCCTCCCTATCCCCTCTCTATCTCTCCCTATCCCTCCCTATCCCTCTCTATCTCTCCCTATCCCTCCCTATCCCTCCCTATCCCTCTCTATCTCTATCTATCCCTCCCTATCCCTCCCTATCCCCTCTCTATCTCTCCCTATCCCTCCCTATCCCTCTCTATCTCTATCTATCCCTCCCTATCCCTCCCTATCCCCTCCCTATCCCTCCCTATCCCTCCCTATCCCTCCCTATCCCTCACTATCCTCTCTATCTCTCCCTATCCCTCCCTATCTCTCCCTATCCCTCCCTATCCCTCCCTATCCCCTCTCTATCTCTCCCTATCCCTCCCTATCCCTCTCTATCTCTACCTATCTCTCCCTATCCCTCCCTATCCCCTCTCTATCTCTCCCTTCCCTCCCTATCCCTCTCTATCCCTCCCTATCTCTCCCTATCCCTCCCTATCCCTCCCTTGCCCCTCACCTCCCTCCCAGGCTCCTTCCCTGGTTTTTGCAAGAATAATTTCAAAGACTATATGAAAGTGGACAATTATTGAACGTTTGAAGAGTACTACACACAGGCACAGACACACGCTGACACACGCAGTCACAGACACACGCAGAAACACGTTAACACACGCTGACACCCGCTGACACCTGCAGACACACGCAGACACACGCAGACACACACACACACACATACACACACACACACACGTGTGTTTGTCTGTCTGTCTGTCTGTCTATCTATCTATCTTTCTTTCTATCTATCTATCTATCTATCTATCTATCTATCTATCTGTCTATCTATCAATGTATCTATCTATGTATGTATCTATCTGTCTATCTATCTATCTATCTATCTATCTATCTGTCTATCTATCAATGTATCTATCTATGTATGTATCTATCTGTCTATCTATCTATCTATCTATCTATCTATCTATCTATCTATCTATCTATCTATCTATCTATGTATCTATCTATCTATCTATCTATCATCTATCTATCTATCTATCTATGTATGTATGTATGTATGTATGTATGTATGTATCTATCTATCTATCTATCTATCTATCTATCATCTATCTATCTATCTATCATCTATCTATCTATCATCTATCTATCTATCTATCTATCATCTATCTATCTATCTATCTATCATCTATCTATCTATCTATCATCTATCTATCTATCTACCTATTTGCGTGAAAATCGGGCTGCTCTTTCCGGGGAGGGGGGGGGGGCACCGCCACAAGAGCAGCACCACCCATCATTTTTTTTCTTTTTCCTGTCTGTAGGTGTATTTGGTTTTCTATTGGAGTGACTTTTTCCACAGCATTTTGCCAAGAATAATTCTGTTGTTGCCGTGGGTTCTTTTACGTGCACTAAATGAGTATTGCATACGGGACCTCCGTTTACGGTGTCATCGAAAGACTAGCACCCAGACCACCACTCACCGTCCTGTGAATGGTGGAAAAGTATCTGGCCCAAACGGGGATCGAACCACCACACACTCGGAACCCGGACTTTTCACTTTCTAGGCAGGGGCGTTACCTCTAGACCACCGGTCCACCGATGCTCACCACAAGTGAATGACAGAGCAGTTAAATGTTCAATAGGAACAGAACCGTTCTTGAGTTTCCCAAGGAAATGTTTGGAGTTTACTCTTTGAAAAGTAAAGGTGTCCCATCACCTATGTGGTTGTAGGGGAGCGAGGCGTCAGAGACATCAGCTTCTCTAGGGCCAGCATACTGAGGGCGGCGCCCATCTTCTCTCCCTCGCTGCTTTACCTTCCCTAACCATAAAGAGGGCAGGTACCTATCTACAGCTGGGTGAACTGCGGGACTGGACTGACGCCAAAGCTCGTAAACGGTCACCTATCCACTTGGTAACTACGCTCGATGCTGCTTAACATTGGCTTGGGCAAAGCGAGTGTTCTGACCACTGAGTTATCCCTTCTAGTTTTAAGGAGGCAAAACTGATTTCTGTCGTTGTTCACTTTGTTATGTCAGTTGGGTTTGGTTTTGGCTTCATCAGTTTCTTTGTCCTCTTTGCTGCCAATGTAAGCTGCAGACCATCAAGAGTTTTTCCTTCTTCAATCTCTTTGTCTGTGTGTGTGTGTGTGTGTGTGTGTGTGTGTGTGTGTGTGTGTGTGTGTGTGTGTGTGTGTGTGTGTGTGTTCTGTTTGTGTCCTGTTGTATGTGTGTGTATACATATATATATATATATATATATATATATATATATATATATATATATATATATATATATATATATATATATATATGTTGTGTGTGTGTGTGGGTGTGTGTGTGGTGTGTGTGTGTGTGTGTGTGTTCTGTTTGTGTCCTGTTGTATGTGTGTGTATACATATATATATATATAATATATATATATATATAATATATATATATATATATATATAATATATATATATATATATATATATATATATATATATGTGTGTGTGTGTGTGTGGGTGTGTGTGTGGGTGTGTGTGTGTGTGTGTGTGTTCTGTTTGTGTCCTGTTGTATGTGTGTGTATACATATATATATATATATATATATATATATATATATATATATATATATATATATATATATGTGTGTGTGTGTGTGTGTGTGTGTGTGGGTGTGTGTGTGTGTGTGTCCTGTGTGTCCTGTTGTATGTGTGTGTGTATGTGAGTGTGTGTGTGTGTGTGTGTGTGTGTGTGTGTGTGTGTGTCCTGTTTGTGTTTATGTCCTGTTGCCCTGTTTGTGTGTGTGGGTCCTGTATGTCTGTGTGTCCTGTTTGTCTGTCATGTTTGTGTGTCTGTCTCTCCTGTTTGTGTGTCTGTCCTCCATCCTCTCCCCCTCCATCTCTCTCTAGTTGCCTCCTCTTAATTCATATATGGAATCGCATACAGGCAGGCACTTACATATGTACGCACACAGATGCACATCAGTTTATGCAAATGCATACATACGGACACGCGCGAGCGCGCGCGCACCCTCACACACATAGGCACACACACATACACACACCTAGGCTTAAACTCACTCACACACACGCATCCATGCGCGCGTACGCACACACCCTCGTAAATATAATGTATAATGTACACACGTACACTCACACACACACACACACACACACACACACACACACACACACACACACACACACACACACACACACACACACACACACACACACACACACACACGGGTTTTTCCTCTGGAGTTAACATCAGTGCTGACTCAACTCTCCCCAAAAGTCTTTCGGATGAGACTATAAACCGAGGCCCCGTGTGCGAACGCACGCACAACATCTCGCGCACACGTTACAACCTGTTCCGCTTTTGGGAAGAGTAGGCCATTGTGTGCCGCTGGGAACGGATGACAAAATGTACAAAACTGCATACACACGGGGACTGGATGAAAAAGTGCATGAATGCTTATTCCATTATCCTCGAAATAAAATAATAAATAAATTGAGATAAAAACACACATGCAACTTACATTTAAATTATCCCCTAAAAGACACGGTTATTCATATTTCATTTTAACCTTCAAATTTCTGTATAAAACTTCCTAACGTAGAACAACTCATACGACTGACAACTTCAACTGACTTCTTCCTAACTCCGCAAGAAGTCTTTGGAGGGCAGATCACTGTCTTTTTCAAGCAAGAACAAAAGCTCATGAACAAGACGACATCGATATGGCCTGACCGTTTGGATTTTGTTTGTCAAGAAAAAGACAGAGATATATAAAAAAAAAAAGATAGGGATTTTCTGGCATGAATGCACCAATGGACGTGCTGCTAAAAGCACATTTGTTGTCATCATTTCCTCCCTAAAGGATTGCCTGCAGTGCCAAGAGTTGTCTTTTTCTGTTCTTTTCTAGTCCCTTTTTCCCCCCGTTCGTTTTCTTCTTTTATTTTATATTGTGTGCCCCTTTCTTCTTGGTTGTTTTGCTGTTGTTGTCTTGTTGTTGTTGTTGTTCTTGTTGTTGTTGTTCTTCTCTTCTTGTTCTTCATCTTCTTCTTCTTCGCAATTCTTCATCGCAATTCTTCTTCTTTGCAATTCTTGTTTTTGTTGTTCTTGTTGTTCTTGTTGTTCTTGTTCTTGTTCTTCTTCTCTCTTCTTCTTCTTCTTCTTCTCTTCTTTGCAATTCTTCTTCGCAATTCTTCTTCTTCGCAATTCTTCTTCTTCGCAATTCTTCGTAATTCTTCTTCTTCGCAATTCTTTGCAATTCTTGTTGTTGTTGTTCTTCTTCGCAATTTTACTTTTTCTCTGCGATGGTTCTTTCTTTCTTTCCTCGTTGTTTGTCTGTCTGTCTGTCTCTGTCTGCCTGTCTTTCCTGTCTGTCTGTCTCTCTCGCTCTGTCTGTCTGTCTGTCTGTCTGTCTGTCTCTCTCTCTCTCTCTCTCTCTCTCTCTCTCCCTCTCTCATCTCTCTCTCTCTCTCTCTCTCTCTCTCTCTCTCCTCTTTCCGTTCATCTGTCTGTTTGTCTCTCTGTATGTCTTTCTGAAATGTGACTTATTACGTGTTTGTCTGGATAAATATGGAAGATAGTACAATGTCTGTTATCGAACATATTGTAGAGGTGGTTGCAGTCATGATAAGAAATAATATTATAGTATAATATAATAATTTGCATAAGAAAAATTTGTAAGAATATCTTTGTAAAAAAAAGTGTTTTGATTTTGCATCGCACAAAATGTGGCCAATTGGATGGGCACATTAGTCTAGTGCCCAGTATTTAACATCAAATTTCTTACCTGTATGTAGGAACACGTATTGTTCGTGATAAAATCCAACACACACACACACACACACACACACACACACACACACCACACACACACACACACACACACACTCTCTCTCTCTCTCTCTCTCTCTCTCTCTACTCTTTTATGTTTGTGTTAGAGATCATCTTTTCGTTATTGGCTTATTACATCGTTTCTTTGGTTCTTCGCTCACAAAGCAATGCCCGTTCTTGGGTTGATCCTTGTGGTTTAACAGAGCCTTGATACGAGGAATGACTGAAGAGCTGGTTTTTACAAGGTAAAGGTGTCCCATCACCTATGTGGTGGTTGGGGGATGAGGCATCAGAGACCTCAGCTTCTCCAGGGGCCAGCATATTGAGGGCGGCGCCCATCTCCTCTCCCTCGCTGCTTTACCTTCCCTGACCCTAAAGAGGGCAGGTACCCATTTACAGCTGGGTGAACTGGGGGACTGTACTGCAGGTAAGGCTCGCAAACTGTCACCCATCCAATTAGTAACCACGCTCGATACTTCTTAACCTTACCTTATATTTTGTTTATTCTTTTATTTTATTCTTTTATTTCGAGGATAATGGAATACGCACTCGTGTAGTTTTTCCATCTAGTCCCCGTGTGTATGCAGTTTTGTAATTTTGTCATCCCGTTCCCACCAGCACACAATGGCCTACTTAGGGAACGTGAGTGCTCTGACCACTGAGCTATCCCTTACCGTCTGGTTTAAAATTGTGTTTTATTCTTTATAGCATATGATATATGATATTTTTAAAATTCATCACCCAGACCTGCCAGTCTTGCTACTATCAATTACGGCGCATAAGTGCAATTCGCAAGTATCTGTCTACTGAAGCAACATCCAAACTTGTCACATCTCTCATTCTCTCTCGACTGGACTACTGTAATTCTCTCTTGGCTGGTTTGCCGGCATCATCCATCTACTCCCTTCAACGCATACAAAACTCTGCAGCTCGACTGGTCCTTAGAAAGAAAAAATCTGAACACATCACTCCTCTTTTGCGATCTCTTCACTGTCTGCCTGTCTCACAAAGAATAAAGTATAAGATTAATACCCTTTGTTTCAAATGTCTCCACAAATCTGCACCTTCTTATCTCTGTAACTGTCTTCACCTGTACACTCCGTCCCGTTCCCTTCGTTCAGCTGTAGATACGATGTGCTTTCGGACACCCAGATTTAAACAAACCACTGTTGGCCATCGCTCTTTCTCTGTTTCCGGTCCCTCCACATGGAACGACCTCCCTCTTCCACTTCGCCAAAAGCCTTCATTTGATTCTTTCAAATCTAGCCTCAAAACGCACTTATACTCTACTCGAGATCTTCTCCTGTTATCCGTTTCTACTTCTCAATAGCTGCCTTCACCTCCACCACCCCCACCTAAGTGTGTTGTGTATATAAGTTTGATATTTGTTTATCTTGATATTTATGGCTGGTTGCATGCGTGTGAATGATTTGAACGCAAGCGCTTTGAGTTGTTTACTTTGCAAGATTCAGCGCTATATAAATTCCATACATTATTATTATTATTATTAATATTATTATTATTATGATATAATCATATTATGCTCAGGTGACTCTGGGAGTTCAGTTTCTACGAGGTGACGGGACCCAGTGTGGTCTGTGTGGGTGGCGGAGCTGTGAGCAGTATGACTGATTGGTTTTGAAGGTTGGGTTCTTTCTTCGTGATTGCTTTTTGCAGAGTGGCTGAGAGTCGATTGACCCCTCTTGGCTGCAAGGCCGTAAAGCCCTGATGCCCAAGAAACTGCCCAGTGTCCACAATCTAGTTAGTTTGCCGCCTACTTTCGTTTATTTATTGCTTCTTTCCTTCCAATTTGGTTTTGGGGGTTTTCTCGTTTTTTGTATTCTGTATTTTTCTTTCTTTTTTTCCTTTCTATTATGCTTTTTTTCCCTTTGCTTTCTTTTCTTTTCTTTCTTTCTTTCGTTCGTTCTTCCTTTATGTCTTTCTTTCTTTTCTTTTCTTTCTTTCTTTCTTTTTTCTTTCTTATCTTTTCTTGTCTTTCTTTCTTTCTTCCTTCCCTTTTAATGTATTTATTCTTTTTCTATTTCTTTCTATGTTTCTGTCTTTCTTTTTTCTGTCTGTCTGTCTGTCTTTCTTTCTTTCTATTCTCTTAATGTATTTTCTATTCTTTTTCTTTCTGTATTTCTTGTTATGTTTCTTTGCTTCTGTCTTGCTATTCTGTTTTTTTCTGTGTTTCTTTGTTTCTTTCTTTTTTCTCTCTTTCTTTCTATTCCGTTAATGCTTTTATTCTTTTTCTTTCTTTTTTCCGTCTTTCTTTTTTCTCTCTCTCTCTCTCTCTCTCTCTCTCTCTCTCTCTCTCTCTCTCTCTCTCTCTTCCTCTCTCTCTCTCTTTATATAATTGTTTGATCGTTTCTTTTTCTCTCTCTTTATTTCCATCCCGTTAATGTCTTTTTTCTCTTTCTTTCTTCTTCCTTTTTTTCTTTTCCCCTTCTCTCTCTCTCTCTCTCTCTGTCTCTCTCTCTCTCTCTCCTCTCTCTCTCTCTCTCTCTCTCTCTCTCTCTCTCTGTCTCTCTCTCTCCCCCTCCTTCTTTCTTATACTGAATAACTCTCATACCCCCACTTCTCCCTATAGCCTTTCGGAAGAGACTATTAACCCAGACCCTGTGGGCGAACGCATGCAGAACATCTTGCGCACACTTTCAAGCTTGTTGTGCTTGTCGGAAAAGTAGGCCATTGTGTGCCGGTGGGAACAGATGACAAAACTTTACAAAACTGCAGACATACGTGGACTGGACATAGAAAAAAAGAACATGGGTGCTTATTTCATTATGCTCGAAATAAAAGAAAGAAAACAAGAAACGAAACAAAGAAAAAAAAGAAATAGAAAGAAAAAAGAAAGAAAAAAGAAAGACAGAAATATATGGACAGACAGATAGATAGATAGATGGTTAGATAGATGGCTAGATATATAGATATATAGATGGACAGACAGACAGACAGATAGATAGATAGATAGATAGATAGATAGATAGATAGATAGATAGATAGATAGATAGATAGATAGATAGATAGATAGATAGATAGATAGATAGATAGATAGATAGATAGATAGATAGATAGATAGATAGATAGAAAAAAGTAAACAGATCAGTTAATCCCATAACGTTTGATCCCGGTATAACTTTTTGGACACTTTCAGGGAGAAGACAAAACACAAATAAGCTAAAAGCCCCAAAGTAGCCAAATAAAAAATACAAAACGAAAACGTTCCAGCCATGATGAATACACACTCGTCCTAAAAGCATCTGTTTACAGAAACTGGCTGAATAAATCACGACTGTTGTGTTTGTTCTCTCCAAATGTGTGTGAATGTTTATTTATTTATTCTTTTATTTCGAGGATAATGGAATAAGCATTCATGTGCTTTTTTCTTCTAGTTCCCGTGTGTATGCAGTTTTGTCAGTGTTGTCATCCGTTCCCACCGGCACACAATGGTCTACTCTTCCGAAAAGCGGAACGGGTTTTAACGTGTCCGCAAGATGTTCTGCTTGAGTTCGCACACGTGACCTCGGTTTATAGTCTCATCCGAAGGACTTTTGGGGAAAGTGGAGTCGGCACTGATGTTAACTCCAGAGGAAAAATCCCCTTGAACGAGAATCGAACCCGGGTCATCATATCACGAATACATCACTCTAACTACCAGGCTACCCCTCCCCCTATGTGTGTGGTTTTGGGGTGTGTTTGGGGTTGGGGGGGGGGGTGTGTGTGTTTTTTGTGTGTTTTGTGTGGTGTGTTGTGTGTGTGTGTGTGTTTTGTTTGTGGGTGTGTGTTGCTTACAATTAAAGTTTTTTATCTATCTATCTATCAATGCCTGTCTGTCTGTCTGTCTGTCCTGTCTATCTACTATCTATTACTATCTTCTATCTATCATCTTCTGTCTGTCTGTCTGTCTTTTGTCTGCTTCTGTCTAAATTTCAAAATTCTATCATCTATCAAATATCTTCTGTCTGTCTGTCTGTCTTTATCTATCTATCTATCATCTATCTACATCTGTCTGTCTTCTGTCTGTCTGTTTTCATCTACTATCTATCATCTTCTTTGTCTGTCTTCTTTTCTTCTATCTATCTATCTATCTATCTGTCTTTTCTGCTGTCTTATCTACCCCTTATTTCTACCTGTTGTCTGTCTTCATCTATCTTCTTTATCTATCTTTCTGTCTTCTTCTTCTTCTTCTATCTATTATCTATCTATCTGTTTTCTGTCTGTCTTCTGTTTCTACATCTATCTATTTTATTCTTCTGTTTTATCTATTTTCTTCTTTTTGCTTCTATCTATCTTCTTCTGTCTGTTATCTATCTATCTATCTTCTTCTTCTATCTTATCCTATCAAAATCTTATCTTTATCTATCTTTCTATCTGTCTGTCTGCGTCGTCTACTATCTATCTATCTGCTGTCTATTACATCTACTTCATCTGTCTGTCTGTCTTTTCTACTATCCTGCATTCTATTTCACTAGCAGTACTAGCTAGCTAGCTAGCATCTAGCTATCTATCTATTACATTTACAGAGGTGCACATGCGTATGAAATTATGTATGTAGATTTATATTGTATACATAAAGAATATAATGAAAAATTTGTATATATTAAAATTTACACAGGTCACGTGTGCGCTGTATGTTGTAAGTATGTATTTATGTATGTTGTATAATGAATGAATGCAGTATGTGGTATGTTTATAATACATAATGTATGTATGTGAAATGTTTGTTATATGTACATTTACCAGGTGCATATGTTTATGTTGTATGATGTATGTAGTATGTATGTATGTATGCGGTAGTATGGTGTTGTTCGTGTTTATGAATATTCTATGATGTATGTATGTTGTATGTAGTATGAAAGCGGATGTTTTTTAAAATATATCTATGTATGTATGTATGTATGTATTTGTATGTTGTATGTCACAGAAAAAAAAAAAAAAAAGAGGGAAAAAGCGGGACGGGTGCAAAGAAGGGAGAAGAGAGGAGAACAGGACAGACAGCCCGACAGGAGTCAGAGAGACAGAGGTCAAGAGACGAGAGAAAAAGACACGAGGAGACAGAGACAGAAGACGAGCCGAGCAACGACAACATAACATAGGTGAAGACCAATAGATACAGCAAGCAAAAAGAGAAAGAAACAACAGACAAACAGAGACGGGGGAAATGCATAAGGAAAAACACGGGGACAAACATAAAAAAGAAAGGATGAGAGGTTTAGAAACAGACATACATACAGCAACGGGCAGCAGGGAGCAGGTAGGGGGCAATCAGACAGAAAGACGGAAAAACCCAAAAAGAGAAGAAACAACAGACAGATAGCAGAGGCAAGGAACATAGACCAGCGTTAAGCAGGGCGACACAGAAAACATACAAAAAAAGGGGGGGGGGGGACAGACATACAGACAGACAGACAGAAGAGAGACAGACAGAAAGACGGATAGACAGGGAGACAGGTAGGAAGGCAATCAGACAGACAAGACGGAGAAACACAGAGTGAAAGTAACAGACAGACAGATAGACAGAGACAGAGACAGAGGAACATAGACATAGACGTGAAGACACAGACAAACATACAAAGAAAGAGACCCACAGACAGACATACTTACAGACAGATATATAGACGGACAGAAGGACAGACAGGGAGACAGGTAGGTAGGCAATCAGACAGGCAGACAAGACAGGTTCCATTTGGCCTCACACCGTTCCTTTCCTCGCTGCTTCAGATGCTGGTTTGTCTGTAGGGAGAGAAAGAAGAGAAGATGAGACAGACATACATGGGGCTTTGGTGCTGCGTACATGTGTGTATGTCTTTGTACATTGTACACAGACACGCGCGCGCGCGTGCAGAAAAACACACATACAAACATGTGCGCGCACATACACGCACACACACACACGCACACACACACACACACACACACACACACGCACGCACGCGCGCGCGCACACACACACTCACACACTACACACACACACACACACACACACACACACACACACACACACACACACACACACACACAGAGGTCATTTACTTTAGCAGGGTGGCGGGACATAAGTTACACAATAAAACAATAAAGTACAGCACACATTTACGCTCTGTAGCACTCCGCAATGTAGACAACAGTTACGTTAGGTTCGGCAGAGTGTAGCGCAATCCAATGCAGCACATCGCTTTATAATGAAACACAACACAACACAACACAACGCAACACAATAAAATTGAACACAACACAACACAACGCAACACAATAAAATTGAACTCAACACAACGCAACACAACAACATAACAGAACACAACAGAACACAACACAGCAGAACACAACAGAACACAACACAACATGACACAACAAGACACAACACAACACAACACAAAGCAACAGAACACAACAGAACAGAACAGAACACAACACAGCATAACATAGCAGAACACAACACAACACAGCAAGACACAACACAACACAACACAACACATCACAACGCAACGAAACGCAAAGTCCGTTACAAGTGACCATCAGTGCAGTTTAAGTTTCACAGAGTAAATTACAATTCTTCATAAACCAAGAAATAATAATAATAATAATAAAAAACTACTACTACTACTACTACTACTACTACTACTACTAGTACGTACTACTACTACTACTAATGATAATGATGATAATGATAATGATAATGATAATAATAATAATAATAATAATAAATAATAATAATAATAATAATAATAATAATAATAATAATAATAATAATAATAATAATAAAATAATGATAATAATT
>CM054143.1:61139765-61147265 GCA_028751875.1 Rapana venosa
CCTTCGGATGAGACTATAACCGAGGCCCCGTGTGCGAACGCACGCAGAACATCTTGCGCACACGTTAAATCATGTTCCGCTTTTCGTAAGAGTAGGCCATTGTGTGCCGGTGGGAACAGATGACAGAATTTACAAAACCGCATACACACGGGGACTGGATGTAAAAAAAGCAAATAAGTGCTTATTTCATAATCCTCGATATCTAAATAAAAATAATAAATAATAAAAATAACACACACACACACAAACACACACGGATGAACCACTCTCTCTCTATCTCCTTTATCTGGCAAACAATCACCTCCCCAACCCCCCCCCCCCCCCCACACACACACACACATGACTGAACCATTCTCTATCTCTAGCTCTTTCTCTCTCTCTCTCACACATAATTAGAGCTGAAGCGCGCGCGCGCGCACACACAACACACACACACACACACACACACACACACACACACACACACACAATTACGGCTGAAGCATTTTCTCTGCAGATAAAAAAAAAAAAGTCAGGAGGGTGTTTCTGGCATCGCTGTGTCAGAGCTTGGTGCTAAAAGCAACTTTGTCACCGGCTTTCCTCTCTCTCTCTCTCTCTCTCTCTCTCTCTCTCTCTCTCTCTCTCTCTCCTCTCTCTCTCTCTCTCTCTCTCTCTCTCTGCCGTGTTGCCTTCAGCAAGATTTCTTCCCCTTTTTTCTTTGTTTGTGTCTTTCTTTCTTTCTTCCTTCCTTATATGCAATTTTTGTTAGTTTGGTTTTCGTTTTTCTTTCTTTCTCTTTTCTTCTGATCAATTTTCTTTTGCTGCACATTTTTTTTCTTTCTGTTTCTCTCTCTCTCTCTCTCTCTCTCTCTCTCTCTCTCTCTCTCTCTCTCTCTCTCTCTCTCTCTCTCTCTCTCTCTCTCTCTCTCTCTCTCTCTCTCTCTCTCTCTCTCTCTCTCTCTCTCTCTCTCTCTCTCTCTCTCTCTCTCTCTGACGTAAACTCAGTTTGAAACTGAGTTTACGTCAGAGCTTAAAGTCGTATCCGTTCATAAGAGCTCATTTTTGGTTTTTTGGTTTTCATTACGTTAAATGCATCATGTGATTTTTCTTGTATTTATTTGTATTTACAAAAGAAAGTCGTGTATAACCCCCCTTGTCAATAGGCCACTCTGGGCAATGACAATAAATTGGTCAAAGCGTCAAAGCGTCTCTCTCTCTCTCTCTCTCTCTCTCTCTCTCTCTCTCTCTCTCTCTCTCTCTCTCTCTCTCTCTCTCTCTCTCTCTCTTCTTTTTTTAGTGTTTGCACATCTTTCTTTCTTTCTTTCTTTCAATCTTCCTTTTTTTCTTTCTTTCTTCTTTCTTTTTCTTTCTTTATTTCATCCCAACTTCTATGTACTTTTTGGCTAGTTGGATTTTCGGGGTTTTTTTTTCTCTCTTTCTCTTTCTTCCTCTTTTCTTCTGATATATTTTCTTTCGTTGTATATTTATTTCTTTGTTTGCTTGTTTTTAATTTCTCTCTCGTTTTTTTGGTATATTTCTTTCTTTCTTTCATTCATTCTTTCTTATATTTCCTTTTTGTTTGGTTGCTTTTCGTTTTCTTTCGTTCTCTTTTCTTCTGATTTGTTTTCTTTAGTTGTATATTTCTGTCTTTCTTATTTCTCTCTCTCTCTCTCTCTCTCTCTCTCTCTCCTCTCTCTCTCTCTCTCTCTCTTCTCTCCTCTCTCTCTTCTGTTCTAGTGTTTGTATATTTCTTTCTTTCTTTTTCTTCTTCTCTTCTTCTTTCTTTCTCCTTTTCTTTTATTCGTTTGTAGCTTTCTTTCTTTTATATCTTTCTTTTCCTTCTTTCTTTCCTTTTTCCTGTTCTTTCTTTTCTGTTTCTTGTTTTTTTTTTTTAAATTTGTTTCGTTTTATTTTTTTGTTTGCTTGTTTCTTTCTGTCTTTTTCTGTCTATCTTCTTTCGGTCATCTTTTCTTTCTTTAGTTTTGTTTGTTTCTTTGTTTGTTTTGTTGGGGATTTCCTGTCTTTTTTCCCTCATCTTCCGTGTTTTTTTTCTTTCTTTTATCTTCTTTCTTCAATCGTTTCTTTTCTCTTTCTTTCTTCTTTCTACTTCGTTTGTATTCTTTCTTTCTTTCTTTTTCTTTCTTTTCTTTTCTTTTTTCTGTCTGTGTCTGTCTTCTGTCTTTCTTATTCATTCTTCATTCTTTCTTTCGTTTCTTTTTTTCTTCTTTATGTCTGTCTTTGTCTGTCTTTCATTCATTCTCTTTCTTTCTTCTCTTTCTGCTCTTTCTTTCTTTCCTATTGATTTTCTTTCTTCTTCCTTTTTCTTCTTTGTTCTTTCTTATATAACTGCCTTTCTTACAAGCATGATCTTAGCACGCTCATTGCATTAATGTAAAGTGACTGAACTTTCATTCATTTGGTCTTTCTTGCGTGTTAATGTAGAAGTCTAAGAATTCGTTACTGGATTGCTGAGTTCTTGCTAATAGGAAAATTTTGCGAAAGAAGCAGAAAAGTAAGCAATAAGCATTGGAAGAAAGAAAAAATATTGCAGATGCCAAGAAGACTTGCAAGATGCAAAGAAGACGAATGCAAAATTGCGAAGAGGGAAAAATGCGAAGAAGGAATGCGGAAGAGAGAAAGATTGCGAAGAAGAATTGCGAAGAATGTAGAAAAGCTGAAAAGAAAGATTGCGAAGCACTGCAAAGAAAAAAAATTGCAGAAGATTGCAAAAAAAATTGCAAAAAAAATGGTAAAGAAGAGCAAATTGCAAAAAATTGCGAAAGAAGAAGACATTGCGAAGAAAGAGAGGAACATGCGAGAAGAAGGAAATTCAAAAGACGAAGAATGAAGAGAAGAATTGCGATGAAAAATTGCAAAGAAGCGAAAAGAAAATTGCAGTTCTAGAAGAAGAATTGCTGAAAAGATGCAAAGAGAATTGAGAAAGTGCAAAGAAGGAATTGCGAATAAGAAAAATTGCGACAAAAAAGAATTGCGAAGAAGAAGAATTGCGAAAGAAAAGAATGCGAAAAAGAAGATTGCGAAGAAGAAGAATTGCGAAGAAAAAAGAATTGCGAAAGAAAAATTGCAAAAAAGATTTGCAAAAGAGAAGAATTGCGAAAAATAATTGAAGAAGAAGAAGAAAGAAGAAGAAATGACGAAGAAAGAATATTGAAAGAAGAAGAAGAATTTGAAGAAGATTGCGAAGAGAAGAATTGCGAAGAAGAATGCGAAGGAGAAATTGCGAGAAGAAGAAGAATATGCAAGAAAGAAATTGCGAGAAAAGAAAATTGTGAAGAAGAATAAAAGAAGAGAATTGCGAAGAAGAATTGCTAAAAGAAGAGAATTGCGAAGAAGAATTGCGAAGAAGAAGAAGAATTGCGAAGAAGAATTGCGAAGAAGAATTGCGAAGAAGAATTGCGAAGAAGAACAAAAAGAAGAAGAAGAAGAATTGCGAAGAAGAAGAAGAATTGCAAAGAAGAAGAAGAATTGCGAAGAAGAAGAAAAAGGAAAGGGGTTGATGCTAAATGGCAACTGTCATTCCTTTTCTTTGTCTTCCAATAATGCCTCATGTGCAAGTTTTTCATTTTTTGGTTTCTTCTCTGTCTCTTGTTTCTCTGTCTCTGTCACTGTCTCTCTGTCTCTGTCTCTCTGTCTATGTCTCTCTATGTCTGTCTGTCTTTGTCTGTCTGTCTCTCTGTCTCTCTCTCTGTCTCTCTCTCTGTCTCTGTCTCTCTGTCTCTCTCTCTCTCTCTGTCTCTCTTTGTCTCTCTGTCTCTCTCTCTGTCTCTGTCTCTCTCTCTCTGTCTCTCTCTCTCTCTGGCGGCGGCATAGCCTGGTAGTTAGAGTTATGTATTCGTGATCTGCTGACCCGGGTTCGAATCTCGTTCAAGAGGATTTTTCATCTGGAGTTAACATCAGTGCCGACTCCACTCTCCCCAAAAGTCCTTGGGATGAAACTATAAACCGAGGTCCCGTGTGCAAACGCACGCAGAACATCTTGCGCACACGTTAAAACCCGTTCGGCTTTTCAGAAGAGAAAGCCGTTGTGTGCCAGTGGGAACGGATGACAACATTTGCAAAACTGCATACACATGGGGACTGGGTAAAAAAAAAGCACATGAGTGCTTATTCCATTATCCTCGAAATAACAGAATCTCTCTCTCTCTCTCTCTCTCTCTCTCTCTCTCTCTCTCTCTCTCTCTCTCTCTCTCTCTCTCTCTCCTCTCTCTCTCTCTCTCTCTTCTCTCTTCTTCTTCTTCTTCTTCGCAATCCTTCGCAATTCTTCGCAATTCTTCGCAATTCTTCGCAATTCTTCTTCTTCGCAATTTTTCTTCTTCTTCGCAATTCTTCTTCGCAATTCTTCTTCGCAATTCTTCTTCTTCTTCGCAATTCTTCTTCGCAATTCTTCTTCGCAATTCTTCTTCTTCTTCGCAATTCTTCTTCTTCGCAATTCTTCTTCTTCTTCGCAATTCTTCTTCTTCGCAATTCTTCTTCTTCGCAATTCTTCTTCTTCGCAATTCTTCTTCACAATTTTTCTTCGCAATTCTTCTTCTTCGCAATTCTTCTTCGCAATTTCTTCTTCACAATTTTTCTTCGCAGTTCTTCTTCTTCTTCGCAATTTTTCTTCGCAATTCTTTGTAATTCATCGCAATTCTTCGCAATTCTTCTCCTTCTTCTAATTTTTCTGTCTGTATTTCTGTCTGTCTCTGTCTGTCTGTCTGTCCATCTGTCTCTCTGTCTCTGTCTCTCTGTCTCTCTATCTGTGTGTGAGAGAGTGTGTGTGAGTGTATGTGTGTGTGTACGTGTGTGTTTCAGTCTCTGTCTCTCTCTCTCTGTGTGTGTGTGTGTGTGTGTGTGTGTGTGTGTGTGTGTGTGTGTGTGTGTGTGTGTGTGTGTGTGTGTGTGTGTGTTGTGTGTGTGTGTGTGTGTGTGTGTGCTTCAGTCTGTGTCTGTGTGTGTGTTTTAAGCGAAATTAATGAGATGTCTGGTGCAGTTACAGCCACACATATCTGCAGAGCTCGTCGTTAGCAGTTCACGGACTTCCTCTTTACCCACAGCTGTACCCCAGCTGATGACTTCGTGCACTTCCTTCTTCGCTCCTCACCTACACCTCCGAGTTTTACCAAGGGCGAGATTTTTGCGTAAGCCACTGATTTTTGCTCCCCACTATTTAGATAGCCGCATTCCGACTTCGGGGATGAAGTTTAAACACGACAGCATTGTGCAAGTGGTGGTGTTTTTCCCCCACTGGCTATCGCTGATCTGTATTCTACAAAAGATGCATTTTGGGTTTTAATATGTGCTTAAGTTGTTCAGCAGCGTGCGTTCGCACTCAGGATCTCAATGTATTGTCTCATCCGAAGAACGTGAAGGGTTAGGGAGTTAACGCTGATGGTGACTTGAAGGGAAAATACTATTGTGCGGACACCTTTACCAGAGAATTGAACTCGCTCCCATGGTGACTGTCAGATAACAAGTCTGACGTTCTAAAGAAAGAGAGAAAGAAAGAAAAAGAGAAACAAAGAGAGAAAGATAGGTAGATAGATAGATAAAGAGATAGATAGATATATTGATAGATAGATAGATAGATAGATAGGTAGATGGATAGATAGATAGATAGTAGATAGATAGATAGATAGATAGATAGATAGGTAGACAGATAGATGGCTGGATGGATGTATAGATAGGTAGGTAAATAGATAGATAGGTAGATAGATAGATAGATCAATAGGTAGATAGATAGCTAGGTAGATAGATAGATGGATGGATAGATGTATAGATAGCTAGGTAGATAGATAGCTAGGTAGATAGATAGATAGATAGATAGATAGATAGATAGATGGATGGATAGATAGATAGATGGACAGATAGATAGATGGACAGATAGATAGATAGATAGATAGATAGATAGATAGATAGATAGATAGATAGATAGATAGATAGATAGATAGATAGATAGATAGATAGATAGAGAGATAGATAGATAGAGAGAGAGAGAGAGAGAAATACAAAAAAAACAAAGATGAAAACTAAACCAAACAAACACACACACACAACACACCAACACACACACACACACACACACACACACACACACACACACACACACACACCACACACACACACACACTGGAAAAGGAGAGCTAAATAACAAACACCCAGAAATAAAGCCAGAGGAAAAAAGACAGATAAAAGTGCACACACACACACACACACACACACACACACACACACACACACACACACACACACACACACACACACACACACACATCAGTAACTCAGGGGGGATAGGGGACAGTGTTGAAGAGGAGGGAGGGAGAGGGATAGGCACGGGCAGAGGGTTAAGGACATGCTTTCACAGGGAATTCAGCCACACACTATGATTATTGCACTAACGCTTCTTCAGCGCGCAAGCACGCTCGCAAACAGACAGACAGACAGATAGACAGACAGACACACACACACACACACACACACACACACACACACACACCAGCACACACACACACACGCACGCACGCACACGCACAAACACACACTCATTTACGCACGCGCGCACCTAAACATACTCACACATACACATAGGCTCTCTCTCTGTGTCTCTGTCTCTCTATATTTCTCTCTCCCTCTGTGTGTTTCTTTTTGTCTCTGTGTCTGTTTGTTTATTTGTCTGTTTTTCTGTCTGTCTGTCTATCCGTCTGTCTGTCTGTCTCTCTTATTTATTTTTCATTTATTTATTTATAACTCTTCAAGTCACGAGATTTCTCTGCGCGAAATTCAGGCTGCTCTCCCCGGGGAGAGCGCGTCGCCACAAGAGCAGCGCTATCCTTTCTTTTTCTTCTTTTTTTCTTTTTTTCTTTTGGTCTGCAACTGCATTTGTTTCCCTATCAGAGTAGCTTTTTTTTCTAAGAATTTTGCCAGGGACAACTCTCTTGCTGCCGTGGGTTCTTTTATGTGCGCTAAATAACTTTGTGTAACACACGGGACCTCGGTTTATCGTCTCATCCAAAAGACTAGCGCCCAGACCACCACTCATGGTGTAATGGATGGGGGACAAGTTTCGGGCCCAAACGGGATTTGAACCATCGCACAATTCCGACCCGGACTTTTCGCTTTCTAGACAGGCGTGTTACCTCTAGACCACCGATCCACGTCTGTCTGTCTGTCTGTCTGTCTGTCTGTCTGTCTGTCTGTCTGTCAGTCTGCCAAACGACATTCCTGACCATTTATGTGGAGTTCCTACGTCATCCGTAATTTATATGGTGCTCATTGAAAGTGAGATAGGATGCAAGATGTTTGGGTTGATAGTCTTTCTGTCTTTCTTTTTTCTTTTGTTCGTTCGTTCGTTCTTTCTTTTCTTTTCTTTCTTTCTTTCTTTCTTTCTTTTTCCCTTTTCTTTTATTTCTTTCTTTCTTTTTTTTTCTTTCTTTCTTTCTCTTCTTTCTTTCTTTCTTTCTTTCTTTTTTCCTGTTTTTTCTTTCCGGATTTCTTTCTTTTTGTGTTTCTTTCTGTCTTTCT